>CM061921.1:357006618-357036141 GCA_031002005.1 Vandiemenella viatica
GGCATATATTGATGGTGAGGTATGAAAGGTATTGGTGTAAGAATTAATAGTAATGCTTGGAAGGGAAAAGATGACCATGACCACAATCTTGCACTCGATTTCAGGCACAAGGATGTAGGAAGATTCTCTTTTTAGGTAATGGTTTCAGAGATTGGAATAAGTTACCAAGAGAAATTATGAATAATTTACCAAAAAGTTGAAAGAATTTAAAGTTAAAATTTGTAGAGGGCAAATGTAGATGGATGCAGGAAAGGGGGGAAGATGAGTGTGTAGGGAAATTGCCACGGGAGTGGACGCTCCATTGCATTTTTATTGAATATTATTAGAACATAACAAGTGCAGAGATGTATATCACATACTATTTATATTGTAAATTACACTACAAAATAAAATAGAAGGTATCAAATCTTAAAATAAACAAATTTCACAAATGTTTAAAATCAATATACCTCACTAATGAACTATCAATGAAACAGTAACTATCTCAAATTATCCATACAAATTTTAATGTTAAACAAATAAAAGTACAAAATTAGTCTTTACTTTGGCAAAATTAGTTACCTGCAGGAGCTGGAACGTGTTCGTATCTATACGGCAAATGCGAGAAACGAAACATGCGAGTAACGAAATGAATTTGTGAGTAACGATTCGGTACTTCGAGTCAGGCGACAAACCCGTTATTCAGTAACGAATACATCGTTACTTTTAGAGCTCTACCGTAGATAACTACAGGCTGGGTTCTGCCCTTCAGAAAGTCTGCAACCCAGTCGGATATTTGCCTAGATATGCCGTAACCATGAAGTTTCCTAAGTAACCTAGTGTGAGGCACAGTGTCGAAAGCTTTTGTAAAATCTAATAGAGCTAAATCAACCTGGGATTGCTCGTTTATAATACGACACAAGTCGTGAATTAGAAGTGCAAGTTGTGTTTCATAGCATCGGCCTTTTCTGAAGCCATGTTGATTTGGTTTTAAAAGCTCACCTTCATCCAAAAACCGCATGACATTTGAATAGATGATATGTTCTAAAATCCTGCAAAATATTGAGGTTAACGAGATCGGCCTATAATTTTGAGGATCATTAACATTCCCATTTTTAAACACTGGGCTTTCAATGGCGGTCTTATAAAATTTCATCAAATACGGCACGATTTCCTTTGCGTACCTAGAGTAGAATCTTGTAGGAATACCGTCTTTAGGCTGGAGTCGCAACAGCTGAGCGAACGGTAGCGTGTGTTCTGCACTAAATCTGAGAATGTTGTACCGCGAGAGATTGTGCTTCTTTGTATGGAGGCTATAATCAGGGGCGGTGCGACCGCACCGGGCGCCGTCATATGGGGGGCGCCGAAATGAAGCAAGAGATCGTTTGCGCAAAAAATGAAAAATATATTCTATAATAACCCAGCTTGCTGTTATTATTATTATTTATTCACAAATAGCCTGTGGCTAATACAATTAACAAAATTATATGTACACTATATAATAACAAAAACAAAACAAAAAATACTACAATATAATAATTTTACAAAGTCACACCCCTTTCCAGCCATGAACCCACTTTCTCTCTAAATCATATATTATTTTAACACACATCATCCAGAAGAGATTATACAAGTAAGAATTTCAGCTTAATACATAGTCATATGTCATCATATAATATAGTCGATTCGAGTTGCTACTCCAGTCAGTTCGAGTTACTGGAATCATGAAAATCACAACTCGTTCCAAAGTTAGCACCCTCCAGTGCCGCGTCACGCCTCCGCACCTGTTTACTGCCTTTTCGGCTATAGTATTGAAGTTCATGCACGCGGGTACATGTGGATGGGGCGACATTCAAAATATTTATTCCTTTCTACCATATTAGATCATCGGTGATTACTATTAACGTTGGTATTTACAAAACTTATCTGTCGTTTACAGACAACACATGTCGCTAACCTCAAAAAACTGTATGGCGCACAATACTTAATAAGAAAACAAAACCAAGACGAAACTGAGAAGACTTCAAAATTGGTAGGCGGAAGAAAATTTTTAATGGAAGTTATTCAGACAAGGCTCATAATAAAGAACAGCGCGTGCGAGAAGATTTATCTATGGCTGTAACGTCATCTGCTGTTCAAAAGATTACAAATGGGTATACAAGACATATCACCACCGTTCAAATTATGATGATATTTCAGAATTGTCGCTCATTGACTCTGCTGGCAGAGATGAAATAATTATTCGAGTAACAAAAAAATCCAAGAAAAAAATCATGGACGTCATTTTTCAAATTTGCATTTTCAAAGAGTAACTTATAAAAGTAGATAACTTGTTTATTCTAAATATGCAGATAAAGTATATTGTTTATATGTTGTTTATTCAACAGAAGGTCTCATTTTTATATGGGAAAAAAGGATTCGATGACTGGAGTTACTAATCAGAGCGTCTCAAAACTCACGAAACTTCCTCAGATCACAATCACACCATACTAATTTTGATAGAAGCGTTGATTCAATTAAATAACTACAATGTACTAGACAAGCATTTGTAAACACAGACTGAAGACGAAAAATCACAGTGGGTTGCTATCCTCTACTGAATGATGTCATAGGAAGCTTTGGATCTGAATTACTAAATTCTTCTAATGATGGTAACTTCCTGGGTATATTGCAACTGCTAGGAAAATATGATCCTGTGATGATGGAGCATCTCCACCGTATTGCTAATAACGAGACTAATGTCTTATTATATTGGAAAATGTATTTTCCCATCATACTTAATTGAACTCCTGATGTAGGCCTAAGTCACGTCGAACAGTGGCGTAGCTAGGGGGGGGGGGCGGTCCGCCCCGGGTGTCACCCGTTTGGGGGTGACACCCACATTTCGAAAATAGTAATCGAAATTAGTGTGACACAAAAAAAAATTCTTTTATCCTTTGGTGTCAAACACGTCTACTTTTATTGTTATGAATATTTGTTTTTAGGTTGATCTAGCGCTTTTTCAAATGCGATCCAGGCGGCTGTGCTCATTCGTTATAGTAGAATATAATTGTTGGCAATACCGTGCGCTTAAACAAAGAGAGCACCGCTCTGTAGCTCCAACAATCACAAGAAATCGTTCATTGTTGTGCTTGCCCCGTCACTGTTGTTTGGTTTGTTAGAAGCGGCGGTGGATATAATGTAAGTTTTCTTGTATAAAAAGAGGAAGTTTTAAAATTAAAGTTTATATATAATTGCTAAAATCATAGTAATTAGACAGTTAAATTGTAAATCCTCGAAAATATTTAGAGAAAATTTGGAAATGAAAACCAAGCGTATGTCGGAATACGCGTAGTCTAGGTTTTAAAATTGTTTTGCTTATTTAGAATTCCATTAGCTTTCAAGCTAAGATTTACAAGTGCTTTGAAGTTTTTCTAGTAATTTTTGAATTTATTATCTGACAGATTCGTGATGTACAAACTGAGTACATTTCGCGTTATCCGATTTACACTCTGCGTACCTGCCTATTATCGACAGTGCACCTATATTCGACATGAAATCGTATCATGTTCGAATTTATGCTAGTAAAAACTGTGCATTAAACTAGCAATACTGTCAGGTTTCAAATCAATCTGAACGGGTCCAAGTGTTCGTTGATGGTATCGTCCGTCGTTGGTAATCAGTTTTTGTAAAGCTTGTGTTTAAAACAGTCGGAACCGTAACTGTTGTGTATAGAACTGTAATGTAAATTATTATATTTAAAACTGTAAAGGAAATGAAATGTAAATTGTTAAACTATGTAAATAGAACTGTAAAGTAATGAAATGTGAATTGTCATAAAACGCAAAGAACTTGGCTGTGTGGCTGATAAGGCCGAAAGCCATTTAAATAAATAAATAAAAAAAGTCGGAACCGCGTATCTTGCTAGCGAAATCGTAACATTAGTAAGCACTTAAATTCTAGGTTCATGTAAGTTTGCTATGCTTTCTTCTGATCGAGAATATGCAAATATGATCGCGATGAAATAAATAAGCGTATGATTCTCTATGAATTTTCCATAATAAATTTAGAGAAGAAGAAAATTTGTATTATGGGTAACCCCTCTGTCGAATACAGGTGTATTCCTTAAATCGACAGGGATGTCGAACTTTTGTTCCTGATCAAACTGAGCGAACATTCAAGCCGTTTACAACATTTTTATTTATATGCTACATAGCGGCGCTAGAAATGTAAAATTAACACGTGAAGACGGTCTTCAGTACATACAATGTCATATTTAGAAGTCTGTAGCTACGTGTATCTTAGGCGGATAGTAAAATACTTCACTTGTGAAGTACTTCATGTAAAGACGGCAGATACGCAAAGGCATGTTCTTATATTACCTAAGCCGTTTTTTTTTTTTTTTAAATCGTTTTTTTATATTGCATTTATTGTTCTATTTTTATGAAGGAACTTAATGTAGAGTTGCTTCTCTGACTATACAGTCTCTCCCAGGGTCTCACGACTTGTGGACCCGGATTCTGGGTTTGCACCGATGGAACCCCATCTGGGTCTGGAATTGCTTCTACTTGGATCAAGCCACTTCTGTTAACTTTCCTCTCGATATCCCTTGCGAAGTCATTTAAATACAACCTATGTTAACGTTTCAACAACAAATGATTGGTAGTTTTCGATTTTTAAAATTTATAGCGAAATATTATGGTCGCCCTATAGTTACACTGGCAAAAATTAGAATCTCACCATGCATACAGGAATGGTAGAATTTTAGGAAACTTTGAAGATATATCCAGGGCCATACCCAGAAGAAATGATAGCAAATGGAAATGGATCAGGATAAGTTATTACCTTTAGATACAGTTTTCAGTAAGAAATGCGTCCAACTTGAGCACCAATGCATTCGTGGATTCTTGCCGACATTGAATCAACAAGTGTTTCGAATGTCTTCTTGGGGTATTTCTCTTTACGCCTGCATGTCTTTTGCAGTCAGTTATTGCGCAGTTTGTGCTGTACTCTGGTATCCCAGACATGCTCTATTGGGGACAATCTGGGGACTGTGCTGTTCAAAGTGATCGAAACTCCTTGCAAGGCTTGTGTAACGATGGCCGCAATATGAGGACGGGCATTATCTTGTTGTAAGATGCGATTTGAATGGTGAACATGAAGGGTATCACAATAAGATGCAGTACCCTGTCCACATAGTGGTGGGCTGTCATTGTGCCATCAACAGCCGACTCAGTCATGCTGTCGAAACTGATTGCCGCCAAAAAATGACACCGGTGACTGCATTTGTGATGTTCTGAAATCACAGCAGGTAAGCCGTTTTCCAATACGCCTCCGAACATGTCGTGAATTATCACTTTGCCACAGACAGAATCGAGACTCGTCTGTAAACACAAATGTACGCCATTCACATGTCCTTTTATGTTTTGCATTACGCCAGGTTAGATGATGCTGGCAATGAAATCAGATTAATGGGACACATTGCATAGGGTTCAGAGAGCGTACTCCAGCTTCAAGCAATTGGTTTTCAATCGTCCGGGGAGGGGGTGACTCTCTCTGTAACCACTGTTTGGATCTGGCCTGCAGTCAACCATTTGCCAGCAGCAGCCACCCACACAATTTGGCGGTCTTCACGTGCTGTTATCCATCAGTATAGACCTGGAGTATTAGAGCTTTCTTTCATCACTGTGTAACAAGTCTGTATACTGACAATGCACTACGGCCAATCCTTTGGGAGATTTCACGATATGATGCACCTTTTTAAAACACGTCAATTCTCCGACCTCTCTCACAGTTAGACATTTGGGCATACTTAGCCAACAAGAACTCGTGGACAACAAAGTGTCATGTTACACCACACTGTACGCCACTAGTACGTTAAAAGAATATAAAAAAATAGCAATTTACATAATAGATAGCACCGTAATTCTCATATTATTACATGTAAAACTTTCAATTTTAAATCATTTAATACTCTTCATGTGGGCATACTTGGGGCCAAATTTCATTCATTTATCACAACATCGTATGGGTGTTGGGATTTTAATTTGCGCCAGTGTGTGTATCAGTTGCTACGTGTAAAGGTCGAGCTCTATTTTGCCAATACTGGTCTGTACCGTCACCGCAACGACAGTCGGCCGAGTGGCAGCTCGCCCCCTCGCGTCCACAATTTTCCATAGCTCGCCCATGTTCCTACCCGGTCTTTAGTCTCCTTTAACGTTTTCAAGTGATTGTTACAGGGAATCAGTGTTGGGGATGACAGGTAGGTTTGATACCTTTACTTTATTTTGCACAGTTTTGGTACGAAAGTACATTAAAATACTTTTTTATCTGACTCATGTAATCACCTATCTGGTTGATCTTTTATGTACAAAAATAGTATCCCAGCGCAGCAGTACCGGATTAACCACGTAGCAGGAGGTAGCAAATGCCACGGGCCTCGCGCCTTCTAGGGGGCCTCGCGCCTCCTAGGGGGGCCCCGCACCTAGGCTAGATGGGACCTTTTTTGTTTTTAGCTCCACAATTTTCCCCAGGACGGCAAAAATCAAGGGCCTCTTCTTCACATTTGCTACGGGCCCCGCGCTGTCTTAATCCGGCCCTGCAGCGCAGTATTAACAAATCATTACCACACTGTACCGGAATGAAAGATTCTCGCATATTTCAACGCAATCGCAATGAAATGTCAATCACTTCGCACTTGACGTGTTTGTTTTGATTGAGGTTCGATTTTGTATAATAAATATAATAATTTCATGTTATCTCAAAGTTCTAGTCAGAGTTTCTTATTAGGAAACTCGCAGTGCACCTATATCGTAGTCACCTAACTTCGAAAGGAGACCTATAGATTAACGTGAAATTCGAACACGGAGCGTCCTAGAATCCTCGTATTAACAGATAAAAGCATTGCCAGAGGTAAATGTCAATTTTTAGGCCCGCAAAAATTACAGTCGAGTCCGGGATTTGAACCGGGACCTTCAGTATCCAATCCGCACGCAGTCATTTGAGTCACCAGTCCGAATGTAGGTGTAATGAAAAATAAGTTTGCAAACATGATACAATGAATATACTTTTTTTCTATACCATCTATTTTTGCTATCAAAAAACACGAATCAACTTTTATGTGTTTGAATACCGGTACATATTTTTCAGTACTTCTAGATTAGTCTGGCATATGGTTACGGCGTGCGATTCGGTGTGGAAGGTCCCCGTTACAAATGCAGATCTCGGCTGCAATTTTTGTGGGTCTTAAAATTGATCTCATCTCTGGTAATGTTTCGATTTATTAATGCGAAGATGCTAGAACAATTGCTACATGTTAAGAACATCTTATGAACATGGATAAAAAAACACTTGTTTTAAGACCAACAATAACATGAAAACAACATTTGGTCGTAAGGAAGGGAAATTTCCGAACTCTCTCTATGCGTTCTCCACATCCAGCAGACCGACACTGGTCCACACCGTCAAAACATAAACCAATCCAATGATGGCCGAGGTCGGACGACACATCGTGTCCTTTGGACAAACTTCGACCGAGTGAGCGCCAATAGTAAGAAACGTGTCGGTGCGGTGACGGTGCGGAACAGTATCAGGCAAGTGAGGCCCGATCTTCAGAGGAGTTAAAATTAATCTAAAACCACTTTCGATCACCAGTGATCAACACGTGGCTAAAATCTTTCCATATTGATTATTGAACATGAAGTAAATCAAATTTTTAATTTAGAAAATGTGATTTACTGGTTTGCAGTTGTTAAAGCTAGAAAAAGGGGATTGTGAAAGCAATTGTTTTTATTTTATTTGTATATCTTTTAAATGTTGTTAATCTTACAATTTTACTAACTATTATTTTTAAATAACAATAAATTTTTATTTAATTATGTTTTATTAATATCATATTTTACACCTAAAAGATGATATAATATACTCAATTTTGGATTTAAGTTTTCAAGGGGTGACACCATCGATATCCGCCCCGGGTGTCACCCACGCTAGCTACGCCACTGTCCACAAAACAAAACAAAAAAGTGGCAATGCACTGATATATTACCTTAATAATTGTTTAAAAAACATAAAAACCGCCTTCAAAAAAGGGAACTAAAAATTTTAAAATAACTTTACACTTTGTTTAGAAGAAAGTAAATCTAAATGGACAATATTTTACATTACTGTTATTGAAATTTTTACATTAAATAGTTATTTTTGGAGTCGGTGCCAGCTGTCAGATCGCGCAGATCGAATTACTGAACTTTATTTGGTGTTCGAGTCGAACAAGAGTACGAACAAAAATTCCAAATATTTTACAGCATGTCGTAAGGAAGATAGTTTTATTGCGGGAGACAGCTTAGGGAAAGTAATTAACGGTATTTTATCCGTGGCTTTGTCTCGTTGGTCATCCAGGCATATCTCTGGCGCTACAGTGTCAGTTGGTAGGCTGCATCACGCAGTAAACGCTTTATAGTTAGTACAATATCGGTATATCATCTGTATGTTTCAGTTTTGTTGAAACATGTTTCTAGAATTAATTGTAGCTAAGTAGTAACATGATTTTATATGTCTTATTGTTCTTTATTATTGTCTTTGTTTTTCTTGATTTGGCTGGCACCGACTCCAAAAATAACTATTTAATGTAAAAATTTCAATAACAGTAATGTAAAATATTGTCCATTTAGATTTACTTTCTTCTAAACAAAGTGTAAAGTTATTTTAAAATTTTTAGTTCCCTTTTTTGAAGGCGGTTTTTATGTTTTTTAAACAATTATTTTATTTTTAAAGTTTTAGTGGTATTATTTGGGTGCACGGCAGTGCATCCGCCAAGTCGAGTCAACGGCGGCACTGCCTACCCTTTTCTCAAAGCGATTCGGGCCATTTTTTAATCTAAATTTTTTCTGTTGTATTCATGCTACATGTCTCAAATTTCTGTTCTGCATAGATATCAGCAATCTTAGCAAACGTAATAAATTTTATTTCGTTCTTAGTTCGGTTATTATTAGTATTCAAACTACAGCGATTTTGTCACTCACTCACTGACTGACTGATGATCATCAAAATTCTAAGGCACTTCCCGTAGCCATAGAAAGCTGAAATGTGGTACACAGATAAAATTTTACCCACATATTATAAGAAAAGTCTGAAACTCGTAAATTTCCATACACCTACCCCCTTGCCTACCCCTAACATGAAATTGCTTCCTACCCTAATTACTTAATAAAGCTCAGATTTTCACTGTAGAGTTAGCTTACTATGTTTAACTAATGTGTTTAATTTTACTTCTTTCCTTTTCTTAGTTTGGAAGTTATTGAAATTAAAAATTATATTTCGGCACAACCCCCCGACATCAAAATTCCACTGTACTTCCAGTAATCCTAGAAACAAGTAATTTGGTACACATACATGGTTTTATCCCTAAATCATAATAAAAATCTGATATTGGAGTTTTTCCCCATATTTATTTAATTACAATCCCTAACATGAAAAGTTCTGGCACATATTTGCGGCTTAATTACTTTTATCCGGATGAAGCTATAAACCTGAGATTTCTATACTATATAGAAGCAAGCAAGTTTAAAAAAAGCCTTAAATTTTACTTTGTTAATATGGTTAGTTTGGAAGTTACTTGTTATTTACTTGAGGTGGTAGTTAAACTAGTGGCAATGTTCATTGCTTGGCTACGACGCACATTGTTTGCAGTGATTGGGGCATTGTTGGTAATGATACTGCTGATTTTCCCTGTGTTTATTCAATGGCAACCCAAACGTTCCGGTGCATATTTGCAGGTTAATTTTTTTTTTTTTTTGGATGAAGCTACAATATGCTCAAACCATCGAACCTGTCTCATAAAGAGAATCATTTTACAAAAAAAAAAAAAATAGTGCGGGGATTTGTGTGTTGGCTCAGAAGGAGATCTCATATCTTTTTGTCACTACATGAACACGAGACTTGGCCTATTTTTACAAGAATTGTTTTTGTGGGATAGTTTATTTTGTATTTTAAATATGCCGCAGCAGTTCTCATTTTGCGTACTTCCTAGTAGCTCAGTGGTTAAAGCGAATGCTTTAAAAAAATCTGTTTTTATATACCCTAACAACTTTCAGAATGGTTTGAATTGGATGCTGTGTTAAGTAATGTCACTTTACATTTTGGTCCAGGCTGTGTATCGATCCAATCATAATATCTGTTAAATCTGCTGCACGATAATCGAAACATGTAACATCTGGACATTAATATATACCAAATACACAAATCTGTCTCTGGACTATATCTATTTGTTCCGGCATCACACAGAAAATATAGATATTTAATTGGATTTCACAACGTAAAAGCTCGGTGTCCAAGTTGAAATCTGAAGTACATGTTGAGACATTAGGACACATTTATTTTATAAATATTCTGCCTTGACTAAAAAATAGCTTAAATGATTTTGACAGTATTTAAAACTGTGGATTTTGTAAAGAACATTGGAAATTATAAACGATGGGGTAAAGGGGAAGAGTGATTGGGCTTTTGTATACCAAAAGAAGACTGTCTTTTCTGATTGATTTAAAGTATGAGTTTGTAATTTTCTATTGATATCATATAAAAAGCTAGTGTGGACAGTATTATTCTCTTCGTTTTAAAGTATACTTGTGCAAAGTTCCATCGAAACCAGATAAAAACTGTACCTATGTGTAAAGAACATTTTCAATAATTAAATGGGGTATGGGAGTGAGCGGTTGGGTTTTGTAATCAGAATGTTTCTCTTTGTTTTTAAGTATACATGTGCAGTGTTCCATCGAAATCTGATAAAACGGTTGGTATCTTATAGAACATTGAAAATTAGGAGGGTAGAAGGTAGAAGGGAAGAGGGATTGGGCTCCTGAAACCTAATTTAAACACAATTGTTCAGTATTTTTTAAAGTATACGTGTGCAAATTTTCTTCAGAATCAGATAGAAACTGTGCTTTGCATAGATTAAAGGGGTGGAAAGGGGGAGAGAGGTTTGACTTCTCTAAACTAAATGCAGACAGTATTTTTCTGTTTGTTTTGATGTATACATGTACATACTTCCTTCAAAATCAGACAGAAACGGTAGCTTTATATAAAGAACACTGACCGTAATTAAAGGGGTAGAAAGGGGATAGGATTTTTGGAAGTAATGTGAGTAGTATGTTTCTTTTTCTATTTGTTTTAAAGTATACACATGCGAAGCACCACCGAAATCTCGTTAAAATGTGTGTTTGCACAAAAATTAAGGGATGTATCTTCTCCATAAAGAAATACATATATGTGACAACTTTCATAAATATCGGTCAAATGGTGTCAACTGTAGCTTTTCAAAAAGAAAATTGACAAAAGCCAAGGGGCGGAAACGAGGAAAGGCGTTCAGTTTTTAGGAACCAAAAGTTGGCATTCTTTTTCTCTGTGTTTTATAGTAAAAGTTTACTAAGTTCTATCTAAACTGGATAAAAACTGTGGGTTTGTATAAAAATTAAACTGTTTAATGGCTAGAGGGGGTGGTTTTTGGAATTTTTGGTCAGAAACCTTCTTCGTGAAAACATACTTATAAGCGCCAACTTTCATGATAATCGGTCAAACGGTGGCGATTGTAGCTTTTTATAAAGAACATTGACAAAAATTAAGGGATTCGAAAGAGGGAGAGGGGTTGAGCTTTAGGAGACCAAATGTTGACAAGATTTTTAAGTATACAATTGCAAAGATCAATCAAAATCAGACATTAAATGTAAGTTTCTATAAAATAAATAGGTGTAAAGGGTTAGATGGGGTGGCTTTTTATTTTTTAGTCAGAAACCTTCTTCATGAAATATTAGACATATATGACAACTTTAATGGAGATCAGTTAAATGATGTCGACTGTAGTTTTGTATAAAGAACATTGGCAAAAATTAAGGGGTGGGTAGGGTGAGAGGGTTCAGTTTTCCAAACCAAAAGTTAACAGTAATTTTCTCTTTATTTTTGACCATACATGTCCAAACTTCCATCGAAATCGGATATGTGGGTTTGTATGAAAATTAAGGGTTGTAAAGGGAGAAAGGGGTGGTTTTTTATTTTTTTGGGTCTGAAACTTTTTCCATGAGAAATTACATGTATATGCCAACTTGAATGGAGATCAGTTAAATGGTGTCGACTTAAGCTTTGTATAAAGACAAAAATTAAGGGGTGGATAGGAGGAGAGGGGTTCAGTTTTTTCAAACCAAAAGTTGACAGTATTTTTCTGTTTATTTTGGAGTATACATATCCAAAGTTCCATCAAAATCGGATAAAAAGTGAGGGTTTGTATAAAAATTAAGGGGTATAAAGGGGTAGAAGGGGTGGTTTCTCAATGAAATTCATATGGGACCACTTTGGAGGCATACTCTATCCACTATAAAATTTTATTTAAATCGGTTCAAAATTGGCGAAGATATCGCTGAACATACATCCAAAAAAAAAAAAAAAATTCAGTCGAATTGAGAACCTCCTCCTTTTTTGAAGTCGGTTAAAAATGGGTCGATATGACCTAAAAATAACAAAATATTCTCAAACATTTAAATTATTATACATCACAACATGCCCAATTCCACATCATTCTTTTATCTAGTAGCGTCGCTTTCATGTAGACAGCATAATTTGCTTCCATGTACTTACTGCATTGGGAAATTAAATTTTAAATTGCTTTGTTGAAGTGACTTTAATTTCACATCATTTACAGAAGAACTCTTTCCTCTGACCTAAAATAGCCCTTCCGTTATGTAGCTCCATAACTTCACATTTTCAGAAAATTTTGTTTTTGACATGGCATTACTAACTGATTCACTGTAGATTTAAACACCAAGGATTACTTTCAAAAGTAATCGTAACAATGAGACATTTACTGTTGCAGCTTGACACTGGGCATGCTGCTGCACTGTCGAGATTAGAAGGCATACGGAACATTAACATTTAGGGAGTGACAATAATGTATAACTTTAATTCTTGATTGGTGAATTCTGACATATTCAGCAACAATTAGTTTTGTATTTTCCCCCAATGTATAATAAGGAATACAGTTCTGTGCATAATTATCTTAATTTCCTCTTAGCTATAACGTCTAGTAAATTCCTGGTGCTATTTAAAAATTACCAGATTTTTCTTCAAAATATGACCAAAAATATTATCGTAATATGACCATATTAGGAAAATTGCCTGAATATGCATTTATATGCTATATAAAATACATTTAAATATAATTACAAATGGTCAATTGGGATTATTTCAGTATTACAGCTCAAGAAATAAACAGGAAAAATATATGACTTGTCATAAAGATCTGAACCATACTGATGAGGTAGGATTTCCAAAAAGAGATGTGCGGTCATTGAAAAGAGTTGCCCAAGGTTGTCCAGACATTGTTGATCGCTGGCGGCTTCATCACGACAATGCTCCTGCTAACACGGTGCTATTGGTGAGGGATTTCCTGGCAAAGAAAAGTGTGACAACTCTGCTGCAACCTCCATACAGCTCAAATCTGTCACCACCGGACTTCTTTTTGTTTCCAAAGATCAATAAGGTTCTGAAAGGTCACCATTTTGAGTCCATTCCTGAGATTCAAGCAGCTGCGACACAAGTCTTAAAGGACATTCTGGAGGAGGACTTTACAGCAGTTTATTATTTGCATTTGTAAGCAGATTTGCACACCAAATACCACTCTGATTTAGTTGTTAGCCACCATTATGCAGCAGTCAACTCATTCTACTATTGTGAAAGGACATAAACCCGAAAATTACAATGCTCAATGCATGAATGTATCTTTCCATGTTTTGTGGCAGTTTCTTTTATCTTCAACTGTGGAAAGTGGTGGTTATTCTCCTATCAAAATGCTTCATATATATATATATTTACTTTCACATGAAGTATGTGTGTGTGCACATCTTAATCCTTTGTCATAGGTTTTGTCTATTCACATTAACAAGGTAACTACCAAAGTATTCTTATATGTGTTTGTCTATTCTTGTGTTCATTGCTGCCCTCCTGCCTTCATCTATGGTAGGTGCTGGATTTACTTTTCTTATTCTTCATTATTTTTACACCCTATAAGCATTTTCAATCTTGTTATTATTGTGTATATATCTATTTTCCAAATGCACTCTGCAGAAAGTTACAATGCTAACCCCACATGTCTATCATTCATTTCTAAGCACTGAAAATCTTATGCCTATGAGAAGAACTGACCCAGAAAATGGTTACATATTACATTAAGGAGTTGAATTAAACAAATTAAAGTAAATCCAGGAATGTGTTTCCTCCAGTTTAAATTGGAAACATGAAAAATTATAACTGTTTACTTCATGAATTAAATGATTTGGAAATTTTAAATCTTTAATGCTGCTGTGGGCAGTAATGAATAATAGATACTTAGTTTCACCAAAATTTGATTGTAATTCATTTGTGAATATTAAATATTTTATTCAATACTTGTTCTCAAGAACAGTTTCGAAAGTTTTAAATTTCTTTGCTAGTATCACAACTGAAAAACAACAATTTGGCATTCTGGGTTACTAAAGTAAACTATTAACAAACAAAAAATTAAAATAACAGTAAACCTAATATAGTACCTGCATAAATGCCAAATTTAGCAAAACCAAACTAAAAGTGTATAGTGCTGCAATGTACATCTTGAGAAATGTGCTATGACACCAACTACTTTTTATTTAGGAAATATAAGCCACATATTCTCCGGGAGTGTGATCAATTATTTGATTTATTGACGTCAGATTTCTAGCCTCACCCTCAAACCTCTTGATAGGATTGTCCAGCATTTTGATAGTCCCTGGACTTGCTTCCTTTACTACTGTTGTTATTGTTATTATCACCATCATCATTTGATTAAATATGTTAAGCTGCTCTGAAATCTAATATTTGGGGAGAAAAAAAGCATCAAACAAGGAGTTTCATTTTAGTAATGGAAAATATAATACACCAAACAAGAGTAAAAAATGGTACCCAACATGAAATCACCATTTGTATGCTATGCAGATGAGATAGTGCTGACTGCTAAAACTGAAGAAGATCTAGAAAGAAAGGTAACACCATTTCAACATACTGTATAAAGAAATAAGAATAACAGTATTAGTTGAGAAATCAAAGTGTATGCCGATCTTCCCATATCCTCTAACATGTAAAAATTAGTAGTAGTTTCAAAGCCATACAACAAGTCATGGAAATATTTAGGCATACTGGAAGAAATAAGTTAAATAGCTGTTCACCAAAGCAAACAGAGTAGAATGTTGCCAAAACATAGTTAACACAATACAACAGACATCTTATAAAAACAAAAAAAAGCAATAATACACAAAATTGTTGTCAAACCTATACTAACTTATACACTGGAAACTAAAAGTGGGACATTAAATGCAAAACAAGCTAGGGACTGCACTGAGATGTCTTCCAAACACTCTACTAAAAGAAGTTTCAACATTAGTTGTGTTTAGCAGAGCATGCTAAACACATCTCAGTGCAGTTATGCCCTAGAATATTCCCAATGCAGATTGGCCAAAATGTCAGCATTCAATAATAGGACATGGTGCCATCCACAAATGATGGAAACAGAAGCCTTCAATTGCATGCCTGTGAATTTTATGGGCGAGTCAACATGGGATAAAGATAAATGAAAAGAAGAGCCAGCTTATTAGGTACACAGATAAAAAGCTAAAGGTTGATTATGATTATAAAGTGGAGAAGTAGCTACTTACTGAAGACTCAAAACGTAAATACCTCAGCATAACATTTGATAGCATACTTAACTGGCAGGACACATTGGACAAGTAGTAGGGAAAGGGTTCAAAATACTTCACTGTTGGAAAGAGTGATGAGGGGATGTACTAGAGAAGTAGGGGAATTGGGGTACGAAACTCTGGTCAGACCACTGCTGGAATATGGTTGTGTAGTATGGGACCCTCATTTTGGGTATCAAATACAGGAGTTGGAGGGAGTGCAGAGAAAGGCTGCCAGATTTCTCTTTAGAAAATACCACAAAACACAATCAGTAACTAATATGGTAAAGGAGCTGGATTGGGATTCATTGGAGGATAGAAGGAGGGTGAAGAATGTCAAGAATGTCAAGAACGTACAAGGCCTATATTAGTGATGAAGTGGTGAAGGATATTGGTGGGAAAATTAAGAGAGGTGCTTGGAAGGATAAAGATGACCATGACTACAAGCTGGCACTTGATTTCAGGCATAGGGTGTGGGAAAATTTTCTTTTATAGGAAAAGGTGTAAGAGATTGGAATAAATTGCCAAGCGAAGTGATGAATTATTTACCGAAAACACTAAAAAAATTTAAAGTAAAAATTGGTTGAGGGCAAAAGTTAGCTGGAGGAGAAAGAGAGAAGGATGGGTGTGTAGGGAGATTGCCACCGGATCATGTGCTCCATCGCAATTTTATCAATTATTATTATTATTACTAAAATAATGTGGCTGCACTACTTACAAGGAATTTTAACAACCAACTAACCACTGAAATAAAGACTAAATAATGTAAAACCAATGAAACTTCAGAAAACTGATCATTCTAGTTTACATCCCGCATGTTTATTGCAAACTAATAACAATTGTTACCAAAACAATTTTGCTAACAACAATAATCTAGAACCCCACAGTATATTTGAAACATATTTACTTACATCTCGAAACATTTTTACAGCCTCTTTAAGTTTCCCCAGTTTTCTTGCACACATGCAAGGCGTCTTTTTATATATATCAACACATTTGTGTCCCTACCTGTAAAATTGAAAAATAATCAGATTTAAATACAAAGCAATTCCACAGGAAGGTAAATATTAAATTCAAGATTTTTGTTATTTTCTAATCACTTACAACATTTTAAAATGCAATCTGATTACAAATTTTGACAATACAAGAACATAGCTTCAACAATGTTTCAGCATAAAAAATTATCAGTTATAGTCAAACTAAAATGAACAAATTTCAAAATACAAATAATTCTTCACGAGCACAGTATCAGTAAATTCTGTCTTGGATACAAAAACAAGAAAGTTTCACTTGCCATTCTGTAATTTTTCACAGCTGTGCAGTTCTATGAAAGCAGCGGGTATGCCATGCTTTCAAAACTTCTATGATTTTCCAGTAAAGAAAGAAGTAATCGGGACAGGGTCAGGTGAATACAGGAGAGGGGGAGGGGGAGTATCTACCACAATTAAATTAAATTACTGGCCCAAAACTACCACACAGACAGCACAGTGTGTGCAACACAATGATTTAGGAGGCTTGAGCTTTTGGCGAAAAGTTCTGGTCTCAGTTTTTCTTGCAACTTTTGCAAAACTCACAGAAAGTACACATCGTTAATTGTTTGTCCTGGTGCTACAAATTCATAGCAAACAAGCTCCCAGATATCAAAAAACGATAGCAAAAATGTTTTTATTTTTTAAATTGATTTATCGAACTTTTTCAGTTGCGGAGAACCACGCGATTTCTGCTAAGCACTTTGTTGCAAGATCATATGCAGAAACCCAGTTCATCATCCACGATTATTTGGTGCAAAACATCATCTTACCTTTCAAACAGCTCTGTGCATACCTCAACCATCTTTTGCTTTTGTTAGCTGGTGAGCTCTTTTGGGGCCATTTCTGCACACACTTTGCACATTCCGAGGTTACAACCTTTCCGACAGATACCCTATCAATATTCAATTGATCTTCTAAAGATCTCACAGTCAGTTGCTGATTTTCACAGACAATCTGAAGAATTTTGACAATTTTTTCTCTGTTCACTGGTTACTGGCCAACATAACCTCTTTTCATCAGTCACTTGTCCCCCTCCTCAGCAAACTGTTCCAGCCACGGTACATCTGCTTTCTTCATGGGGTCCTTACCACACAACAGCATCAACAGTAGCCATATTTCACGCTTACACTTGCCCAGTTTCAGAAGAAATTTTATGTATGTTCTAATTCCAGTTCAGACATTTTGGAGAGTGTACACACACATAAGCACAAACAAGAATGCACACCACTCAACACCAATCAGCACATGTCACTGTGAACACTGCTATTAAGATACTGAAAAACCAAGGTTATGAAATCTTACAGCGTTATTTGTTAAGTGTTGCCTTTGGTGTGACACAGTGATTCATCATTTGTCAACTTAATTATCAGACCTCATATACAGTTAAACAAAATTTCTTCATGCCATTAGCAGAAAAATAGAGCTGAAATGAGATACAAAAGACTTGACCAAGATTAAAACCAAAAACTTCCTTGTATGTGCTGCTGCACTACGTAATCAATGTTTCTAACAGTCTACTTTTTTTTTTTTTTTTGTTACATTTTAATTTCTACTAATCTGTCACCAAACAAACACATCTGAACTGCATCTGTATAATTCATGTAGCTGAAGCCCATTCACACAAATAATAAACAAAAGTATGTTGAACAACAAATTTAAATGAAATCACTATTCCGAACAGTTAAAACAGAATGAACAAATCTGCAACAACCATCTATAGACTTTTACAAATATGTCAATGAAAAACACAGATTACTCACGGTGTACAGATTCTGCAAACTTGGCTTTGATGCTGCATTTGCTGAGATTTTTCTGTAGTTTGCTTCAGCTGTTTTTAGTGCTTGCTTTAGAATTTTTTCAGCTTCTGTGATTGTAGTAGCATCTTCTTCAGCTAAAAGTATGTATGCTGGTATGCACATTCACTGTTCTTCTCCAATGCTTCATGTGCAGCTTTAATTCTTGCGATTGGGTTGCGTTCACGCCATGCAGTTTTGCATAACTAGTGCAAGAAACATGTTAAAACAGTTACTGATAATCCAAAACTATGAAGAAGCCTACAAAACCAAGAATAAACTTTCATTTCACTGACTTAGTTTTGCAGCGGCACCTACACTACAGGAAACATATTTCTGAATAAAATAAAATTCAATGCATTATACTTCATAGCTTCATGTGTCATCTAAATTCAGAGGACCATTTCCAAGTTTACTCAAAATGAGGTAAATTGCAAAGGGCACGATCAGGTCCAGAGGACTACATGCTAAGGATATGTTGAAGGCAGTGGCTCCATGATTGACCTCCTAGAACCTGTGACAATAACGTTAGAGGGGGGAACACGTTCCTTCACACTCTCTCAACTTTTACCTTCCCTTCGAGTTTCCTCCATATTACACATTTGACAACAACGCGGAGTGCGTCTTTGGAGCCATTCTGGACACTCAGCTTCATGAAAAACCCTCAGCTTCATTTTACAATCTCTCACAAATGTAATGAAAATACTGCTACTATCTCTAATTCAAACTGCCACAGAGTAGATACTGTGACCGAGGCGTGGTGGTGTTACGGCTAGCGTTCTGGCCTCGCATTTGAGAGGACAGCGGTTCGAATCCCCGTCCGGGCATCCAGATTTGGGTTTTCCATGGTTTCCTCAAATCACTCCAGGTGAATGCCGGGATGCTTCCTTCAAAAGGCCATGGCCGAATTCCTTCCCATTCCTTGCCCCCCATCCTTTCCCGTCTCTAAAGACCTAGTTGTTATAGGAGACATTAAGCAGTTAAAAAAAAAAAAAAAGATACTGTGTTGCTCTTTCTTTGAACATATTATTTGATAGATTGTAAACATGAGTATATTTTCTAAAAGGGATAAATATGATACCAAGTTTTTTACATAATTTCTAAAGGGATTTGTGCTTGGAGAAGGAAAGTTAACCTTTGCAAATAACAGATAGCAATGTACATCACTTTCTTTTCTGTGTAAATATTGCCTAGCGGCATTTCTTTCCTTTCATTGTTACCTATACTAATAGTAATAAATGCAATATTGTTTCAGGTCATTTTTTCACACAGTTGCTTAGTTAATTAGCTGTTGAAAAGATAACAGCAATGAAACTGTTTGTTATTTTGTTCTTTGTTGTAAGCATTTGACCTTTCATCGAGGCATCATCAGTGACAAGTTATTTATATTAATTATTGAAGGTCTGTAGCTGCACACCTACACTTTCCTCCTGAAGCATGTTCAGATTGGAACATGGTTGCTACAAATATGCTAGTAACTATAAATTATAATTACACTTGTAAATTACAGTTACTAGCTTGCAAAAATAATGAAAATCATAATCCAGTCTGAAAATGCTTTTAGATAAAAGCGAACATGTGCAGCTATAAAATCTTAAATAATTAGTGTAAATAATTGATAACTGATGATACCTCAATGAGAGATGAAACAAATATGACAATAAACAAAATAAAAAAATAATTTTATCCATAATTCTCTATAATACAATATAGAGAATTATGGATAAAATTAAATTAAATTTGCCAAGCCAAGCACTTAAAACAATATATACATACAAATTTCTAGTGACTGAAGACTGTTTCTCAGTCTACATTTTGCAAAATAAAAAAGTTGCTTTGGAATTCTCTTAACAACAGCTAATTAACGGTAACATAGTTCATGCTCCTCTTTTTTTTTCTTTCTTTCTTTCTTTGGGCGTTTCCTGACATTGCAACATACATACATACATACGTTTTCATCCGATCTTGATGAAACTTTGCACACTTATACTTTGAAACAAGGAGAAAAATACTGTCTACATTTGGCTGAAAAATTATCTGTATAAATAATTCATGTTGTCTTATAATTTCAAAAAATTACTGATCGGCGATAGACAGACGCTCTGGATATGGAGGTCTTTGTACTATATTTCCGTGTAGCAGTCAGGTAGCTCAGTGGTTAAAGCATTTGCTTACTAATGTTTGGATCGTGGTCTCCAGTTCAAATCTCCGTGGAGGCTAAGATTTTTAAAAATTGTTTTTGATCGTAAGAGTCACGCCTGGGCCGTCGGTTATTCGGATTGAATGATAAGCTGTAGATATTGTTTAAATGGCAATGAAGTTAGGGGTGCAATGCAAGGCAAATCGTAGGTATTCTTGCAATGCTTTAGGTTGTAAGCTATCTGTTAAATTTTGTAACTGCGTGACAATATTTTGTTCTTAGAACAATGAGTTAAGAGTGGATATAATATTAGTACATTTCATTTTTATAGTCATTTTTTATGTTTATTCAAGTTAGAAAGCAGTTTTACAGTTTATAAGATAGTATTTTCAATATTTTTAATTTCAACATTTTTCAGCATTCGCCTGGAGTGGGAAAGTTCATATCTAAATTATTTATTTTCAGCTAAATTATTAAAGTTAGGATATTTTTCATAATATCTAAAGTTAACATTGATTTAAAGATCTAGCGATTGGAAAAATTTCAGAAAGATTGAATTATTTTTATTGTCAAGGTCAGATTAGCTAATATAAGGACTTCAGACGTGCGTTTTGATATCTGACGAGCTTCCCATCAGCCAGCCCATGAAAGAGGAAAAGATTTTGTTCCCACGCTTCGCGTGAGAACAGTCGCTAGGAATATTCGAGAAGCAGGAAGTGCTATGCAATATAGATGCGTGCGTGCAGTTGTTCGCTCTCAGTCTGCCAGGATCCGCGAACGTAATACATGTAGCTCAGTAGGCCGGAAAGTTTTATATCTAGCACATCAGTGAAAGTTTTATTTTGGAAGGATGCCGCTTGTTTTATTCAAGTTAACCATAATGTCGTGTTAAAATAGTATTTCTCCAAGTGAGGCCTCGGGATTGTCTGAATTAACTAAACTTTTGAACAATGGGAGCTTGTGACGAACTTTTACTAGCTTTCTTCAACTAGTGATTTAATTCTTTGAACTATTGGGGTGTGGTCTGGCTTGACCGGTTAATGGAACTTGTAAAACATTACTTTGGAAAAGTCGTCTGATTGCCTGTACAGTATTTGGTTTTGTGAAATTTGGAAGAATATAATTGTTTAAATGGCAATGAACTATTTATTGAACTTTACGTTTGGTTAAAATCTATGTGGCGATCGTATAATTCTATCTAAGCCGAAACTGTTACATCCAAGGCTACACATGGTCAGAGTTAAGATTCAAGGTTTAAGCAGAACCCCACTGCACATTTTGGTCTTACAAGGTGTACCCTTTTTTAGGTTATATTGATCCCTCAGGGTTGATTCGCAGTCAGTGTGTGTGTGTGATCTGCAGTAATAATACTATAAATGCGGAAGTAAGTCTCTGTCTTTTGTTATGTTTTGATAACTAAATGCTTATACTGATATTGACGGAATTTGACAAGAAAATCTGTAGGGAGGGCACAGAACTTTTTTTTCGGTATGATTAACAGTTGTAGTAACAAAATTTTGAGAACTTATCGAATGGTGACAGAGGGTCGGATGTGTTAGTCTGTAATGTTACTTCGCTTGCTCAAGTTATGCTTCTCGCGCATTATGTTAGTGTATAATTTGTTAATAAATTTCGTTTAGAGAAAAAACGTATTATTTAGTACAGATGTCGACTTTCTCTGTCCTATTACTTTGTGTCTGCTTAAATGTTTCTGGCACAAGGGTGTTTTTTTTTTTTTTTTTTTTTTTTTTTTTTTTTTTTTTTTTTTTTTACATGCCTTCGGGTGTAAACTGGCCTAAGTATCAGCTCTAGCAGAGCACGAGCAGCTAAAGTTATTAGAACCCAAGAATCGGATGTTCATGCTGAAGAAAAGAGAAAGCTGAAATAAAGCTGTCCTTAGTTAACACCCACTCCCCTCCCCCCACCCAATATACATCCCCTCACCTTCGTTTGTTTTTCTGTTTTTAAATATGTTGGAAATTGATTCTCTTCAAGAATCGAATGATATAGTGATGGCTTTCCAGTCATATTATGCTGACTCGGTGTTGTTTGGGACCAATCCTTCGCTACCAACAACTTTCTAGATTCAATTCTGGCAAAGAAATTCTTAATCGATGCGTACAAAGTCGCGGGTATCAGCTAGTTGAGAATAAAATGCTTTCTTCCAATTGTTGAAAGAAATAATTAAATAATTCAGAATGTTGTGAAGTTAATAATGTGAATAAAACCAGTTGCTACAAAACAAATGGTGGTAGAAAGGTGTCAAACATATCATACACTCTTCTAAAACATAATTTACTGCTGAAGTGAATAATTTTCTACTTGGCATTTTCTAAAATTCTTGACAACATCTTAAAATATGTATCAAAAACTTTAAAGTGTAATTTTAGCTGCACAGTGTGCAGTAAAAGGCATACTCAGTTTCTGATTGAATAAAACAAACAGCAAAGACTAGAGGCTACTAAAAAAATTCTTCTTCTTTAACTGAAAGAAAACTAGATCTTAAGCAACCACTTTTAGTTGGCATTTCAATTACAACTCAGATATCGTGTATACTCAATTGACTGGTATTCTTTTACCTGAGTGTTTTATGTCTCATTAACATCAAAGTGATTAGAAGCTGGAGAAGATTGGGGATAAGGAATGGGAAGGAATTTGGGCATGGCCTTTTGAATGAAGCATCCCTGCATTCACCTCGATGATTTCAGGCAACCATGGAAAATTTGGATGACTGGACAGGGATTCAAACCCACATCATCCTAGAATTGCTACTCACCCACCAGGCTTGGTTTTCTTTATGCTAGGCTTTCTTCCTTATCAACTGTTTTACACAAATACTGGTACTAACCAGAAGCATTTTTTTTCCGTGAAAATTCGAACCTGAATACTTCAGGAGGATCGCTGGAAGGAATATGCTCCTGTACTAGTAATTATACAATTCACTCATAACATTATTTTAATGACTAGAATCCTTTGAAATACAAGTGTGACTTACATTTGCTATAATCTGTTTATTCAGTATAATCACATAAAAAATAATGCATTTTCAATCCACTCCACACTATCAGTTTTCAGTATGTTCAAACAAACTACATACCTCAAACATATATGAGGTCAAGGCATAATCAAATCAAGATGGGTAAAGCTAAAGAAAAAAGATAAAAAAATTATTTTTGAGTTGAATAAAACAATAAATTTTGATATTTGTTTGAGCAAATTATACTCACTTTCATATTCTCCTTTACCACAATCCCCTTCACATGTGAAGAATGTTTGATGATCCTGAGCAGACAAATTCATATCATAATAAGTTAGAGGTTCTTTGTTTGTGGCCCAAAAGAATCTTTGATATTCTGCACCTCTGAAGAGATTTAAAGGATTTCTCCACACCTTACATTCTAGAAAAAATTATAACTTTATTTCATTTATGAGAACATACATTTTCATGAAGATTATTAAATACTAGTCACTCAAATACTGCAACTAACTCAAAATTTATAATAAATTTAGATGCCTTCCTCAATATGTTCACTGTCAACTACAAAAGCTCATTATTTGTCTCAGTTCTTTTTGTTCTTGGGTTTTAAAATTTTCAGCAAAACCAATGCAACATGAAAGCAGAAGCATCACAAAACACACAAAAAAATCCAATCATACCAACTGTGAATTTGTGGTTATCTAACAAAGAACAAAAACAGAGCCATGGCAAAAACAAAAAAGACAAACACGTTTTTTTTTTTTGCAATATTTTGATTTAAACCCTTATTCGTGCAAATATAGATGAGCCTCTGGCAAGGGAGGTGTGCAAAAACCACAGCTTACCACAAACTGGATCTGACTTGGAGAACAGAGTGGGTTGGTCGGAGTGGAAGGGTAAAATAAAGCAAAGGTAACTTTAGAAAATAAAACCACTGGCAGTGGCAGAACACCCAAATTGATATGCCTATTTATAAAAATATAATTATAATAATGAACAAATAAGGGAGCAATAATAGAATAAATATGTATAGAAAAAATTAAATAAACAATAAGTGATGGATTTGCTGAAAGATCTGATCAGAGGTTGAGGCCATGTGGATGTCTAGTACCAGTAATACTTTGTATGTTAATTTCCATTTACTGAGTTTAGGCGCAGTAGTAGTTTCTGACAGCTCTACTGCACAACAGTTTGTTTATTTATTTATTTATCAACCTTGTTTCATGGATCCAAACTGAGGAAGGACCTCTGGGACGTGAATACTACTTAATACACATACATACAAGTCATAATCATAGTGAAAACAATCATACATTACAAAGACAAATAAAGAGAATAAAAATAAACATTAATTTTTACAACTGAGTTTTGCAAAAGGTCATATTGAATACAGTTAATTATTTTGTTCAAATTCTTGAATGAAGTAGAAGTTGCCGATAAGATAATCTCTCAGTTTTTCTTTAAATATATCTTTATTATCTGAAAACTGTTTTATACTCTTGGGAAGTTTATTAAACAGATGTATTCCAGAATAATTAACTCCTCTCTGTATTAATGACAGAGATATTTGTGTTTTGTGCAAGTTATTACTGTTTCTTGTATTGAAATTGTGTGCCTGTGAATTAGATGTAAACAGGCTAAAATGTTCTATGACAAAGCACATGAGAGAACATATATACTGAGAAGATATTGCAAGAATATCGAGTTTTTTGAAAAGTTGTCTGCAAGAAGTTCTTGGCTTTACCCTACACAGTTTCCTAATAGCTCTTTTCTGTGCTATAAAAACTTTTTTACTTTGTGAAGAGTTTCCCCAAAAACTTATGCCATATGACATCACTGAATGAAAATATGAGGAATACACCTGTTTCGTTAATTCTAGATCTGCTGTTAGAGATAGTGTCCATATTGCAAAGGTGACACTACTTAACTTCTGCAGTAGTGAAGTGATGTGTTCGTGCCATCAGAGTTTCTCATCTATTTTAATACCGAGGAATTTTATATTCTTTGTTTCTAAGATTGTGTTATATTTATAGCTTACTTGTAAATCCGGCTGTGCATAATTTTTTTAAACCTAATATGTTTTTTCAAAATTTAATTTTAATGAATTTGCCTTAAACCAATTTGCTACTTCACTAAGTACTTCATTTGCATTAAATTCTAGATTACTGTTTGGTGATCTGCAAATAAAACACTCTTAACTTTGTCAGGTAAGTTTCCAGGAAGGTCATTGATGTATAACAAAAAGAGGAGGGGCCCTAGGACAGAGCCTTGTGGAATTCCATGTTTTATTTTCTCCCAGTCTGATGAAGCATCTTTACTTATTTTAGAATCAAAAATGGAAACTTTTTACCATCCGACTTTCCATGTATGATTTAAACATTTGTTGAGACTGTTGGAGTTGTGACAATTGGAGACCACTGGATGGTATAGTTTGCAAGTGTAGATAATTTGCCTTTGGCCATTAATTTTGATAGAGATTTGATTGGTAGTGAAGCCTATGGCTGTAGTGGTGCAGTGAAGGCAGGTCAGCTGATACATGAGCGTGTTATAATCAAAGTAGCGTGTCAAACAATGAGAAAGTTGCAAGCATATCTTTATGTGTGATCTGCCACTGCAAGTGATATTGTTTTTTTTTTTTTTTTTTTTTTTGAGTTATCAATAGTTCACTCAACATTATTTTACCCCTCCACCCCTACTAACCCCTCCACCCCTACTAACCCCTCCCTCTTCTCCAAAGCTAATCCTATTAACATATAACCAAAAAAATCTGTTTTTTCACTACATTCTCAGTACATGGTTCCACTGCAACCACAATTTTTCACAGGCTATCATATTCACTCTCTTTAAAAAAAAGTGCCAGTATGCAGAAATAACAAAATAAAAAAGGTCTATATGCTTAATTTACTTTAAAAACTTATTTGGCTATAACTAAAATGCAGAAATCTTGGTGTTATCAAAACAGACATCACATGACGCAGCAAAATTTTCAGATTAGTAAGATGTATGTTCTGAAGGCAATGGTATAGCACTGACTACAGAAAGGATAGATAGATAGAGATGGGGACAGGGAAAATGGAGGGAGGGAGACTGCAACACTGTGGGCACCCTAAGACATGGATCTGATAACCTATACTATACAAAATATGTTTAAGATGTTGTTTGTAATTTGCATTAGCGGTGGCTGAATGGTGAAGATAAACTATTCACTGCCTGCCTGTGGACATTCATGCTGCAGTGACATCACTACCTTTTTTATTTTTATTTACTTATAGTTTTATGCCTCATCAAGGTCATAATAGGCGGAAAAGGACTGGGGACAAGGAACGGGAAGGAATTCAGCCATAGAATTTTTGATGGAGTGATTTGGAGAAACCATGTAAAACCCAAATCTGGATACCCAGATGTAGATTTGAACCCACGTCCTCCTCAATGTTACCGCTCACCCATCACGCTCAGTCACATCACTTCTATACCTAAATGGTGATGATAAGGTAAATGTATTATGCAAGACAGTGTATTTATGTCAACTGCTACAGGAATTGGCAGCACATGTAGCATGAGTCTTAATATGAAATATTTGATCAATGATGGATTAGGTGAAGTAGTCGAAGTAAGGATCATATTGGCTTGTAACAGAGAAAGGCAACATTCAGTGCTTTCTATAATAAGCTTAGTACTTGAGAACTAGTAGTATATTTCAAATTTAGCCCATCTTGGGAGGAAGTTTACTTGTATATGATTTTTTTGCAGTAATCTCATTTCTTGGCCATGCTTCGGTACTGGTAAATTGAATCAAGATCGTGGAAGCACTGGAAGCAGAGTAAGTGTTCAATTTGTTTTTGGGGGGGATCTGTTTGTTAAGACATGTTTATGAGGGAAGTCTCTTTGATATTTTTTTTCCATGGGCCCACTCGAGGAAAGAAGGGAGGATAACCATGAGTTACAAAGGCATTAGAAAAGCAATCAGTATAGTGGATGGAGTATTGGACTGCTGGACAGAGCAGCTATAATTAGCAGTAGCATCAAGGTATAAAAACTATGTGACTTCTAGCTCCTTGATTTTTTCTCCTCCATTGTTTTCTTGGGTGTCGCTGTCTCCACTGTACTATTGACTGAAGCTTTAGTTCCACAATTCAGGTCAATTCAACCCAATATTTTATGTTATAGTCTAAAGTGCTGCATGTTTAATTCTTCACTGCTTCACTTGTGGTAACTAAAGACTGCAATCCCGCAGTGTTTTCAATCCTGTGGGATTTTTGCGGGATTTGCACCAATCCAGCGGGATTCGCGCTAACAGTCTTTTATGCATAAATTTAAAACATAGTTATTTAAAGCAGTAATAAATTAAATAATAAACATCTGTTAATTAAATTAATAAATCAATTTTAATGTTAAATGATAAAAATTAACAGTTAACAATATTTTAATTGGGCAATTTACATTAATTTTTTTGCATGTCCTAAGTATGTTCTACATTTTTATTTTTAAATCAAAATCAATTTTTAAATAAACAATCAAAAAAGGAAAATATTCAGTCTTAGGTCATGACTTACAATACATCAAATCAGTTTAAAGCATAATGGCCCAATTACCAGAGTTTTTTTTTATTATTATAAATAAATGAACATTCCATGACACCGAGAGAAAGCATTCTATTTCACAAAGTGAAGTCAATATACTCTGTAAAGTGTTGGCTCAAAACAAGATCTCATAACTTTTCGACACTGCACAACCACGAGACTTGGCCTACTTTTACATGAATTGTTCTTGCGGGATTCATTATTATTTCTCCCGATTCCTTGATTTATCTTATATGTGATTCATTGTTATTAAAAGAAACTACTCATCAAGACGTAAACTGTCAAGTATTTCAGTTATACGTTGAGTGCCATAACGACTTTTTTAGAGTGGAAATTATTTCTGTAAAGTCCTCACGGGTGTATCACCGGATTTCGTTGTAAAAACACGAAATTTAACACTTGAGGAGGATGACGGAGGCAGCCCTAAAAGAATTGTGTTTTTACAACACAATTCAGCAATCCAGCTGTGAAGACTTCATTATAACTTTTTTTTGCCTTTACTCGAAATAATAACAAGGAGTTGAAAGGACACATGATATTCACTCAAAAATAATGTATTGTGGCGATTGACCAAATCATTGCAAGAGGGATTAATCGAAAGCCAGAGCGGCACGTGTAAGCAGGCGACTTTCGTCAAAGAACATGTGTCTGAAATGCTTTGAGGCGGTGGTCAAAACAACAATAAGTCAAAGGATATACACTTGCCTTTCGATAGCTGCTAAATAAATAGGTATGGAATTGTTAAAATTAAAATAACATTAGTTTCGTATCAACGAATAATCAAATTTTCAGCAGCAAATACAGAAAGTTGTCACAATTACTTTATCTACAAATACAGAAAATGGAAATAATGAAACCGTGAATAAAAAGATTTAACTGTTTACTTCAGATAACACGTGTGACACATAAAAAATACTTATTATATAGTTAGAAAATCGTACTACATACGCAACATAACTCAAATTATAGAAATGTGTACCTGAAACAAACGTAAGTTTTAATGGATTTATTTACTTACGAATGACGAAGGTTGACAAAAAGAAACATTTATTAACACGAGTCAAATTCCAACTGCAAGGATACAGACAAACGGTGCAATGCATAGGATACAGACTGAGTGGGGCAGCGAGTCACGCAGACTGACACACATTTCCACCGGATTTTGCGGATTGCGGATCTGCTTAATTTTGTGCGGGATCTGCCAGACTGTCTAATGATGCAGGATCCCGCTTTGCTGGATTGCAATCCCTAATGGTAATGCAACAAATAGTTAAAAAATCACAGTTCAATTTGTTCTATATGTTTTAACTACTTGCTCT
>CM061921.1:357037141-357454662 GCA_031002005.1 Vandiemenella viatica
TTTTATTTTTATTCTCTTTATTTGTCTTTGTAATGTATGATTGTTTTCACTATGATTATGACTTGTATGTATGTGTATTAAGTAGTATTCACGTCCCAGAGGTCCTTCCTCAGTTTGGATCCATGAAACAAGGTTGATAAATAAATAAATAAACAAACTGTTGTGCAGTAGAGCTGTCAGAAACTACTACTGCGCCTAAACTCAGTAAATGGAAATTAACATACAAAGTATTACTGGTACTAGACATCCACATGGCCTCAACCTCTGATCAGATCTTTCAGCAAATCCATCACTTATTGTTTATTTAATTTTTTCTATACATATTTATTCTATTATTGCTCCCTTATTTGTTCATTATTATAATTATATTTTTAAATAGGCATATCAATTTGGGTGTTCTGCCACTGCCAGTGGTTTTATTTTCTAAAGTTACCTTTGCTTTATTTTACCCTTCCACTCCGACCAACCCACTCTGTTCTCCAAGTCAGATCCAGTTTGTGGTAAGCTGTGGTTTTTGCACACCTCCCTTGCCAGAGGCTCATCTATATTTGCACGAATAAGGGTTTAAATCAAAATATTGCAAAAAAAACGTGTTTGTCTTTTTGTTTTTGCCATGGCTCTGTTTTTGTTCTTTGTTAGATAACCACAAATTCACAGTTGGTATGATTGGATTTTTTTGTGTGTTTTGTGATGCTTCTGCTTTCATGTTGCATTGGTTTTGCTGAAAATTTTAAAACCCAAGAACAAAAAGAACTGAGACAAATAATGAGCTTTTGTAGTTGACAGTGAACATATTGAGGAAGGCATCTAAATTTATTATAAATTTTGAGTTAGTTGCAGTATTTGAGTGACTAGTATTTAATAATCTTCATGAAAATGTATGTTCTCATAAATGAAATAAAGTTATAATTTTTTTCTAGAATGTAAGGTGTGGAGAAATCCTTTAAATCTCTTCAGAGGTGCAGAATATCAAAGATTCTTTTGGGCCACAAACAAAGAACCTCTAACTTATTATGATATGAATTTGTCTGCTCAGGATCATCAAACATTCTTCACATGTGAAGGGGATTGTGGTAAAGGAGAATATGAAAGTGAGTATAATTTGCTCAAACAAATATCAAAATTTATTGTTTTATTCAACTCAAAAATAATTTTTTTATCTTTTTTCTTTAGCTTTACCCATCTTGATTTGATTATGCCTTGACCTCATATATGTTTGAGGTATGTAGTTTGTTTGAACATACTGAAAACTGATAGTGTGGAGTGGATTGAAAATGCATTATTTTTTATGTGATTATACTGAATAAACAGATTATAGCAAATGTAAGTCACACTTGTATTTCAAAGGATTCTAGTCATTAAAATAATGTTATGAGTGAATTGTATAATTACTAGTACAGGAGCATATTCCTTCCAGCGATCCTCCTGAAGTATTCAGGTTCGAATTTTCACGGAAAAAAAATGCTTCTGGTTAGTACCAGTATTTGTGTAAAACAGTTGATAAGGAAGAAAGCCTAGCATAAAGAAAACCAAGCCTGGTGGGTGAGTAGCAATTCTAGGATGATGTGGGTTTGAATCCCTGTCCAGTCATCCAAATTTTCCATGGTTGCCTGAAATCATCGAGGTGAATGCAGGGATGCTTCATTCAAAAGGCCATGCCAAATTCCTTCCCATTCCTTATCCCCAATCTTCTCCAGCTTCTAATCACTTTGATGTTAATGAGACATAAAACACTCAGGTAAAAGAATACCAGTCAATTGAGTATACACGATATCTGAGTTGTAATTGAAATGCCAACTAAAAGTGGTTGCTTAAGATCTAGTTTTCTTTCAGTTAAAGAAGAAGAATTTTTTTTAGTAGCCTCTAGTCTTTGCTGTTTGTTTTATTCAATCAGAAACTGAGTATGCCTTTTACTGCACACTGTGCAGCTAAAATTACACTTTAAAGTTTTTGATACATATTTTAAGATGTTGTCAAGAATTTTAGAAAATGCCAAGTAGAAAATTATTCACTTCAGCAGTAAATTATGTTTTAGAAGAGTGTATGATATGTTTGACACCTTTCTACCACCATTTGTTTTGTAGCAACTGGTTTTATTCACATTATTAACTTCACAACATTCTGAATTATTTAATTATTTCTTTCAACAATTGGAAGAAAGCATTTTATTCTCAACTAGCTGATACCCGCTACTTTGTACGCATCGATTAAGAATTTCTTTGCCAGAATTGAATCTAGAAAGTTGTTGGTAGCGAAGGATTGGTCCCAAACAACACCGAGTCAGCATAATATGACTGGAAAGCCATCACTATATCATTCGATTCTTGAAGAGAATCAATTTCCAACATATTTAAAAACAGAAAAACAAACGAAGGTGAGGGGATGTATATTGGGTGGGGGGAGGGGAGGGGTGTTAACTAAGGACAGCTTTATTTCAGCTTTCTCTTTTCTTCAGCATGAACATCCGATTCTTGGGTTCTAATAACTTTAGCTGCTCGTGCTCTGCTAGAGCTGATACTTAGGCCAGTTTACACCCGAAGGCATGTAAAAAAAAAAAAAAAAAAAAAAAAAAAAAAAAAAAAAAAACACCCTTGTGCCAGAAACATTTAAGCAGACACAAAGTAATAGGACAGAGAAAGTCGACATCTGTACTAAATAATACGTTTTTTCTCTAAACGAAAATTAACAAATTATACACTAACATAATGCGCGAGAAGCATAACTTGAGCAAGCGAAGTAACATTACAGACTAACACATCCGACCCTCTGTCACCATTCGATAAGTTCTCAAAATTTTGTTACTACAACTGTTAATCATACCGAAAAAAAAGTTCTGTGCCCTCCCTACAGATTTTCTTGTCAAATTCCGTCAATATCAGTATAAGCATTTAGTTATCAAAACATAACAAAAGACAGAGACTTACTTCCGCATTTATAGTATTATTACTGCAGATCACACACACACACTGACTGCGAATCACCCTGAGGGATCAATATAACCTAAAAAAGGGTACACCTTGTAAGACCAAAATGTGCAGTGGGGTTCTGCTTAAACCTTGAATCTTAACTCTGACCATGTGTAGCCTTGGATGTAACAGTTTCGGCTTAGATAGAATTATACGATCGCCACATAGATTTTAACCAAACGTAAAGTTCAATAAATAGTTCATTGCCATTTAAACAATTATATTCTTCCAAATTTCACAAAACCAAATACTGTACAGGCAATCAGACGACTTTTCCAAAGTAATGTTTTACAAGTTCGATTAACGGTCAAGCCAGACCACACCCCAATAGTTCAAAGAATTAAATCACTAGTTGAAGAAAGCTAGTAAAAGTTCGTCACAGCTCCCATTGTTCAAAAGTTTAGTTAATTCAGACAATCCCGAGGCCTCACTTGGAGAAATACTATTTTAACACGACATTATGGTTAACTTGAATAAAACAAGCGGCATCCTTCCAAAATAAAACTTTCACTGATGTGCTAGATATAAAACTTTCCGGCCTACTGAGCTACATGTATACGTTCGCGGATCCTGGCAGACTGAGGCGAACAACTGCACGCACGCATCTATATTCACATAGCACTTCCTGCTTCTCGAATATTCCTAGCGACTTCTCACGCGAAGCGTGGGAACAAATCTTTTCCTCTTTCAGGGTGGCTGATGGGAAGCTCGTCAGATATCAAATCGCACGTCTGAAGTCCTTACATTAGCTAATCTGACCTTGACAATAAAAATAATTCAATCTTTCTGAAATTTTCCAATCGCTAGATCTTTAAATCAATGTTAACTTTAGACTATTATGAAAAATATCCTAACTTTAATAATTTAGCTGAAAATAAATAATTTAGATATGAACTTTCCCACTCCAGGCGAATGCTGAAAAATGTTGAAATTAAAAATATTGAAATACTATCTTATAAACTGTAAAACTGCCTTTCCTAACTTGAATAAACATAAAAAATGACTATAAAAAATGAACTGTACTAATATTATATCCACTCTTAACTCATTGTTTCTAAGAACAAAATATTGTCACGCAGTTACAAAATTTAACAGATAGCTTACAACCTAAAGCATTGCAAGAATACCTACGATTTGCCTTGCATTGCACCCCTAACTTCATTGCCATTTAAACAATATCTACAGCTTATCATTCAATCCGAATAACCGACGGCCCAGGCGTGACTCTTACGATCAAAAAACAATTTTTAAAAATCTTAGCCTCCACGGAGATTTGAACTGGAGACCACGATCCAACATTAGTAAGCAAATGCTTTAAACCACTGAGCTACCTGACTGCTACACGGAAATATAGTACAAAGACCCTCCATATCCAGAGCGTCTGTCTATCGCCGATCAGTAATTTTTTGAAATTATAAGACAACATGAATTATTTATACAGATAATTTTTCAGCCAAATGTAGACAGTATTTTTCTCCTTGTTTCAAAGTATAAGTGTGCAAAGTTTCATCAAGATCGGATGAAAACGTATGTATGTATGTATGTTGCAATGTCAGGAAACGCCCAAAGAAAGAAAGAAAGAAAAAAAAAGAGGAGCATGAACTATGTTACCGTTAATTAGCTGTTGTTAAGAGAATTCCAAAGCAACTTTTTTATTTTGCAAAATGTAGACTGAGAAACAGTCTTCAGTCACTAGAAATTTGTATGTATATATTGTTTTAAGTGCTTGGCTTGGCAAATTTAATTTAATTTTATCCATAATTCTCTATATTGTATTATAGAGAATTATGGATAAAATTATTTTTTTATTTTGTTTATTGTCATATTTGTTTCATCTCTCATTGAGGTATCATCAGTTATCAATTATTTACACTAATTATTTAAGATTTTATAGCTGCACATGTTCGCTTTATCTAAAAGCATTTTCAGACTGGATTATGATTTTCATTATTTTTGCAAGCTAGTAACTGTAATTTACAAGTGTAATTATAATTTATAGTTACTAGCATATTTGTAGCAACCATGTTCCAATCTGAACATGCTTCAGGAGGAAAGTGTAGGTGTGCAGCTACAGACCTTCAATAATTAATATAAATAACTTGTCACTGATGATGCCTCGATGAAAGGTCAAATGCTTACAACAAAGAACAAAATAACAAACAGTTTCATTGCTGTTATCTTTTCAACAGCTAATTAACTAAGCAACTGTGTGAAAAAATGACCTGAAACAATATTGCATTTATTACTATTAGTATAGGTAACAATGAAAGGAAAGAAATGCCGCTAGGCAATATTTACACAGAAAAGAAAGTGATGTACATTGCTATCTGTTATTTGCAAAGGTTAACTTTCCTTCTCCAAGCACAAATCCCTTTAGAAATTATGTAAAAAACTTGGTATCATATTTATCCCTTTAGAAAATATACTCATGTTTACAATCTATCAAATAATATGTTCAAAGAAAGAGCAACACAGTATCTTTTTTTTTTTTTTTAACTGCTTAATGTCTCCTATAACAACTAGGTCTTTAGAGACGGGAAAGGATGGGGGGCAAGGAATGGGAAGGAATTCGGCCATGGCCTTTTGAAGGAAGCATCCCGGCATTCACCTGGAGTGATTTGAGGAAACCATGGAAAACCCAAATCTGGATGCCCGGACGGGGATTCGAACCGCTGTCCTCTCAAATGCGAGGCCAGAACGCTAGCCGTAACACCACCACGCTCGGTCACAGTATCTACTCTGTGGCAGTTTGAATTAGAGATAGTAGCAGTATTTTCATTACATTTGTGAGAGATTGTAAAATGAAGCTGAGGGTTTTTCATGGAAGCTGAGTGTCCAGAATGGCTCCAAAGACGCACTCCGCGTGTTGTCAAATGTGTAATATGGAGGAAACTCGAAGGGAAGGTAAAAGTTGAGAGAGTGTGAAGGAACGTGTTCCCCCCTCTAACGTTATTGTCACAGGTCTAGGAGGTCATCATGGAGCACTGCTTCAACATATCCTTAGCATGTAGTCCTCTGGACCTGATCGTGCCCTTTGCAATTTACCTCATTTTGAGTAAACTTGGAAATGGTCTCTGAATTTAGATGACACATGAAGCTATGAAGTATAATGCATTGAATTTTATTTTATTCAGAAATATGTTTCCTGTAGTGTAGGTGCCGCTGCAAAACTAAGTCAGTGAAATGAAAGTTTATTCTTGGTTTTGTAGCTTCTTCATAGTTTTGGATTATCAGTAACTGTTTTAACATGTTTCTTGCACTAGTTATGCAAACTGCATGGCGTGAACGCAACCCAATCGCAAGAATTAAAGCTGCACATGAAGCATTGGAGAAGAACAGTGAATGTGCACCAGCATACATACTTTTAGCTGAAGAAGATGCTACTACAATCACAGAAGCTGAAAAAATTCTAAAGCAAGCACTAAAAACAGCTGAAGCAAACTACAGAAAATCTCAGCAAATGCAGCATCAAAGCCAAGTTGCAGAATCTGTACACCGTGAGTAATCTGTGTTTTCATTGACATATTTGTAAAAGTCTATAGATGGTTGTTGCAGATTTGTTCATTCTGTTTTAACTGTTCGGAATAGTGATTTCATTTAAATTTGTTGTTCAACATACTTTTGTTTATTATTTGTGTGAATGGGCTTCAGCTACATGAATTATACAGATGCAGTTCAGATGTGTTTGTTTGGTGACAGATTAGTAGAAATTAAAATGTAACAAAAAACAAAACAAAACAAAAAGTAGACTGTTAGAAACATTGATTTACGTAGTGCAGCAGCACATACAAGGAAGTTTTTGGTTTTAATCTTGGTCAAGTCTTTTGTATCTCATTTCAGCTCTATTTTTCTGCTAATGGCATGAAGAAATTTTGTTTAACTGTATATGAGGTCTGATAATTAAGTTGACAAATGATGAATCACTGTGTCACACCAAAGGCAACACTTAACAAATAACGCTGTAAGATTTCATAACCTTGGTTTTTCAGTATCTTAATAGCAGTGTTCACAGTGACATGTGCTGATTGGTGTTGAGTGGTGTGCATTCTTGTTTGTGCTTATGTGTGTGTACACTCTCCAAAATGTCTGAACTGGAATTAGAACAAACATAAAATTTCTTCTGAAACTGGGCAAGTGTAAGCGTGAAATATGGCTACTGTTGATGCTGTTGTGTGGTAAGGACCCCATGAAGAAAACAGATGTACCGTGGCTGGAACAGTTTGCTGAGGAGGGGGACAAGTGACTGATGAAAAGAGGTTATGTTGGCCAGTAACCAGTGAACAGAGAAAAAATTGTCAAAATTCTTCAGATTGTCTGTGAAAATCAGCAACTGACTGTGAGATCTTTAGAAGATCAATTGAATATTGATAGGGTATCTGTGGGAAAGGTTGTAACCTCGGAATGTGCAAAGTGTGTGCAGAAATGGCCCCAAAAGAGCTCACCAGCTAACAAAAGCAAAAGATGGTTGAGGTATGCACAGAGCTGTTTGAAAGGTAAGATGATGTTTTGCACCAAATAATCGTGGATGATGAACCTGGGTTTCTGCATATGATCTTGCAACAAAGTGCTTAGCAGAAATCGCGTGGTTCTCCGCAACTGAAAAAGTTCGATAAATCAATTTAAAAAAAATAAAAACATTTTTGCTATCGTTTTTTGATATCTGGGAGCTTGTTTGCTATGAATTTGTAGCACCAGGACAAACAATTAACGATGTGTACTTTCTGTGAGTTTTGCAAAAGTTGCAAGAAAAACTGAGACCAGAACTTTTCGCCAAAAGCTCAAGCCTCCTAAATCATTGTGTTGCACACACTGTGCTGTCTGTGTGGTAGTTTTGGGCCAGTAATTTAATTTAATTGTGGTAGATACTCCCCCTCCCCCTCTCCTGTATTCACCTGACCCTGTCCCGATTACTTCTTTCTTTACTGGAAAATCATAGAAGTTTTGAAAGCATGGCATACCCGCTGCTTTCATAGAACTGCACAGCTGTGAAAAATTACAGAATGGCAAGTGAAACTTTCTTGTTTTTGTATCCAAGACAGAATTTACTGATACTGTGCTCGTGAAGAATTATTTGTATTTTGAAATTTGTTCATTTTAGTTTGACTATAACTGATAATTTTTTATGCTGAAACATTGTTGAAGCTATGTTCTTGTATTGTCAAAATTTGTAATCAGATTGCATTTTAAAATGTTGTAAGTGATTAGAAAATAACAAAAATCTTGAATTTAATATTTACCTTCCTGTGGAATTGCTTTGTATTTAAATCTGATTTATTTTTCAATTTTACAGGTAGGGACACAAATGTGTTGATATATATAAAAAAGACGCCTTGCAATGTGTGCAAGAAAACTGGGGAAACTTAAAGAGGCTGTAAAAATGTTTCGAGATGTAAGTAAATATGTTTCAAATATACTGTGGGGTTCTAGATTATTGTTGTTAGCAAAATTGTTTTGGTAACAATTGTTTATTAGTTTGCAATAAACATGCGGGATGTAAACTAGAATGATCAGTTTTCTGAAGTTTCATTGGTTTCACATTATTTAGTCTTTATTTCAGTGGTTAGTTGGTTGTTAAAATTCCTTGTAAGTAGTGCAGCCACATTATTTTAGTAATAATAATAATAATTGATAAAATTGCGATGGAGCACATGATCCGGTGGCAATCTCCCTACACACCCATCCTTCTCTCTTTCTCCTCCAGCTAACTTTTGCCCTCAACCAATTTTTACTTTAAATTTTTTTAGTGTTTTCGGTAAATAATTCATCACTTCGCTTGGCAATTTATTCCAATCTCTTACACCTTTTCCTATAAAAGAAAATTTTCCCACACCCTATGCCTGAAATCAAGTGCCAGCTTGTAGTCATGGTCATCTTTATCCTTCCAAGCACCTCTCTTAATTTTCCCACCAATATCCTTCACCACTTCATCACTAATATAGGCCTTGTACGTTCTTGACATTCTTGACATTCTTCACCCTCCTTCTATCCTCCAATGAATCCCAATCCAGCTCCTTTACCATATTAGTTACTGATTGTGTTTTGTGGTATTTTCTAAAGAGAAATCTGGCAGCCTTTCTCTGCACTCCCTCCAACTCCTGTATTTGATACCCAAAATGAGGGTCCCATACTACACAACCATATTCCAGCAGTGGTCTGACCAGAGTTTCGTACCCCAATTCCCCTACTTCTCTAGTACATCCCCTCATCACTCTTTCCAACAGGTGAAGTATTTTGAACCCTTTCCCTACTACTTGTCCAATGTGTCCTGCCAGTTAAGTATGCTATCAAATGTTATGCTGAGGTATTTACGTTTTGAGTCTTCAGTAAGTAGCTACTTCTCCACTTTATAATCATAATCAACCTTTAGCTTTTTATCTGTGTACCTAATAAGCTGGCTCTTCTTTTCATTTATCTTTATCCCATGTTGACTCGCCCATAAAATTCACAGGCATGCAATTGAAGGCTTCTGTTTCCATCATTTGTGGATGGCACCATGTCCTATTATTGAATGCTGACATTTTGGCCAATCTGCATTGGGAATATTCTAGGGCATAACTGCACTGAGATGTGTTTAGCATGCTCTGCTAAACACAACTAATGTTGAAACTTCTTTTAGTAGAGTGTTTGGAAGACATCTCAGTGCAGTCCCTAGCTTGTTTTGCATTTAATGTCCCACTTTTAGTTTCCAGTGTATAAGTTAGTATAGGTTTGACAACAATTTTGTGTATTATTGCTTTTTTTTGTTTTTATAAGATGTCTGTTGTATTGTGTTAACTATGTTTTGGCAACATTCTACTCTGTTTGCTTTGGTGAACAGCTATTTAACTTATTTCTTCCAGTATGCCTAAATATTTCCATGACTTGTTGTATGGCTTTGAAACTACTACTAATTTTTACATGTTAGAGGATATGGGAAGATCGGCATACACTTTGATTTCTCAACTAATACTGTTATTCTTATTTCTTTATACAGTATGTTGAAATGGTGTTACCTTTCTTTCTAGATCTTCTTCAGTTTTAGCAGTCAGCACTATCTCATCTGCATAGCATACAAATGGTGATTTCATGTTGGGTACCATTTTTTACTCTTGTTTGGTGTATTATATTTTCCATTACTAAAATGAAACTCCTTGTTTGATGCTTTTTTTCTCCCCAAATATTAGATTTCAGAGCAGCTTAACATATTTAATCAAATGATGATGGTGATAATAACAATAACAACAGTAGTAAAGGAAGCAAGTCCAGGGACTATCAAAATGCTGGACAATCCTATCAAGAGGTTTGAGGGTGAGGCTAGAAATCTGACGTCAATAAATCAAATAATTGATCACACTCCCGGAGAATATGTGGCTTATATTTCCTAAATAAAAAGTAGTTGGTGTCATAGCACATTTCTCAAGATGTACATTGCAGCACTATACACTTTTAGTTTGGTTTTGCTAAATTTGGCATTTATGCAGGTACTATATTAGGTTTACTGTTATTTTAATTTTTTGTTTGTTAATAGTTTACTTTAGTAACCCAGAATGCCAAATTGTTGTTTTTCAGTTGTGATACTAGCAAAGAAATTTAAAACTTTCGAAACTGTTCTTGAGAACAAGTATTGAATAAAATATTTAATATTCACAAATGAATTACAATCAAATTTTGGTGAAACTAAGTATCTATTATTCATTACTGCCCACAGCAGCATTAAAGATTTAAAATTTCCAAATCATTTAATTCATGAAGTAAACAGTTATAATTTTTCATGTTTCCAATTTAAACTGGAGGAAACACATTCCTGGATTTACTTTAATTTGTTTAATTCAACTCCTTAATGTAATATGTAACCATTTTCTGGGTCAGTTCTTCTCATAGGCATAAGATTTTCAGTGCTTAGAAATGAATGATAGACATGTGGGGTTAGCATTGTAACTTTCTGCAGAGTGCATTTGGAAAATAGATATATACACAATAATAACAAGATTGAAAATGCTTATAGGGTGTAAAAATAATGAAGAATAAGAAAAGTAAATCCAGCACCTACCATAGATGAAGGCAGGAGGGCAGCAATGAACACAAGAATAGACAAACACATATAAGAATACTTTGGTAGTTACCTTGTTAATGTGAATAGACAAAACCTATGACAAAGGATTAAGATGTGCACACACACATACTTCATGTGAAAGTAAATATATATATATATGAAGCATTTTGATAGGAGAATAACCACCACTTTCCACAGTTGAAGATAAAAGAAACTGCCACAAAACATGGAAAGATACATTCATGCATTGAGCATTGTAATTTTCGGGTTTATGTCCTTTCACAATAGTAGAATGAGTTGACTGCTGCATAATGGTGGCTAACAACTAAATCAGAGTGGTATTTGGTGTGCAAATCTGCTTACAAATGCAAATAATAAACTGCTGTAAAGTCCTCCTCCAGAATGTCCTTTAAGACTTGTGTCGCAGCTGCTTGAATCTCAGGAATGGACTCAAAATGGTGACCTTTCAGAACCTTATTGATCTTTGGAAACAAAAAGAAGTCCGGTGGTGACAGATTTGAGCTGTATGGAGGTTGCAGCAGAGTTGTCACACTTTTCTTTGCCAGGAAATCCCTCACCAATAGCACCGTGTTAGCAGGAGCATTGTCGTGATGAAGCCGCCAGCGATCAACAATGTCTGGACAACCTTGGGCAACTCTTTTCAATGACCGCACATCTTGTAAGCATCTTAGAATTTTAGGAAATTCTAGCCTCTCACCTCTAGGCATCAAGGGTAAAGCTTATTCTGTAGTAAAAGACAGTTTTCATTTCATGTATAGGTTATGGGAGGAAAGCTTTGTATAGCATAGTGATACTGTAACCAAAACACACTAAATAAAACCCTTTAGGGATAATAAAAGTATTCAAAATTAAATAAATGCTCTAAATAAACCTTTGATAACAAAAAGAAAACATCAGTTTGGGAGGAAATAGATTAAATCCCCCAAGTTAAGTTTCAAATAATAGATTTTGATATAGGTTAACTTTGTAGTTTCTAAACCAATTTGAATGCAGTAAAGACTTTCAGTAGTTGCTAAATGCCAAATATAAACTTTGAATAATAATAAATAAACTTTAAATCAACGGAAAATTAAATAATCATCAGTAATCCAACTTTGTAATTATGAACTTCTAACTGGGGAGCATTTTGTCATTTTTAAACCAATTTAGGAGCAAGAAAGTAACTTAATACTTAATAATCCAACTATACTAATTTTCTGTAATGATATTAACACCTTTTACTAACCTTAAATATGATAATCCAGAATAATCCAGTTTAGTACACAAGCAATTTCTAATATTTGGCATTTCACTGTTTTCACACACTTTCGAACAAAATAAAGTAATTGTAATGAAGTAATAACTCAGTTGAAATATAAATTCACTAAAATTTCGTAGTTTCTGAATGTTTAAATAACTTAAATCAATTTTTATACTTCGTCAGATGCTCTGCACTTTTAATAATTTTTTATCTCAAAATCCTAGAGAACATTCGAAATAAAAAGTAGATTTCCGGGAAGACCTAAAAATATAATATCACATATAATAATTTCAAGTAATTCCAAGTAATAGAACCGATCTTATAGAGATCTTAAAATTTATTTTTCATCACGACCATGAGGTCAACTTAGAAATTAATTTTGACCGATCTAAAGTAGGTACAGAGATGAGATAACTTTCAGAATACGTAGTTTAATTCAGTGAATCTCGTGGTAATTTTATATTTGCAATAAAAGTAACAGAAATAAAGTTATAAAATTAAAACTGAAATCACACTTTGGTTACGTCGTAGTTAAACTTTCCCTGCACCAATTTTAATAAAAGTTACACCAATAAGCTCGGGAATTTTAGTAGAACACAGTAATAATAATAACATTTATGTAAATTGTGGCGTTAATAAAATGACGAAATGTAGAAGTATCGAGAACAATAGTAATTACCCAGAGTAGAGAAATAGTTCACTCCTACACTTACAACTTTTAAACCAGCTGCTTAAAGTTAATCACTAAATATCCATTATTTCACAATTAAATAAGTATAAACACTGTCACACCTAAAGTTTCGCATAATTGGTTAGTTGCTGAGATATTTCCGATCTAAATCGTTTAGGTGTTAGCAGAAAGTTGTGTTTTGGCTCTGACGTCAGCGAAGGTATAAATCACAGGACGCGGTGGTGACGGCGTCTTTTCCGGGTTTGAAGTCGTGCTAATAAGATGTTATAAGCGTGTGCGCCGGTAGGTTGGCAACTCCGACTTAGGTTGGTAGCTCAGGTCTTCGGTTGGCACTACCGGGTTCGGCCATGATGGAACATTGTCGGGGGCGTGGCATTTGTTTACTTAACATGAACTGGTAATTCTCATCGGGGTTTGGTCGGTCTCTACTTCTCTCCATAATCTGTGATTTTTGGAACGATTGTTCGATTGCCTAAGCAACTTAAGAATGCTGTTTGAACTTTGAATTTCATTCTAAATAAACTCTGAGAATTTTCGGAAAAGTGAACTGTTTTATTTCTGTAGCTGCTGTAATACCTTTTCAATATTTGGGGTCTTCAAATATTGTGGCGACCTGTAGCGTTCTAGTTGTATCCTGGCAACATGGTCAAATTAAATTAAAGTATTCAACAAGTTTTCATCGGACTGGGAGGTGTGATCAAGAGAGTAAGTTAAGGCACATAGGCGATACTCTACCCCGGTGTCAGCCTAAGTTCCTTACAATCTCTTTTTGGAAATCCTACCTCATCAGTATGGTTCAGATCTTTATGACAAGTCATATATTTTTCCTGTTTATTTCTTGAGCTGTAATACTGAAATAATCCCAATTGACCATTTGTAATTATATTTAAATGTATTTTATATAGCATATAAATGCATATTCAGGCAATTTTCCTAATATGGTCATATTACGATAATATTTTTGGTCATATTTTGAAGAAAAATCTGGTAATTTTTAAATAGCACCAGGAATTTACTAGACGTTATAGCTAAGAGGAAATTAAGATAATTATGCACAGAACTGTATTCCTTATTATACATTGGGGGAAAATACAAAACTAATTGTTGCTGAATATGTCAGAATTCACCAATCAAGAATTAAAGTTATACATTATTGTCACTCCCTAAATGTTAATGTTCCGTATGCCTTCTAATCTCGACAGTGCAGCAGCATGCCCAGTGTCAAGCTGCAACAGTAAATGTCTCATTGTTACGATTACTTTTGAAAGTAATCCTTGGTGTTTAAATCTACAGTGAATCAGTTAGTAATGCCATGTCAAAAACAAAATTTTCTGAAAATGTGAAGTTATGGAGCTACATAACGGAAGGGCTATTTTAGGTCAGAGGAAAGAGTTCTTCTGTAAATGATGTGAAATTAAAGTCACTTCAACAAAGCAATTTAAAATTTAATTTCCCAATGCAGTAAGTACATGGAAGCAAATTATGCTGTCTACATGAAAGCGACGCTACTAGATAAAAGAAATGATGTGGAATTGGGCATGTTGTGATGTATAATAAATTTAAATGTTTGAGAATATTTTGTTATTTTTAGGTCATATCGACCCATTTTTAACCGACTTCAAAAAAGGAGGAGGTTCTCAATTCGACTGAATTTGTTTTTTTTTGGATGTATGTTCAGCGGATATCTTCGCCAATTTTGAACCGATTTAAATAAAATTTTTATAGTGGATAGAGTATGCCTCCAAAGTGGTCCCATATGAATTTCATTGAGAAACCACCCCTTCTACCCCTTTATACCCCTTAATTTTTATACAAACCCTCACTTTTTATCCGATTTTGATGGAACTTTGGATATGTATACTCCAAAATAAACAGAAAAATACTGTCAACTTTTGGTTTGAAAAAAACTGAACCCCTCTCCTCCTATCCACCCCTTAATTTTTGTCTTTATACAAAGCTTAAGTCGACACCATTTAACTGATCTCCATTCAAGTTGGCATATACATGTAATTTCTCATGGAAAAAGTTTCAGACCCAAAAAAATAAAAAACCACCCCTTTCTCCCTTTACAACCCTTAATTTTCATACAAACCCACATATCCGATTTCGATGGAAGTTTGGACATGTATGGTCAAAAATAAAGAGAAAATTACTGTTAACTTTTGGTTTGGAAAACTGAACCCCTCTCACCCTACCCACCCCTTAATTTTTGCCAATGTTCTTTATACAAAACTACAGTCGACATCATTTAACTGATCTCCATTAAAGTTGTCATATATGTCTAATATTTCATGAAGAAGGTTTCTGACTAAAAAATAAAAAGCCACCCCATCTAACCCTTTACACCTATTTATTTTATAGAAACTTACATTTAATGTCTGATTTTGATTGATCTTTGCAATTGTATACTTAAAAAATCTTGTCAACATTTGGTCTCCTAAAGCTCAACCCCTCTCCCTCTTTCAAATCCCTTAATTTTTGTCAATGTTCTTTATAAAAAGCTACAATCGCCACCGTTTGACCGATTATCATGAAAGTTGGCGCTTATAAGTATGTTTTCACGAAGAAGGTTTCTGACCAAAAATTCCAAAAACCACCCCCTCTAGCCATTAAACAGTTTAATTTTTATACAAACCCACAGTTTTTTATCCAGTTTAGATAGAACTTAGTAAACTTTTACTATAAAACACAGAGAAAAAGAATGCCAACTTTTGGTTCCTAAAAAACTGAACGCCTTTCCTCGTTTCCGCCCCTTGGCTTTTGTCAATTTTCTTTTTGAAAAGCTACAGTTGACACCATTTGACCGATATTTATGAAAGTTGTCACATATATGTATTTCTTTATGGAGAAGATACATCCCTTAATTTTTGTGCAAACACACATTTTAACGAGATTTCGGTGGTGCTTCGCATGTGTATACTTTAAAACAAATAGAAAAAGAAACATACTACTCACATTACTTTCCAAAAATCCTATCCCCCTTTCTACCCCTTTAATTACGGTCAGTGTTCTTTATATAAAGCTACCGTTTCTGTCTGATTTTGAAGGAAGTATGTACATGTATACATCAAAACAAACAGAAAAATACTGTCTGCATTTAGTTTAGAGAAGTCAAACCTCTCTCCCCCTTTCCACCCCTTTAATCTATGCAAAGCACAGTTTCTATCTGATTCTGAAGAAAATTTGCACACGTATACTTTAAAAAATACTGAACAATTGTGTTTAAATTAGGTTTCAGGAGCCCAATCCTCTTCCCTTCTACCTTCTACCCTCCTAATTTTCAATGTTCTATTTAGATACCAACCGTTTTATCAGATTTCGATGGAACACTGCACATGTATACTTAAAAACAAAGAGAAACATTCTGATTACAAAACCCAACCGCTCACTCCCATACCCCATTTAATTATTGAAAATGTTCTTTACACATAGGTACAGTTTTTATCTGGTTTCGATGGAACTTTGCACAAGTATACTTTAAAACGAAGAGAATATACTGTCCACACTAGCTTTTTATATGATATCAATAGAAAATTACAAACTCATACTTTAAATCAATCAGAAAAGACAGTCTTCTTTTGGTATACAAAAGCCCAATCACTCTTCCCCTTTACCCCCATCGTTTATAATTTCCAATGTTCTTTACAAAATCCACAGTTTCAAATACTGTCAAAATCATTTAAGCTATTTTTTAAGTCAAGGCAGAATATTTATAAAATAAATGTGTCCTAATGTCTCAACATGTACTTCAGATTCAACTTGGACACCGAGCTTTTACGTTGTGAAATCCAATTAAATATCTATATTTTCTGTGTGATTGCCGGAACAAATAGATATAGTCCAGAGACAGATTTGTGTATTTGGTATATATTAATGTCCAGATGTTACATGTTTCGATTATCGTGCAGCAGATTTAACAGATATTATGATTGGATCGATACACAGCCTGGACCAAAATGTAAAGTGACATTACTTAACACAGCATCCAATTCAAACCATTCTGAAAGTTGTTAGGGTATATAAAAACAGATTTTTTTAAAGCATTCGCTTTAACCACTGAGCTACTAGGAAGTACGCAAAATGAGAACTGCTGCGGCATATTAAAAATACAAAATAAACTATCCCACAAAAACAATTCTTGTAAAAATAGGCCAAGTCTCGTGTTTCCATGTAGTGACAAAAAGATATGAGATCTCCTTCTGAGCCAACACACAAATCCCCGCACTATTTTTTTTTTTTTTTTTTTTTTTTTTTTGCAAAATGATTCTCTTTATGAGACAGGTTCGATGGTTTGAGCATATTGTAGCTTCATCCAAAAAAAAAAAAAAAATTAAACCTGCAAATATGCACCAGGAACGTTTGGGTTGCCATTGAATAAACACAGGGAAAATCAGCAGTATCATTACCAACAATGCCCCAATCACTGCAAACAATGTGCGTCGTAGCCAAGCAATGAACATTGCCACTAGTTTAACTACCACCTCAAGTAAATAACAAGTAACTTCCAAACTAACCATATTAACAAAGTAAAATTTAAGGCTTTTTTTTAAACTTGCTTGCTTCTATATAGTATAGAAATCTCAGGTTTATAGCTTCATCCGGATAAAAGTAATTAAGCCGCAAATATGTGCCAGAACTTTTCATGTTAGGGATTGTAATTAAATAAATATGGGGAAAAACTACAATATCAGATTTTTATTATGATTTAGGGATAAAACCATGTATGTGTACCAAATTACTTGTTTCTAGGATTACTGGAAGTACAGTGGAATTTTGATGTCGGGGGGGTTGTGCCGAAATATAATTTTTAATTTCAATAACTTCCAAACTAAGAAAAGGAAAGAAGTAAAATTAAACACATTAGTTAAACATAGTAAGCTAACTCTACAGTGAAAATCTGAGCTTTATTAAGTAATTAGGGTAGGAAGCAATTTCATGTTAGGGGTAGGCAAGGGGGTAGGTGTATGGAAATTTACGAGTTTCAGACTTTTCTTATAATATGTGGGTAAAATTTTATCTGTGTACCACATTTCAGCTTTCTATGGCTACGGGAAGTGCCTTAGAATTTTGATGATCATCAGTCAGTCAGTGAGTGAGTGACAAAATCGCTGTAGTTTGAATACTAATAATAACCGAACTAAGAACGAAATAAAATTTATTACGTTTGCTAAGATTGCTGATATCTATGCAGAACAGAAATTTGAGACATGTAGCATGAATACAACAGAAAAAATTTAGATTCAAAAATGGCCCGAATCGCTTTGAGAAAAGGGTAGCAGTGCCGCCGTGACTCGACTTGGCGGATGCTGCCGTGCACCCAAATAATACCACTAAAACTTTAAAAATAAAATAATTTAAAAAACATAAAAACCGCCTTCAAAAAAAAGGGAACTAAAAATTTTAAAATAACTTTACACTTTGTTTAGAAGAAAGTAAATCTAAATGGACAATATTTTACATTACTGTTATTGAAATTTTTACATTAAATAGTTATTTTTGGAGTCGGTGCCAGCCAAATCAAGAAAAACAAAGACAATAATAAAGAACAATAAGACATATAAAATCATGTTACTACTTAGCTACAATTAATTCTAGAAACATGTTTCAACAAAACTGAAACATACAGATGATATACCGATATTGTACTAACTATAAAGCGTTTACTGCGTGATGCAGCCTACCAACTGACACTGTAGCGCCAGAGATATGCCTGGATGACCAACGAGACAAAGCCACGGATAAAATACCGTTAATTACTTTCCCTAAGCTGTCTCCCGCAATAAAACTATCTTCCTTACGACATGCTGTAAAATATTTGGAATTTTTGTTCGTACTCTTGGTTCGACTCGAACACCAAATAAAGTTCAGTAATTCGATCTGCGCGATCTGACAGCTGGCACCGACTCCAAAAATAACTATTTAATGTAAAAATTTCAATAACAGTAATGTAAAATATTGTCCATTTAGATTTACTTTCTTCTAAACAAAGTGTAAAGTTATTTTAAAATTTTTAGTTCCCTTTTTTGAAGGCGGTTTTTATGTTTTTTAAACAATTATTAAGGTAATATATCAGTGCATTGCCACTTTTTTGTTTTGTTTTGTGGACAGTGGCGTAGCTAGCGTGGGTGACACCCGGGGCGGATATCGATGGTGTCACCCCTTGAAAACTTAAATCCAAAATTGAGTATATTATATCATCTTTTAGGTGTAAAATATGATATTAGATAAAACATAATTAAATAAAAATTTATTGTTATTTAAAAATAATAGTTAGTAAAAATTGTAAGATTAACAACATTTAAAAGATATACAAATAAAATAAAAACAATTGCTTTCACAATCCCCTTTTTCTAGCTTTAACAACTGCAAACCAGAATATCGCATTTTCTAAATTAAAAATTTGATTTACTTCATGTTCAATAAATCAATATGGAAAGATTTAGCCACGTGTTGATCACTGGTGATCGAAAGTGGTTTTAGGATTAATTTTAACTCCTCTGAAGATCGGGCCTCACTTGCCTGATACTGTTTCCGCACCGTCACCGCACCGACACGTTTCTTACTATTGGCGCTCACATCGGTCGAAGTTTGTCCAAAGGACACGATGTGTCGTCCGACCCTCGGCCATCATTGGATTGGTTTATGTTTTGACGGTGTGGACCAGTGTCGGTCTGCTGGATGTGGAGAACGCATAGAGAGAGTTCGGAAATTTCCCTTCCCTTACGACCAAATGTTGTTTTCATGTTATTGTTGGTCTTAAAACAAGTGTATTTTTTTTATCCATGTTCATAAGATGTTCTTAACATGTAGCAATTGTTCTAGCATCTTCGCATTAATAAATCGAAACATTACCAGAGATGAAGATCAATTTTAAGACCCACAAAAATTGCAGCCGAGATCTGCATTTGTAACGGGGACCTTCCACACCCGAATCGCACGCCGTAACCATATGCCAGACTAATCTAGAAGTACTGAAAAATATGTACCGGTATTCAAACACATAAAAGTTGATTCGCGTTTTTTGATAGCAAAAATAGATGGTATAGAAAAAAAGTATATTCATTGTATCATGTTTGCAAACTTATTTTTCATTACACCTACATTCGGACTGGTGACTCAAATGATGCGTGCGGATTGGATACTGAAGGTCCCTTCAAATCCCGGACTCGACTGTAATTTTTGCGGGCCTAAAAATTGACATTTACCTCTGGCAATGCTTTTATCTGTTAATACGAGGATTCTAGGACGCTCCGTGTTCGAATTTCACGTTAATCTGTAGGTCTCCTTTCGAAGTTAGGTGACTACGATATAGGTGCACTGCGAGTTTCCTAATAAGAAACTCTGACTAGAACTTTGAGATAACATGAAATTATTATATTTATTATACAAAATCGAACCTCAATCAAAACAAACACGTCAAGTGCGAAGTGATTGACATTTCATTGCGATTGCGTTGAAATATGCGAGAATCTTTCATTCCGGTACAGTGTGGTAATGATTTGTTAATACTGCGCTGCAGGGCCGGATTAAGACAGCGCGGGGCCCGTAGCAAATGTGAAGAAGAGGCCCTTGATTTTTGCTCCTGGGGAAAATTGTGGAGCTAAAAACAAAAAAGGTCACCCATAGCCTAGGTGCGGGGCCCCCCTAGGAGGCACGAGGCCCCCTAGAAGGCGCGAGGCCCGTGGCATTTGCTACCTCCTGCTACGTGGTTAATCCGGTACTGCTGCGCTGGGATACTATTTTTACATAAAAGATCAACCAGATAGGTGATTACATGAGTCAGATAAAAAAGTATTTTAATGTACTTTCGTACCAAAACTGTGCAAAATAAAGTAAAGGTATCAAACCTACCTGTCATCCCCAACACTGATTCCCTGTAACAATCACTTGAAAACGTTAAAGAGACTAAAGACCGGGTAGGAACATGGGCGAGCTATGGAAAATGTGGACGCGAGGGGGCGAGCTGCCACTCGGACTGTCGTTGCGGTGACGGTACAGACCAGTATTGGCAAAATAGAGCTCGACCTTTACACGTAGCAACTGATACACACACTGGCGCAAATTAAAATCCCAACACCCATACGATGTTGTGATAAATGAATGAAATTTGGCCCCAAGTATGCCCACATGAAGAGTATTAAATGATTTAAAATTGAAAGTTTTACATGTAATAATATGAGAATTACGGTGCTATCTATTATGTAAATTGCTATTTTTTTATATTCTTTTAACGTACTAGTGGCGTACAGTGTGGTGTAACATGACACTTTGTTGTCCACGAGTTCTTGTTGGCTAAGTATGCCCAGGCGAAGAGTGACAACTCTATACACTCAAATGTCTAACTGTGAGAGAGGTCGGAGAATTGACGTGTTTTAAAAAGGTGCATCATATCGTGAAATCTCCCAAAGGATTGGCCGTAGTGCATTGTCAGTATACAGACTTGTTACACAGTGATGAAAGAAAGCTCTAATACTCCAGGTCTATACTGATGGATAACAGCACGTGAAGACCGCCAAATTGTGTGGGTGGCTGCTGCTGGCAAATGGTTGACTGCAGGCCAGATCCAAACAGTGGTTACAGAGAGAGTCACCCCCCTCCCCGGACGATTGAAAACCAATTGCTTGAAGCTGGAGTACGCTCTCTGAACCCTATGCAATGTGTCCCATTAATCTGATTTCATTGCCAGCATCATCTAACCTGGCGTAATGCAAAACATAAAAGGACATGTGAATGGCGTACATTTGTTTACAGACGAGTCTCGATTCTGTCTGTGGCAAAGTGATAATTCACGACATGTTCGGAGGCGTATTGGAAAACGGCTTACCTGCTGTGATTTCAGAACATCACACAAATGCAGTCACCGGTGTCATTTTTTGGCGGCAATCAGTTTCGACAGCATGACTGAGTCGGCTGTTGATGGCACAATGACAGCCCACCACTATGTGGACAGGGTACTGCATCTTATTGTGATACCCTTCATGTTCACCATTCAAATCGCATCTTGCAACAAGATAATGCCCGTCCTCATATTGCGGCCATCGTTACACAAGCCTTGCAAGGAGTTTCGATCACAATTTGAACAGCACAGTCCCCAGATTGTCCCCAATAGAGCATGTCTGGGATACCAGGAGTAGCACAAACTGCACAATAACTGACTGCAAAAGACATGCAGGCGTAAAGAGAAATACCCCAAGAAGACATTCGAAACACTTGTTGATTCAATGTCGGCAAGAATCCACGAATGCATTGGTGCTCAAGTTGGACGCATTTCTTACTGAAAACTGTATCTAAAGGTAATAACTTATCCTGATCCATTTCCATTTGCTATCATTTCTTCTGGGTATGGCCCTGGATATATCTTCAAAGTTTCCTAAAATTCTACCATTCCTGTATGCATGGTGAGATTATAATTTTTGCCAGTGTAACTATAGGGCGACCATAATATTTCGCTATAAATTTTAAAAAATCGAAAACTACCCAATCATTTGTTGTTGAAACGTTAACATAGGTTGTATTTAAATGACTTCGCAAGGGATATCGAGAGGAAAGTTAACAGAAGTGGCTTGATCCAAGTAGAAGCAATTCCAGACCCAATGGGGTTCCATCGGTGCAAACCCAGAATCCGGGTCCCAAGTCGTGAGACCCTGGGAGAGACTGTATAGTCAGAGAAGCAACTCTACATTAAGTTCCTTCATAAAAATAGAACAATAAATGCAATATAAAAAAACGATTTAAAAAAAAAAAAAAAAAAAAAACGGCTTAGGTAATATAAGAACATGCCTTTGCGGTATCTGCCGTCTTTACATGAAGTACTTCACAAGTGAAGTATTTTACTATCCGCCTAAGATACACGTAGCTACAGACTTCTAAATATGACATTGTATGTACTGAAGACCGTCTTCACGTGTTAATTTTACATTTCTAGCGCCGCTATGTAGCATATAAATAAAAATGTTGTAAACGGCTTGAATGTTCGCTCAGTTTGATCAGGAACAAAAGTTCGACATCCCTGTCGATTTAAGGAATACACCTGTATTCGACAGAGGGGTTACCCATAATACAAATTTTCTTCTTCTCTAAATTTATTATGGAAAATTCATAGAGAATCATACGCTTATTTATTTCATCGCGATCATATTTGCATATTCTCGATCAGAAGAAAGCATAGCAAACTTACATGAACCTAGAATTTAAGTGCTTACTAATGTTACGATTTCGCTAGCAAGATACGCGGTTCCGACTTTTTATTTATTTATTTAAATGGCTTTCGGCCTTATCAGCCACACAGCCAAGTTCTTTGCGTTTTATGACAATTCACATTTCATTACTTTACAGTTCTATTTACATAGTTTAACAATTTACATTTCATTTCCTTTACAGTTTTAAATATATATAATTTACATTACAGTTCTATACACAACAGTTACGGTTCCGACTGTTTTAAACACAGCTTTACAAAAACTGATTAACCAACGACGGACGATACCATCAACGAACACTTGGACCCGTTCAGATGATTGATTTGAAACTAGCATAAATTCGAACATGATACGATTTCATGTCGAATATAGGTGCACTGTCGATACGCAGAGTGTCAATCGGATAACGCGAAATGTACTCAGTTTGTACATCACGAATCTGTCAGATAATAAATTCAAAATTACTAGAAAATCTTCTAAGCACTTGTAAATCTTAGCTTGAAAGCTAATGGAATTCTAAATAAGCAAAACAATTTTAAAAGCTATACTACGCGTATTCCGACATACGCTTGGTTTTCATTTCCAAATTTTTTCTAAATATTTTTGAGGATTTACAATTTAACTGTCTAATTACTATGATTTTAGCAATTATATATAAACTTTAATTTTAAAACTTCCTCTTTTTATACAAGAAAACTTACATTATATCCACCGCCGCTTCTAACAAACCAAACAACAGTGACGGATGGCAAGCACAACAATGAACGGTTTCTTGTGATTGTTGGAGCTACAGAGCGGTGCTCTCTTTGTTTAAGCGCACGGTATTGCCAACAATTATATTCTACTATAACGAATGAGCACAGCCGCCTGGATCGCATTTGAAAAAGCATTAGATCAACCTAAAAACAAATATTCATAACATAAAAGTAGACGTGTTTTGACACCAAAGGATAAAAGAAGTTTTTTTTTGTGTCACAGTAATTTTGATTACTATTTTCGAAATGTGGGTGGCACCCCCAAACGGGTGACACCCGGGGTGGACCGCCCCCACCGCCCCCCCTAGCTACGCCACTGTTTGGGGACATAAGTATCCAAACCCTACTCATCAGCAATTACTTGCGCACGTACCCTTCTATCACAGTTCAGAACGACCTTCCCATGTATCACATATTCATCAGTTTTTGATGTCAATTGCCTCTTGGAGCATTCCTCATCTTCCACATTCCCAATCATCTTTGAACATCTTGTGCCACCTAAAAACTTGAGCATGGACAGAGTATCATTTCTGTAAGCATCTGTCAACATTTTTAACATGTAACGTGTCCATCGCTGATTTGTTGAGTTTGATGCAAAATTTGATAGCATAATGTTGCTCCAAACTTCCCTGCATCATGAACCGTGACACAATACAAAAACAGCCTTAAGCTTATGGGCAATTCTAACCCTCCCAGAACTCTGAGAGAACTGTGCCAGGTCTCTTGTTATTTCTAAGACTCCCCACCACCTATCCTACCGGCTTCAGTGCATTGAGGCGACTACAGAAAATCAGTCTCATTACTTTTGGGACAGAGAGGCATATAAAAATCAGCAAAATCTCATATGAAATAGCTTTTGTGGGGTAATTCAACTCGTGGTAACTATGTCTTCCGATCAGACAAATAAATAGTAGGTATTATAAGTACTATGCTGGAATGTTATAGGAATCTCCTCAATAAATTAAAGAGTTGTGACAACTACTTAATAATACATTTGCTCATTGTACCCACTGATTTTCCCATTTTCTAGCAGGAGGTAGTTTTAAAAATAAACTCGATCAGAACACAAAGAGTACTAATAGTCCTTACAAAGAATTCAGGTTGATAACATTTATACATATGAGTGTTAAATATCAGGGTATACATATTTCTAATAATCTGCCAAAAATTATTACAGTAGAACGGTAAAACGTGCGGATATGACCTCGTTGGTAAAGTTATTTTGTTTTCGATTTATTGTGCAAATATGGAACAGCAACAAAGATTTGGAAAATTTCTTGGCCGAACAAAACAGGATATTTTATGTAATTTACTCACTGGGAATGGGTATCTGTTTATCAGCAGTGAACCTGAATTCAGGTAATTCAAAAAGTCACTTGTGTGCATCATTATGTTAAAATGTTACCACATTAGGCTTAGAGCTGCAACCAGCACAGTTTCAGATTCTGCTGGTAGTGTGTCAGTTATTCTGTTTGTTATCTTGGCATATTTCTGGAATTGTGTTAGTGAATATTTTGAATGTATTCCTCTTTTACCTTAAAGTCTCATCTCGTAAACAGTTATACATCAACCACTGTTTCGAGCTTACTTGTGGAGTCAAATGACGACACTCTCTTCCTTGAAAAGGGAACTGTGCACACTGCTAGGAAGGACAAACCTTTGTTCTTTATAAATTTGAAGATAGCAGAAACCTGTGGTCTTATGAGAGGTTCAAACTCTGTTGTATTGAAACATTTTACTAAACTTATACAGTTTAATACATTTTTTAAAGTAACATAACACTTTTGTTCAATGATGTTTTTGCTATGTTTGATATTGCCACAGAGGTTAATGGATTTGCCTGTAATCTTTCATTGAATTTGAAATTCTAATCAATTTTGTCTCATGAGTTTGCTATATTTGTTAAAGCAAATAGTTGCTCCAAGTTTCTGAGATTTTTTCAGATACTGTCTCTTTTTTGTGAACATTAAGGTTCAGGGTTATATTTCCTAATGGGCCTAATTACTTCAGGATTTATTTGTTACAGTATTGATAGCAATTACATTTTGATACATGTTTCTTTGCTTCAAGAAAGAAAGTTTTTGGTCACTTCTTATAACACTAATTGCTTGTATATTTACTTTATTTATGTGGTAATGGTTTACTTTGTTGTTCTTTAGTTTAAATAATATTTTAAAATTGTTTCAATTAATTGTTTTATTATTATTATTATTTTGCAGTTGACAAAGGAGGTTCCCCCTATTATGAATGTCTTAAACATTCATGAAAATCTAATTGAAGCACTCCTGGAAATGCAAGCATATGCTGATGTACAAGCTGTGTTGGCAAAATATGATGACATTACCTTACCAAAGTCAGCAACTATTGAAAGCACGAATGGTTGCTGACAAGTGAGTGTAAAATCAAAATTATGGAACTTGATAATAGACCAAAATATTAGTATTTAATTTGTTGAAGGCTGGTATAGAGGCAAATATAATTGAGGTTACTTTAAACCTCATTAATTTCTTCTTCTCTAATAATGTTTTTTGTTTGCATACATCATACTTTTGTAATATAAACTCTATAATATTCTGCTTTGTTACTGAACATTTTTACCTGTTTGAATCAAATCCACAGGTACACACTATCAGAACTAGTAGAAGAAGTAATTTTCATAAATTGGAAACATCTTTACCATTAATACAAGAAAGTGTTAATGATTTTGCATTGTATCTGTTTTAATAAACTTCTTCAGAGTACAAAACAGTTTATTGAAAATACATATTTGTACAAAAAACTGTAGTCACATTTTATTGCCACTGTTTATGCTTTATTCCACAATTTGTGTACAACGCTTAGTAGTGTAATATGAGGTAGCTTCTATGAGGTTTCTAAGGAATCACAGTTGTAAACCTTCAGAAGGTGTGTTTGTTTTCAATACAAGTGCTCAACTGTGGGTACAAACATTTTAAATAACGTTACAAGTTTATTTGGCTTCTAACACACTGAAATATAAGCAGAAATTGTTTTGTTCTATTTTTTACAACAATTTTTAGGTAATACAGTTTGTCAACAGGCATGTAGCTTTCCTTCTTGTAAATGGACAGTGATCTGTGAATATGCAATAAATGTAAACGAATTGCCCTGTGCAAATATTATAAAAGTATCCAGTGTTCATCTAGAATATCATAAATATAGTGATTTGCTGCGCAGGGTTAAAACACTGTATTGAAACTCGGTAGTTATACAGCAACAACAGAACGATGAGATGCACAAAATTTTCAGACTTCGAAATCAGTTTTAGTTGCATTGTAATAAACTTAAGACAACAACATTTTCATCAAATATTGGGCTATTAGATTCATTTTGGCCCCTACTTTTTTTTTTTTTTTTTTACCCTCCATCATTTTCATAGCTATTCTTGTCTCCAGCATCCCGTTGGCTAATACTATCATATTGTTGTAGCTATCCTTATTCAGGCCTATGCTATAGGTACTCAATCCATTTCTTAATTTAATTTGAGTGTGTATCTCCAGTACTCTTCTCATACTTCATTTATAGTTGAACATCTAATGGCATACTTCATAACTGAGAACTCTCATTCAGTTGCCTCTATTTGTTTCAACATGGTTGTTCTGAATTTCCCATTTACATTTCAATACAGTTGCAACAGCAGTGCAACTACAGTGCCTTCTACAACATCAGTGATTCACCTTGTCTTACCTTACTTTGTTTCAAAATGTGTTGTTTTGTTCTCAGAAAAATTCTAATTCTTAATGTAAACATAAGGTTTTGGGTGATCCATTGTGGTATTGAAGATGCATATAAAATTGGCTACTTGGTATTATCATTCATTAAACGTTTTGTTCTGATTGTGTCTTTTCTTGTAAATGCTATAATTTTTTAGAACTGAGATTTTCAAATGAAACTATTTAGCAACATGTTTCAGTTTAAAAACTGCCTCTTTTATTTCATATTCATCTGCCTAAAAAGAACTAGTCATTAAGAAACAAAAGTGCTGTATTTATTTGTTCATATTCTTATGGTGGTATTTCCATATAAAAATTTTATTGCATTGATAGGGTGAACTGCTATTTCTTGTCTTACTATTATATCTGACACCACGACTCTTTTAACACTGTCAAAAGCTTTTTAATAATCTGCAAATAGGAGGGATGTTAGTAGTCAAACTCCCTTATCTTTTAGCTCGTTTTCAGAACCTGTGATAAAAGTTTGGGTAAGTCTGTAAAGGGTCAATGTGTGGGCCTAAAATTCTTACTAGTAAACCTAAGACTTGTGCTGATTTTGTTTGTTTGTTTAAATGTAATATATGGCACCTAAGGCTTATGTCATACTCTTCTTTTCTTGAGTAGGAGCTAAAATGTATTCTTGTCACCTGATTGGCCAATCTAGACAGCGGGAGATGCGTCTATTTTCATCTGTTGAAATGAAACAGTTGTCACATAAAAGTACCTTTTATTCTAAAGTCAAATTAATGTACAGTTATAATCCTTTTACTAATAGAGACAATTATTGATGTGCATGCTAGCATACCCCCAACTACTTGAGTTTAAACAGTTATTTTTGAAGTGGAGTACAAAGTGCAGTACTGGAGTTAGCTGACTGCTGAGTGTAGTGATCACACAATAAGTGAGGTGTATCACTTCAGTTGAATAACTGCTGAGCAGGCAATACTTGATGAAGTGGGTTAGGAGTGCTGAACAGAAATACCAATTAGTCATTTACATGACATGAGCTAATCATGATATCAGTGACCGTCCTTTATTTGCAAGAATCAAAATGGAAAATTTTGCTGATCCCCTTACAAATCTGATGTTCAATATTTTTTTATACATTTTGTGGAAAACATTTAAGAAACTTATTCCTGTATAATTGGAAATGATTTTTTTTTTTTTAACTGTATGTTTTCATGGTTTCGACTTCCTTTGTCATCCTCATAATATCACCATTCTTCATCTGAAATGTAGCAAGTTTTAAATTTACTTGCTGTTCATTATTAAAATGTTTGATGATTTTATGAGCCTTTTGTTGTTGCCTCCATACATCATGCTGTATATCGTTTATATTGCAGTTCCAACCCTCTTTATTAGTTTCCTTACTTCCCTGTTTAAAATGGCTTACCTTCAATTGTATTGGGCACTTCATTCTATGTTACTAGGATATTTTGAATATCACAGGGCGTGGTGGTGTAACGGTTAGCATTCTGGCCTCGCATTCGGGAGGACGGCGGTTTGAATCCCTGTCCGGGCATCCAGATTTGGGTTTTCCATGGTTTCCCAAACCACTGCAGGCAAATGCCGGGATGCTTCCTTCAAAAGGCCATGGCCAAATTCCTTCCCATTCCTTGCCCCCCATCCTTTCCCATCTCTAAAGACCTCGCTGTTAAGAGACGTTAAGCAGTTAAAATATATATATATTGAATATCAACTTCTTTCTTGGCTTCAATATTTTTTGTTCTTAATTCCACATTTTTAAATCTCTTGTCTTGTATTTCTTTTCCCTTCAATGTTTATTTTCTCCCATTCTTTATTTATATTTTGAGTTACTAGTTTTGAATGGCAATACGTTATTGATGTTTTGTGATTGAGGTATACTTTGATATTTTAATACGTGTACCTTGTAGGTGTTATAGTCAGCATTATTTAATTTTCTACCTTTTCCCATCTTGCTGGCAGTCTAATACAGATGTAACTTCTACTTAATCTTAACTTATGTCTAGGCCTCCTTACAGTCTGGGGTCCCCGATATGAGGCTGTGTCTTTGTATGTACTGTTACATAATTTCTGATTTAAAATGAGTCGCAAGTTTTCCACAAGTAAATATGTATTGCTTGATGTTTATCGAAGGTGTTTGTTTTTTGAAATTCTTTATGTATTACAAAATCTGCAAGTTTCTGTTCATTATAGTTAATTGTGTTTTCACCTCCTGCACAAACAGTTCCTACTAATGCATTCAGGTAGTAGTAATTTTTAATTATTCTGTTAAATTTTTCTTGAAATTGTCTGTAGAATTCTGTTGTTTTTTAGACGACGACATTACTAGCATTCAATTGTAAAATGATTCACAGCCAACCTGTTGCAATATTCATTGAATTTATTGTTTACCGGTTTTGACTAGCCTTAAGGCAGTCTTCATCAGAACTTGTTAAAAAGTATTACATAAATCTAACTCTTCTCAATAAAATAGTACATTTTGTACTTAAGTCACACATTAAAATATATTTTATAGCTATCCATCTGGCAGCCAACATGTATCACAGTGCCAGCGTCACATCTAACCTGGGCGGCAGCTTACTGCAGTAAGCTGTCGCCCAGGTTAGATGTCGCCCAGGTTAGATGTCGCCCAGATTAGATGTCGCCCAGGTTAGATGTGACGCTGGGACTGTGATACACGTTGGCTGCCAGATGGATAGCTGTAAAATATATTTTAATGTGTGACTTAAGTACAAAATGTACTATTTTATTGAGAAGAGTTAGATTTATGTAATACTTTTTAACAAGTTCTGAAGAAGACTCCCTTAAGGCAAGTCGAAACCGGTAAACAATAAATTCAATGAATATTGCAACAGGTTGGCTGTGATTCATTTTACAATTGAAGAAATACCGTTGCTGTTGATGCTGCCATGCTCAAGATTACTAGCATTGATCATCTTCCCACTTTCAGCCTAGTTAGAATGGCGCTATCACTGTAAAATATGTAGGAATGTACCCATTTTTTTTATATCCACATAGTAACCCCAATTGATGCTCTTCTCTCTTGTGGCATGCCATTATGTATCATCACATAACAGTTTCATTCTGAAGAGGCTTTCAGTCTTTAGGTTACTTTCATTGGGGCCACTATTTCAGTTTTACATGTATTAAGTTCCTGATACTTCCTGTCAATCTTTAGTCTCTTAAATAATTACTTGTATAAATATGTAAACATTTTACAGTCTCACTTACCTATCATAACAATTGTGCTTCATCTTCAGAAAATGGGTATTATTTTTTGGTTGGTTAAATGGAGCTGAGCTACATCAAAGTTGAAAAAATATAATATGTTTCCTGTGACTGACATACATTGGTTTTCTTGCCAGTGTTGATGCTGTACAAAATTATTTAAAATTTATTATTTAACTGAGAAAAATTAAATAAATCCAAATGTCAATTAATAATGAAGACAAAATATTAAATGCTGAGGTGAGATGTACTTGTTGTTGAGGAATATGCTCATTGCTGCACTTCAGATTATTACATTGACTGCAGACAAGACATAATCACACCCATCAGATAAGACAAAAACTACTGAAATAATCTAGTTGCCAGCCTTGATGAGACCCCATCTATTATTAAACTGTTTTGAAATATCTACAGAAGACCAACTTAAATGCTGAAATGGTGGTTGCAACATGCTTAATACGTATGGAACTGTGATCACTCATCCTAATTGATAGCATATTCATTCAAAGCCAGACCTACGAGTGCAAAGTGAGGAGTTGAGAAGTTCATAGCCTGGCAGTTAAAAATGGATTTATTTTTCTATGTAGTCCCCTTTAGTTTAGTTCATTTTGTACAATATTTCTTCAGTGAATGGATTCCATCCATGATGTGTGATTCTGGATCTGTTAAGTACCCATGTATTATCACTATTCATTTGACTTGGAACATTTTACAGCAATAAATTTCTGGAAATAGGTGGCAGTCAGATCTGGTGATCAGGATGGATGTTCCGTCGATTCATATTTAGTTCTCTCGGTTTTCCAATTGCTGCAGCAACTTTGTTGGCAGGTGCACCATCCCAATTAGTTTTTTTACCTTTTTAACCAAGAAGGAAATCCTCAATTTTTTTTTCCCAGTACCTTTTTATAATTTGAAAAAAAAAAACCAAAAAAATTAAGTAATTTTTATTTATGTATACACCAAGTTGGGGAATAATTTTTTAGTTGAAAGACAAGAAATAGTCTCACTGATATTTTATCTTACATGGTTCAGTACTCGTTAGTACTTTCAAGGGGTAAAAAGATTATTTTTATGCATTTACACTGATTACTCTGAAAATAAGCTGATGATTTGCATGACTCTCTAGCTAGTTGAAAGATGATACTCTACAACAGGTTCCATATATCATCATAATTGGTTCATTCTTTTTATTTTTATAAATTCAACAAAAAAAGAGCGATTTTAATTAATGGACATTTTACACAAGCTGTCTTGTAGCTCAGTGGATAAGGCACTTGTCTGCAGAAATCATGGTTTCAGGTTTGAAACCTGGTTTATCCAGGATTTTTTTCTTTGCTTAGTGTCCTAGTGCCTCATAAAACCGACAATTTTTCTTGACTGCTCTACTATTCAGCCTTCTTCTTATTCAACACCTTTTCTGAACATTTTGGTGTCAGCTGCCTTTGATGAATTTTACTCATTCTTGGTATGGTCAGATATGAAGCTTTAGTTTTACGGCCACATTCCCTTGCGTGTAGCTGTGTACCTACTGCCAGATCTTACTATGTACTATGGGGGATGTGGAGTGTAGCCATCTGTCTGTGAAATGTGTAACTATATTCTGTATGTGATAAGTGTATTTTTTGTTTTTAAAATGTGTAGTTTATGAGGCAGAGATTGGAGACCTTCCCGGCATTCACCTTAATGGCTGCAGAAAACAGCCTTAAAAACCACAGGTAGGACAACCGGTACGCGAGGTCCCGGTTTCTTGCTTGGCCTCGTTGTACCTTCTCCATACAGTCTGTGGTGGCTCAGTACACTGGTTTGCTAATCTGCTCTTCAGTCAGTCCTACTAAAGAAATGTGACAGTGTCAGGAGAAATTGTACACAAGTACTCATTTCTAGTAAAAATTGAGTGAGGAACTAATGTTAGAAATAAAAGGCTGATGGAAAGGCTGTGATAGGTCCTAAGAAGGTTGCTATTTATATTTCTGGTCTGGCAACAATAAGTGTTTGCAGGCTTTCCATTGGAAACATTGACATTGTTGAACATAGCCTTATTCAAAACAATGTGTCATTTGAGCACGATTTGTTGTTTACAGTAACTTTAAAAATTCGCATTCGGGAGGACGGCGGTTCGAATCCCTGTCCGGGCATCCAGATTTGGGTTTTCCATGGTTTCCCAAATCACTCCAGGCAAATGCCGGGATGCTTCCTTCAAAAGTCCATGGCCGAATTCCTTCCCATTCCTTGCCCCCCATACTTTCAAAAAAGACCTCCCTGTTAGAGAGACATTAAGCAAAAAAAAAAAAAAAAAAAAAAAAAAAATTAGTCTTGGGCGAAAAATGGAATTAACTCGTGATCATTTTTGTGCGATTATTTTTCACAACTTTTGACGTGGATTATCAATGAACTTAATTCTTTATACGGCGATTAAGCACCATCATATAGCACTGTAAAGAACTGGTATAACGAATTCAATTGTGGCCGAAGTTCGCTTCAGGACGACTTCCGCCAGGGTTGTCCAAAATCAGTTGTTGTGCCAGAAAACATCGCTGCTGTTCGTGAACTGATAAAGCAATATCGTCATGTGACATACTGTGAGATTGAGGCATCTTTGGGCATTAGTATGACGAGCATCAATAAATTATTGCATGATCATTTGGCTGTAAAAAAGATTTGTTCCGTTGGATCCTGCATAATCTGACAAATGCTCAAAAAGAAGCTTGTGAAGATTGGTGTAAGCAAATGTTAAAAAAATATGTTCAAGGTGCATCAAAGGCTGTGTATAACATCTACACAGGTGACGAATCATGGATCTATGCATATGAGGCTGAAAAAAAAACAGCAATCGACTGTATGGATCTTCCAAGACGAGCCAGATCCAACAAAAGTCGTTTGCGGAAGAAGCACATCGAAGCAAATAGTTGCCTGTTTCTTTATCATTACCTACAAGCGACGTAGGACAGTCAACTCTGAATGGTACACGACCATTTGTTTGCCAGACGTCTTTTTTAGAAATTCGGAAAAAGTCGAAGAAGAGGCGAATAATTTCTTCATCACAACAATGCGAGCTGTCACACATCGGCTCAAATAAAGGAATTTTTGACCAGTCAAAACATCGAATTGATGGGTCATCCACCGTACAGCCCTGATTTGGCACTCAATGACTTCTTTTTATTCCCGCACATCAAAAAAAAATTACGTGGTCAACGATTTTCGACACCCGAAGAAGTGGTTGATGCATTCAAGACGCTTGTACTGGAGTTACCTCCATCGGAGTGGAAAAAGTGCTTCGAAAATTGGTTCAAATGCATGCAAAAGTGTATTGATCTTCACAGAGAATATTTTGAGAAACAAGAAAACCAGTTTCAATCATAAATATTTGTTTTTTCATTATTAGGCCAGAAATATAAATATCAACCCTCGAATTAGTATTCAAAATAACTGAGTGAAAATGTGCTACATTTTATTCATATAATTGTTGATGCCATTATTAAATGAAAGAAGTAGCTCGAATGGAATCTGTAACTTATTCATTGAATAATACCCAGTCCTTTCCTGGCCAAAAGAAAGACTAAAGATGTTTCCTACTTTATGGCTAATGATTAAGGTGTCAACTCGATAGTGTACTAGCAATATGTATTATTAAAAAAAAAAAAAAAAAAAAAAAAAAAACATTTCTCACAACCAGTGTTGCAGGATGCCAGTCTCCCAATGGGCGGCATTCTCAGTTACTTTGGCTGCCAGAGAGACTGAGAGCGTTTGCTATTCCGGGAGATCTGGAAACTGGATTACCGCTCCAATACTGGAAAATGTTGCTTAGATGGTAGAGTAGTAATATTAAATACTTGTAGTTTATTAAGTGGTAGAAGTATAAAGTGATATGGTGAAATGTTAAAAATTCTAACTACAAAGTGGACAGGACTCAATAAAATTAGAAAACTGAAACAAATCAATTATAACAATGGACTGTGGAGACATGCGTCAAGTTTAGAAATCTATAAAATATGTTAACAGCAAAACAATCGTATGTATCGTGCCAACAAGCAAAGACTGTACAGATATTGCCAGAATTAAACATAATAAAAATTGAAATTATTCCTTGTGAAATAATATGTTGAAGTATCAGATCTAAAAATGTTTGTTAAATTAAGGCAATTTTTCTAAACACGTGTTAATTTAAACTTCAAATTCAAATATCTCTTCAGTACTATTTTGTAATTTATTCTAAAGTGTTGTACCTCATTTAAATCATAATCATCTACTGCACCTCTGTACATGAAGGGGACGAATTTTAGTTTCCAAATACTAGGCTGTAAAAAATGTGTGCCAAAAAAAAAAAAAAAAAGTTATAACTCCAACATATTTCCTTCGGAAGGACCCAACCAATATTCATGTTTTAGACTAAACTGAGAACTCATTTTTGTATTAATCACTCTGAAACTTTGTGATTGATTACACTCGTTCTTTGGAGGAGGTTGTCAATTTGACTCTTGTATACATCCTCACGAGGTCCAGGTTCCAGTACTTTTTTTTAAATTGTGAATTAAACAAAATCACAAAAAATAAGTAACATTTATTTATATACATTGACTTGTTGGAATGTTTTTTTAATTGAAAGAGGATACTCTTGGAATGGTCCCAGTCACCTCTCAGCCAAGTACATGTTTGCAATTTCAACAGGAATCAGAAAAAAAAAAAATGATTATTTTTATGCACGTGCTTGGAAAATACAATCTATTGATAGGAGTGTTTTGTGAAACTCTCAATTAAAAAATTGGTGAAGATTATTACAGAATAATTGAAACATGTTATTGCTATAAAAATAAACTTTTTAGTAAAAAGAAACTGAATACCATGCAAGAATCTATCTACAAAACCACAGTAAAAAATAATTTGTATGAAACATCTCTGTCAGCAGATTGAAGTAACTAAACGATCCAATTACTATTGAAGTTAAAGGCTAGATTATAATCATCATTCTTATAATACATCTTTTTTTTTTTTACCAACCACCTCTCAATACCCTGCTGGCAAAACCCCAATTGTGAAAATTCCTTACTCCTCGATGTTAGTGATATAATTGAGTCTCTCAGAAGACATGGTCAGATGTCTATGTAACTTCATACACATAAACATCATCGGCGGGTTTGTAATTGATTAGAGTTGCAATTCTCTGTGACAGATAGAATAGCCACGTGAGTTTATTAGTGTTTTGTGTTGTAGCCAGGCCTGTAGTGTATATAAAGTGCGTGACTAGTGTCAGATGTTGAGTGTCACTGTAAAGGACACATAGATGCCACATGCTCATGCGAGACTGCATTATCAGCACCTAACAGAGGTTGTTAGGGGCCTCATTATGGCTCTCCATTTGGCTGGCTGGTCCAATCAAGCAATATCCAGATTTGTGGGGCATTTGGATGTGACAATGGCCAGATGGTGGACTGCACGGAAACGTGACGGCAGGCATACTCATCAAGTTTTTGGTCAACTACATCTGAACACCACAAGGGAGGATTGCCATGCTGTGAATCAAGCACATTGTAGCCTCTTCTCATCTGCACCTGCCATCCGAGAACAAGTAATGAATTCCCTGCATCATTGTGTGTCATCCTGCATCTTCTGTTGGAGACTAGCAGCAGCCAGAGTTGAGGAATTACAGTCCCATGCAAAGGCTGGTGTTAACAATACATCACAAATGGCTGCATTTGGGGTGGTGCCATGACCAGGAAATGTGGAATTCTAATGAATGGCATTGTATTGTGTTCAGCGATGAATTGAGGTTCTGCACTACCTCGGATGACCATTGTCAGCAAGTATGGTAGCTACCTGGGGAGAAGTCCCATTCTTCTAATGTTTTGGAGAGTCACAGTGGTGTTACTCCTGGTGTCATGGTGTGGGGAGCCATTGAGTATGACTTCAGATCATGGCTGGTAGTGTTTAATGGCATGATAGTTCATCACAGACATCCTGTGTCCTCATGTGTTCCCTCTCATGCGACAGTATCGTGGTGCCATTTTTCCATTTTTAAACAGGCACAGCATGTGCGTCTATGAACTGTCTGTGTGTTGTTGAGGTACTCCTGTGGCCAGCAAGATTCCCCAGATCTGTCCCTGATAGAAAATGTGGGGGACCAGCTCAGAGGATAACTCCATCCCAGTGCCAGTATCTAGGATATCAAGGACCCGTTAACAACAGTTGTGGGCTAGATTGCCTCAGGAGAGGATGCAATGGCATTATGACAATCTTCTGAACTTAATAATGAATGCATCCCGGCCATGGAGGGTGCAACATCATACTGATAAGTGGACTCATAATGTCAGTTTCTTTGTAAATTTGACTCGACTTTATAATCACTGAAATAACTGAAATAACATCACATACTCTTTCAGTCTGTGAAGTTACATTTCATTTCCTCCTCCCTTCCTGGGCACTTCATTATTTTTTTTATTTTTTTTTCAGGCAGTGTATATTTGGGGAAATAATTTACAAATTTGAATCGTAGCCACACAAAACTTAACTCAAAATTATACCAGGTGTATGCATAAGTCGTTTCCAGATTCACTAAGAGATGGCGCCAGTAAACGTTATGCAGCTTATGAATGTGAAACGTGTGTCATTTGTTTGCCTGACATTAACCTACCAACACACGTAAGTTGAGTCCGCTACACAACTGGCATCTGTGTTGTTTCTTTCATTGATCATGTCTACTTTTGTGCCTGAAAACGAACATTTGTGGCACACATTGCTTTTCTTATTTAATCAAAAGAAAAAGGCTGTGGAAAGTGGTAATTCGCTGGTAGAAACATATGATGAACATGCTCCATCGATTAGAACATTTGAGACATGATTTCAAAAATTTAAATGTGTTGATTTCAATGTGAAAGACAGTGAGCGCTCGGATAGACCACAAAAGTACGAAGATGAACAATTCCATGTGTTACTGGACGATGACACAATGCAAACTCACAGCAATTGTGAAAAACATTAAATGTGTCCCAAGAAACAATCAGCAGATGTTTTCGAGCACTGGGGAAGATCAATAACCTCAGTAAATGGGTCCCACACGATTTGAATGAACGGCAAATGGAAGATCGCAAAGTCACTTGTGAAATGCTGCTTCAACGCCACAAAAGAAAATCATTTCTGCATTGAATTGTGAGGGATGACAAAAAATTGATTTATTTTGAAAACTCAAAGTGGAGAAAATCGTGGCTGTCACCTGGCAAAGCTGGTCCTTCAACACCAAGGCCAAATCGCTTTGGGAAGAAGACCGTGCTTTGTGCCTGGTCGGACCAGAGCGGTATTGTGTACCATAAAATCTTGAAGCCCATCAAAACCGTTAATGCACAGCGCTATCGTCAACAAATGATTGATTTACATCACACATTGTTTGAATGACGACTGGAATGGGCCCGAAGACATGGCAAAGTGATTTTGTTATGCGACAAAATGCAGGTTCACATAGCAAAACCAGTGAAAGACACATTGAAATTGCTTGGATGGGACATCCTACTGCACCCGCCATACTCTCCTGACCTGGTGCCATCTGACTATCACCTCTTCGCACCAATGGGACATGCGCTCTCAGAGCAACACTTCAGCAATTTCGAGGAAATTGGAAAATGGCTTGCTGAATGGTTTGCCACAAAAGACATACAGTTTTTTCTGGCATGATATTCATAACTTACCTGCAAGATGGGCAAAGTGTGTAGAAGCGGATGGCCAATATTTTGAATAAACAAAAAATGACTTTCCCTTCAACATTACGTGTTTTCTTTACCACAAAAACCGGCAAAAACTTATGCATACACCTGGTATATAGCATATCTTTATTAATACTCATGATTAAATATACAAGTAATGTCCCACTGTTAGGAGTCAAATGTTGTGCAACTGTTGGGATTGATCATCTATATTTCTAATAAAACTGTAACAAGGAAAATGTCTATGCATTTGTTCTTTTTAAAAATAAGTTAGCCGCAGAGAAGGAATCAACTGTTTTAAATTTGTGTGACTGTAAGTTGTTTTGAATGGGATTCACACATAAACTACTGTTTGGTTTTTGACAAGGTTTCATTTACTGCACAGTCCATGTTCTCACAAGTAAAATAAGGTTTGTTCCATTTTGGTATGATGATGAAAAAAACTGGTGTCAGTTTCTCACTGAACGTTATACACGCAAGAAACTACTGGTTGCATTTTTTGATGGGGTTTTGTTTACTGTTCAGTGCAAAGTCATGCAGGTAAAATAGAGTATGATTCACTTTGATGTGACATTGAAAAAATGAAAAATTTAAGATAAATTTTTGTTCAACGCAATCCACGTGAATACTACTGATGTAGATAGATGGGAATTTGATTACTATATAACCTTTGGTCTCATGAGCAATATCAATTTGATGTGATATTGGAAAGTGATAAATTTTAGTTAATTTTTAGCTGAATGCGATTCACACAAAAACTGCGCTACTTTTCTATGGAGTTTCGATAAATGGACTGCCCTTGGTCGCACTGGTAAATGGGGTATGCTTTATTTTGATGACATGGTTAAGTTGATAAATTTGAGATAATTTTTTCTCTAATGTGATTCACACAAGACTAGTGGTCAGATTTTGATGTGGTTTTGGTTAATGCACAGTCCATGCTTCTGCTGATGAAATAGGATATGTTTCATTTTTAAACGATGTTGAAAGGATGAGTAATTTAAGATATTTTTGCATTTGAATTTTATTCACTCATAATCCATTGGTTAGATTTTGATGATATTTTGATTAATCTACAGCCCATGGTATCGAGGGTAAAATGTCATATTTGCTTTTGATATGGCATTGTAAAGCTGATAAATTAAGATAATTTTTTTTGCTGAACATGATTCACACAGTAACTACTGGTCAAATTTTGATAGTGTTTCCATTAATATGCAACTCATGCTCCCATACTTAGAATAAGGTATATTTTAGTTTGATGTGACAGTGAAAAGCCAACGGATTAAAAATAAAAGTGTTTACAAATTAGCATCCATTTAGAGTTAAACTTCTCACTATCAATGTTTATTGTGTTTTAGGTTATGAGCAACATTGTAAATTTGTTGACTCCTGTCATGCAAAAAGAAGTTGCATTCAGTGACCAACAGGGGCCATGGATCATAAACATGGGTTCACTAACAGTCTTTGCAAATAAAGTTGCGGGAAATTGATAGTTTTTTAATAAATTGTTATAAATGGTAGGAATTGATTTTAATTTATTGGCTACAAGAACAGGCATGGAGAATCTATATTGATCATTTGAAAGTTTATGAAAACAGATTTCAAACCAATAATTAAGCAGTAACTGTACCAGCTAAAACAGTGACAGAAGACACTATCCCAGAGTCGTTACAGGGCATTTATTCACTATGGGGTATTGTTTTTTATGGGGTAGATTGTTCATCATGCAGCAAATTTTATTTTAAAGTGTTGTAGGTAGATTTTATCTTTGAATACCTTCTGTTGTTGCAGAGGAGCTGCTAGTTGAGTTCCAGCAACCGTTGAGTCAAGTGCCGCCGTTTCTGAGTATTTTATTTTAAAGTGTTGTAGGTAGATTTTATCTTTGAATATCTTCTGTCATCGCAGATTAGCTGCTAGTTGAGCTCCAGCAACTGTCAAGTGCCGCTATTTCTGTGAATTTATTTTAAATTGTTGTAGTTAGATTTTATCTTTGAATATCTTCTGTCGTCGCTGAGCAGTAGCTAGTTGGTCCCCAGCAACCGTCATGACGAGTGTCGCCATATGTTTACCTAATTTAAAGTGTTGTGATAGCGTTTGATTTATGTGCGTTAATTGAATTATAACAGCATGCTCTAATCGTGATCGCATTTATTTGCTTTTTCTATTGGGAAGTATATAGAGCTTATTTTTGTTTTTTTTTATTTAGTACATTGGTTGGCTAACACTGTTTATCAGTACGACCTATTAACTACTAAGTGCAGTCGTCTGGTCTAAATTCATCTCCTCAGTACGTTTGTTTTTTTAGGTCGTGCCTAGCGGTTGGTTGTAAGTTGTGAACAGTTTATTTGGATCACTCGGTTAGTTCAACTTTCATCCTCTCCGTAGTTTTTGCTTTCAAAGTAATATGTGTAGGGACTCTGACTGCTGTGTGCAGACGCGGGCTGAGGTGGCTGATCTTTGCGCTCAGCTTGCAGCTTTGCTAATGAAAGTTACGAGCCTGGAAGCTGCCGTAGGTGACTGCAGCAGATGTGGAAGGGGTTACCCGGACGAAGCTAGTGTTCTCACAGGTTCTCCCCTACCAAACATCGCACCTGCAGTCCAGGCTGAGACTTCAGAGCCCGTGCGGCAGTCACCTGACGGTGTCTGGCGCGTGGTTTCCGGATGTTGACGCCGCATGCGGGGGCAGGCGTACAGGTCTGAGTCCCAGGAGGGCAAGCCTGTACCACTGTCAAATAGGTTTGATGTGTTGTCTGGATCTGATTCAGAACCACAATCGTCTATCAGCGAGTTGCCAGCCCCCCCGCCCGCTAGGTCTGGGCGATCACAGAAGGGGATTCTCCAACATTAGGCGTTTCATTGAGTCCCTTAGGGAAATGGTGAATAGGTCTGGGATGAAGTCCATTCATTGTGCATTCCAGGAGGTCTGATCCATGATGTGGAACAGGCCATCCCGGATGCCATTGAGCGGACGAGGTGTAGCCAGCTGCGGATTGTAGCTCATGTCGGCACCAATGATGCTTGCCGCCTTGGGTCGGAGGGTATCCTCTCTTCCTTCCGGCGGCTTGCTCATATGGTGTGCTCTGTGGTTGATGACCGCAAGATTTCGGCAGCATTGTCGATAGAACTGACTGTGGACTTCTGGTTCAGAGCCGAGTCAAGGGTCTGAACCAGAGACTGTGTCGTTTCTGCGATAATCATGGCTGCAGATTCCTTGATCTTCGCCCAGGGGTCGAGTCGTGTAGGGTTCCCTTGGATAGATCAGGTGTGCACTACACACGTGAATCGGCTACACGAGTGGCAGGGGCCGTGTGGAGTGCATTGGGGGATTTTTTAGGCTGAGGGATGAAGACCCGAAACTGGGATTACAGTTACGGGCAGCCCAATTAAATTCGGCACGATATGTTAGGAGTAGCGAAAATCAATCTCGACCGTTAAAGTACTCGTTATAAACTGTAGAAGTGTTTGTAATAAGCAGCCTGAGCTTGAAAGCGTTATTAGTAGCACAGAAGCTGATATTTTATTAGGTACTGAAAGCTGGTTAAAACCGGATATAAGTTCAGCAGAAATTTTTAACCATAGCATGAATGTTTCCGTAAGGATTGGTTACATTCAAATGGAGGTGGTGTATTTATAGCTGTTCTTAAACACCTGTCATGTAATGAAATAAATATTGATACGGTCTGTTAAATCCTATGGATTAGACTAAAAGTAGCTAGGACAAAACTTGTAATAGGGTCTTTCTATCGTCCACGAGATGCAGATGTAGGTGTTGCTGAGGCCTTAAGAAATAACGTAAGTAATATAGCTCGTGAATTTCCAGATCGTGGAATAATACTAGGAGGCGACTTCAACTTGCCGTATATTGACTGGAGTAATTACGCCCACGTTACTGGTGGCAGGGATAAAATATCCTATGAGATTATTCTTGACCTTTTCTCAGATCTTAATCTTGAGCAGCTCGTCACTGAACCAACGCGATGCGACAACGATAACGAAAACATTTTAGATATTCTCGTTACAAATAGGCCTGAATTGTTTACGGACATTTCTACCACCATGGAAATAAGTGATCATAAAGCTGTAATTGCTACAGTAAAATTAACAGTCGCGCGCAAAAAGAAAAAAAGAAAGTGTCGTTTACAGGTTCGAAAAAGCCCCAAAGGAGAGTTTAAGAATGTTTTTGAGGGATAAATACATTACCTTTATAGAAGGAAGAGGCTCGGTTGAAGAGATGTGGCTTCGATTCATAAATATAGTCAGGGAAGACTTGCATATACTGAAAAGGACAATCAGGGACGGGAACGATCCCCCGTGGTATACGCGTGAAGTTAAAAGGTTACTTAAAAAGCAAAGGAAGATTCATGCACGCTCAAGAAGGACGATGCATAGGAGTGATTTAGAAAAGCTAGCTGAGACAAGAGGACAGGTCAAGAATGCGATGCGCGAGGCCTTTAATGACTTTCGATGCAACTCACTTTCCAAGAGCCTCGTTAAAAATCCAAAGAAATTTTGGTCGTATGTAAAAAAAAATAAGTGGTTGTGACAACAATATGCCAGTTCTACTACAAGACGGTCAGGAAGTTGATGACAGCTGCGACAAGGCTACCGTATTTAACGCCGAATTTAAAAATTCCTTCACTGACGAAAACATGGAAAACATTCCCATTTTTCCACGGCGTGTAGAATTTGAGATGAATCCAGTACAAATTGATAGTGTAGGTATCATAAAGCAATTAAAGCTGAAGTGGGGGAAAGCGCCGGGTCCTGATGGTATACCAGTAAGAGTATTTTCGGAATACGCGGAAGAAATAGAACCATTTCTGTCACATATATTTTGTAAATCCTTAGAGGAAAGAAAAGTACCTTCTGACTGGAAAATTGCGCAGGTGATTCCCGTTTTCAAGAAAGGAGATCGGAGAGATCCTAGGAATTATCGACCCATATCTCTAACATCTGTTTGCAGTAGAATTCTGGAGCATGTCATATGCTCTAAAGTTATGAAGGTTCTAGATGAAAACGAGTTATTTACAGCATACCAACACAGATTTCGGAAGAACCGATCATGTGAAACGCAACTGGCTCTATTTTCGCATGATGTAATGAAAGTTATTGATGCAGGATCACAAGTTGATGCTATTTTCTTGGATTTTCAGAAAGCTTTTTACTCTGTACCACACAACCGACTTTTAGCGAAGATCCGAACGTACGGTATATCTGATCAGATTTGCGAATGGATACGCGATTTTCTAACTGGTATGTCATTGTAGACGGGGAAGCCTCTTCTAAACTAGATGTTACTTCAGGCGTTCCTCAAGGAAGTGTAATAGGACCACTTCTTTTCTTAATTTTTATAAACGATCTCGGTGACAACGTTAATTGCAGGATGCGATTTTTTGATATGATGCACTTATTTATAGGGAAGTGAGGTGCTCCGACGATTACTTAGAAATTCAGCGCAATCTGGATGTTATTTCGGAATGGTGCCGTAAATGGCAGGTTACACTTAACTGTAAAAAGTGCAAGGCAATGCACATAAGTAATAAAAAGACCCCACTTGCTCAGGAGTACAAAGTTAACAATTCAGTTGTTGACACTGTGGATTCCTTGAAGTATCTAGGCATAACAGTACAAAGCAACATGAAATGGGACTTGCACATAACTTCCGTTGTAGGCAAGGCTAATTCCAAACTACGATTCATAGGACGTATTTTGAGAAGTTGTAATGCTCATACAAAGGAAATAGCGTACAAAACACTAGTGCGTCCGCATTTGGAATACTGTTGTGGGATTTGGGATCCGTATCGCAAGGGATTGATTGACACATTAGAGAAACTACAGAGAAGAGCCGCTCGATTCATGACTGCTAGTTACAGTCCTTACGTAAGTGTCACAGAGCTGATTCGTGGGTTGGGCTGGGATTGTTTGTCGGACAGACGATGTCGTTTTCATTTGAATTTGCTGGAGAATATGCGAAAATCTTTAAGTTACTAGTGCAATGAAATACTTCTTCCGCCAACCTATTTAGGTCGCAATGACAGAAGGGATAAGATTCGAGAAATAAGATGCCGTACTGATTCATTTATGTATTCCTTCTTTCCTCGATCTGTTCGGGATTGGAATGCGCAGAATTAGGATTGGTGCTTAGCACCCTCTGCCACCCACAGTATTTGTGATTTGCAGAGTATAGATGTAGATGTAGAAATAAATGAGTGATTCTAATAATTTTGACGAGCATTGTTTTACCGATTTGACATCTTTATTGGTGAATGGCAGTGATGGCTGTCAATCTGTCTGCAGCTCTGGGCTCCAATGTGCATGTACACAGTTTAGAAGCACAGAGGCGCACGTGTGCCACTTATCATGTAGTGCTCGTGAAATAGGCAACTCAATGCCCCCATTGATCAAAAGCTACCAGGATTAGCAACAAATAGTCCTGCATGAATCTTTTCTCATCTTTTGACCCCCCCCCCATTTTTTTACCTCTTGTCCGCAGTTTTTGGGAACTATATTTCAGTTTCCTTACTTCCTAATTGATGTATATGATTTCTGTTTAAAGGCCGTACTTGCAATCAATGGAGCCAATTGCAACATTGGGAGGTCCCTCACTTTGGTGCCAGCAGAATAATATCTGCCAAACTGTGGGCAGCAGTAAAGTACACAACTGTTGCAGGGGTGGCTCCAAAGCATTTCAAGCCATTCAAAGTTACTAACTTTTTGTCACTTTGATAATCTTTCAGCTCTGGTACAGTGGATATCTGATACACCAGGCTGTCACCCATTGTCTTCTTGAGCTGCACTTCACAATATAAAACTGTTCCCAGGGAAATACCAGCAGGTTGGCATCCTAGTCCCCAGAAAAATAATATAACTTGTCTGCACTTGTTAAATTAATGTAGGCTCAACTGGAGTAATTACATTAAGTCTCTATCTTCTTCTTCCTCCTCCTCTTCTTCTTCTTCCTCCTTCTCCTCTTCGCCTCCAACTTTTCCCAACATTTTGGGGTCAGCTGCCAGTTTTTCTCGTTACCCTGACCAGATATGAAGGTATGGTCTTATGGCCACATGCCCTTTGCTAACGCCAAACATTTTATACCTTCAGTCATTTCATACTAAGTACTAAAGTGAAGTGTTTCCATCTGTCTGTGAAACATGTATGTGGAGTATGTGATAAGAGTATTTTTTGTTTTATAAATGTGTATTTTATGTGGCAGAGATTGGGAACCGTCCTGGCATTACTCTTGGTGGCTATGGAAAACTGCCTATAAACTGCAGTCAGAATGGCTGGTATGCGGGGGCCATTATTTCTGCCCAGTCTTTTGTACCTTCGCGATCTAGTGTGTGGCACCTCAGTGTACTGAGGCACACTTGCAGATCCATTAACCATCTCTCTTGATATTCAAAACTGTTCGCTTCTGATTTATGAATCACTGTATATCTAACATGCACTTTAACTTTTAAATGTCACTGTGCAAACACTTTCATTAGAGCACTCATTATTCAATTGCCAAATGTAAAAATTTACCTATTATCATGCCTGTAATTACCCTAACACTTTAATTATTATAATACTTATGTGATCATATGTTTTTCTATCGAGATTAAACTGAGATTTAGCTATCAGTATCATCCTCTCCAAGGATATTTCACTGCTCGTGATATTTTAATCAAGTGAGGCGAATTGCATGAATTCATTCACACTGAATACCCCGCAGATGCCTGCCAAGGGCCCTGATTCGTTCACAAACAGTCAGATCAAACTAATTCCATTTTTGGTTTATAAATATGTACAAGGAAACTACTTGTTAGGAAAGATTTTCTGTCCAACTACGTGTATTAAGATAAATCTACAAGATGTGAAAAGAGTGCAACTTATTTTACAATGTTGCCATGACAACTTGCCATTACTGCTCCAAAGCATTAATGTGTTTCTGTTGGTAGCATTGTGTTGTGTAGCAATATGATACAGTAATTGGAAGCTTGTAATGAATCTAAGCCTTCTCTGTTTGACTACTGGTAATTGCTTTGGGGCTTATAAGAAGATTTTGGAGAGCATTGGGTCAAATTGTAGCAAGACTCCCTTTCAGTTGTCTTAGTTACTGTATGAGCAGCTCCTCCCTGCCACACATTTGAAACTTCCACTTACTCCCTGGCACATATAACGTGTTGTCACATATTCATCATTTTAGACATGGTATGCAGTCCAAGAATGCAGTGACTGCTGTCACATTTAAGCTAAATTCTCTACGAGATTTCTGCTGCAGAGATAATTTATGATCTTACAGTGCCATTTAATCCATTCGTTCTGCTGTTGGGCAGATGATCGTATGTATCGTTGGAATTAAAAACACAGAAAGCATTTATACAAGGTTAGATCAAAAAATTATGAACATTTTTGTTTGGAAGCACTTGTAGAATACACTTTACAGCATAGCATTCAGCTCCCAGAAATTCTGTTTTTATCTTGTCAGTGGTCTTGGTCTTTTTAAGGTTTTTTCAGCCTCGGGAATAGAACGAAGTTGGAGGGTGTCATGCCAGGAGAATACAGTGGCTGAGGCAAAACAACAGTTTTTTTTTATTAAAAAATAAAAAAAGGGTTGATTGCAGGTTAAACCGTTCAAATGCACCGTAAGGAGCTTCCAATGATTCCCTAAAATTCTGAAAGTTTATTTACTCATTGCAAGCTAAATATCACATCAACCGGTGTTGAGGTTAGGCAGCCTCTTAAGACATCTGCGTTACATAGCGACACACACGTGCTGACTCCCGACTACTCTGACAAAGTAGCAGCTTACATTACACATGACCTATCACTTCCACGTCTGCTGAAATACTGGAGCTGGAGAGGGAAGGTATTGTTTAGGTTTTTCAGAATCTTGCTCAATTTATTGGTGTTGTGTGTAAAGCTTATCCTTATTTTCTTACCAATCACTTTGAAAATTTTACACATTGTAAAGCATGCTTTAAATGTCAAATAGAGTTATTACAAATTTTCCTCTAAGTGTAGCAGTTTCTGAGTAAAAGAAATCCTGAAGTAATGAAACATGAAATTTCTTCTCCTTCAAAAAGTTTTAGAGTTTGGAGCCTTTTTTTCCCTTCAGAACATTCTATGGCAAATTCTCTAACTTCTGATGTATAATATGATCTGGTTCTAAATGTATCTGGTATTGAAAACTACCATTAATTGTAATTGTGTCTAATTTACAAATCTTTGATGTTGTTTATCTCCAAAAATACGAGTGCTATCTATGTAGAATATGTGTCATTTTTACTCACCAAAATTCTACTTCTTCTGGTATTCAATTTACCCCCTTAAGTATTATCTTTTCATTCTATCTTTAATCATTGTCTCGTATAGTCAAGATGAAAAGCTTCCATTATCCTCCATTATTGAAAACTTTAATTTTGCTTTTATGGCCTGAATATTACTATAATTGACAAGTAAAAATCTTACTTCACTTTGAATGTACTTTCAATTAGTCAAACTCTGCAAAATTTTGAAATGTGAAAATTAGCCAAAAACCTTTTTTCTTCTTCTTCTCACCTCCGTTTTATCTGCAGACTCTATTTTTCTATATAATATGTAGCTCTTTTACCTGAATCTTTTGAGCTATAATGCTATAGTAATAATATTAATATATAAAAAAACCGTTTTGGTGCTGTTTTTGCCATAAGCTTTTAATATCACTAAATCTTGAACGTCTCCTTAATACCATTTTATTGACCTCAAATACTGTACCTCATTTGAATTGTAATTTAATTCTGTCACTGTGTAAATGAAGGTAACAAAATTTATTAAAAAATAAGAACAATTCCTTATATAGTCTATTGACTTCTTATTTTGATTTAACTTTGCTTTCCAAAATGACTTTTCTTCCTGAAACTACTAGAAAAATTTGTTAAGAGCTATTTGCTATTGATTTGCTACATGCTCACAGCTATTTTGACTAATTTTGATGATGTGTTAGCAAAATTAAGGTTATGTTACAAACCTTCACGTTTGATCAAACTAGTAGAATGTTTCTTGGTCTTGACCCTTCAGGCAGCATTCAGTCGGATGATGGGCGTTGCTTTCAATGTCATACCCATACTCCCAAATTTCGTTGCCTATTATGACCTTTTTAAGAAGTTCTGGGTCATTGCTGACTTCATCCAGCAACTCCTGAGTGATGTCTATGTTACGTTGTTTTTGGTTGAAATTCAGTTGTTTTTGGAATAAACTTTGCTTCCACACAGTTCATGCCCAAAACATTGCTTGGCATGAAACAAATGATATTCCGATTTCATTAGCAACTTTCTTTAATACTGACAATGGCAATTTTTCAGAATCTTTTTTTAAGTTGATCAATGTTGTCATTGATTGTTGATGTGTTATGGTGTCCAGGGCGGTTGTCATCTTTATCTTCATTGCCCTCTTTGAAACTTTTGTGCCACTTATAAACTCTTGTTTTTACTCATAGTAGATTCACTAAAAGTTGCTGTTAACTTTTATAATTCAGTACTGCACTTTATTCCAATTTTCAAGCAAAATTTTATAAAAATTCTTTGATCTATTTTTTTAGAAAGTACAAAATGGCCAAGCACACCAAAACACACTTAACCTTTTCGATTGTCAAAAATAAACTAAATATTCAAAATGGTTACCAATTGCTATGTACTTCAGGAACATGTGTACCATCAAGATTAAAAAAAAAATGAAAATCTTTTCTATAAAGCCTGCTAAATTAAAAAATTAATGTTATTTTTTGATCAGACCTCAAATATGGATTCAAAGTACCAATTACAGCAATGAAAGGACCTCTATTTTTAATTCTTGTGGAAATTTTTTTTTACCAAGTCATTGGCAGTGGTAAAAGTCACAATGGTTGAAGGGTTGGCTCTGAAGCATTTTGAGTCATTAGACCATTGTTATCTTGTTTTTCATCATCATCATCATCTTTTTTTACAGACTTCTCCACTTTAATGGGCCAGCCATGGCATTTCCTCTTTCCAGAGGCTTGTGCTTATTGTAAAAGCATATCTATTGGTCAGACTGTTGGCTAGTTAGGCTTGTCATAGTCTTATGGTGATGCAGATGTGTTGTCACCTGTCTGTGAAACATGTAACTATGTTCTGCTTGTGATAAGTGTATCTTTTGTTTGTGTAATGTTTAGTTAATGAGGTGAAGACTGGAACTGTCCCAGCATTCGCCACGATGATTTCAGAAAACTGCCAAAAACCGTAACCAGGATGGTGGGTACGCAGGGACCTGGAATTGAACCTAGCCCTGTTTTACCTCCTCTATCCAATGCAGTTGCGCCTTACCACATGTAGCTGACTTGTTTTTCATATTGCTAATCTTTTGTCTCTGGCTTGGTGGTTATCTGACATTCCTGGCACTTAGCTATAGTTGTCTTATCCTGCACTTCATAATATAAAACTATTTCCCAGGAAATACCGGAAAGTTGGTACAGTGTCTTTATGAGGATAATATGATTTCCTGCCATTATTAAATGAATGTGTAGGTTCAACCTGAGTCTTTACAAACATAGCACATACTAAATGTTTGCAGTTTATTTAACCTCAGTTTAAAATATGTTTATACTAAAATAACAGCAGACTGTCAATTTACTCAAACAAACATACGAGTTTCAGTTCGGAAATGAAATAAATAAAGCTTAGAAAAATTGCAGTTAAAACAAATATTTTTGAAGACCACTGACATTGCTATAGCCCCTCGTGTTTGTGCTTGCAATGATCATTTATTAGCTTCAAGTAAAGTGAGCAGCAGTGGCGGATCCGGAGGGGGGGGGGGGAGGGAGCTAGGGAGCTGAAGCCCCTCCCCCTCTCCCCAAGAGCACATCCCCGACGACATGAATTTTGGTGACTTTTGTTTGCTCTACTATTCTTATAAGGGTGGCAATCTGGAATAATGAGATTTCTGTCAGCGACCCCCTCCTCGCCCGAGTCCAGGCCCCTCCCCCAAACCAAAATCCTGGATCCGTCACTGGTAAGCAGGCATGATATTCTTTGGCAGCAGCTCACTAAAGTTAAGATGTACATTTAATAGTCCAATACACAGTTAGAATTAACATTTTTATCATAGTATAGTTGATTTCTTCTCTGATGCTGCCTTCAAAAGCTAACTATCTAAACATAAAGGAACTGTAATAAGAAAATAAGAGATAGTAGCAAGAATGATGATAATACTAAAACATTGAATGAAAATAGCAACTGCATATTGATAGGTGTGTTTCATAAGAAATATTTTTTACATTTTGGTGTTTTTGAAGTCCTCTCTCTTTTCTTCTTTTTAAAATAAAGTTTATTATATATTCCATGTCTCATCCCATACATTTTTTCATCCAATTGGTCCAGAATACTTGTAATATTTGCCAGTTTTTTCTTTACCCTTTTTGGAGTAATCAGTAAAAAGAAATTCCTCTTGCATCCTAGAAAACTGCAGCCATGACGATTTTGGCAGTTGCAATAACATTTTTTGGTGCAGAAGACTGGCTACCACCCACTGTTTTGATTGTCATTTTATTTTTTGTGTGCAGTTGTGGGCACATGTCACGTCCATAGAAAAGAATCAGCATGCAAAATTAGTAAGGTCCTTATTAGAATTGTCCAGACATCGTTGAAAAATTGATTTTAACATTTCTACTTAATCAGCAATTAACAAATACAGCACGCATCTTAAAGAAAATGTTCTAATATTTAATTCTTGACATAAAATGTGCCATATCCTTTCCTCTCATATGCCTACAGTTTCGGAGTTTATACACATTTAATCTCTGATGATCTCTATGTTTTCATTTGTGGTTACATATTTTGGCTGTCCTGTACAGTGATCATCTTTAAAAGTCATGTGAAAATTCAGCTGCCCAATTCTGAACTGTTGAAAATGAAGAGAATATCTCTTCAGGGCAGAATTTAAGGAAATCATATTCTTGTTGTAGGATGTGGGCGATGGTTTCGAGGCTTTAGTAGAATTTTTTAAGGAAGAGTTGATTGTAGTTAGTTTGTAATTGTTGTTTGTGTTTGTGTGTAATGTGGGAAAGTTATGTGTGTACCACCTCAGATCAGTAACTATGCAGTATTAAAGGATTAAGGCTTGAGAGATATTATTAGAATATACAATATGGATTGGTCAAAACATACTCACCTGCTATAGATACCCAGGCTGTATGTAAGGGAGAATTATGAGGGAAATGGCTAACAGCTGTGAAAGTAGAGGTATTGTTGTAGTTGGGGAGGTGTAATCTGGAAAGATGTACTGATTGATGACCATTGGAGAGAGATATATCCTTGGGAAGATTGCATGGGGTTGAGAATAAGGCCCCAAGCATGGTGGGTGAGCGGTTAACTTTCTGGCCTTGCATTCGGGAGGATGCCGGTTCGAATCCCTGTCCGGGATCCAGATTTGGGCTTTCCATGGTTTACCCAAATCAGTCCAGTCAAATGCTGATGGTTCCTTCAAAAGGCCATGGCCGAATTCCTTCCCGTTCCTTGCCCCGCCTCTAATGACCTCGACATTGAAGAGGCATAAGGCCATAAGTAAAAAAGAAAAGAGATTGGGACATTTTGACTTTGGGAATGATAACTGGTAAAAATGGGCTTAATATGCAAATGCATATGCAAACGTGCAAATGCATATAATCCGGTCTCTAGTGTAAGAGTGTAGTTGACAGGAATTGACATGGGGCTATAGAAAGGAAATGAAGGCTGTTTTTAATAATAAAAGGAAGATGTATGACTACATGTTTGAGATGCTGATTTGTAAGGGTGGAAATGCATTCCATAGATGAACCTATAAGTGGATGGTGTGTATAATTTTTGGGAATTGAGGGCAAAATGTACTGGAATAAGGATGAGTGGGTGTAGTGAACTTATCTTTACTTCTAGTGGACTACAATGTTCTTTCATACAGTTTCTGCTAAATTTTAACCTTAAAATCAGTCGCTAATGCAAAGTACAATAGGTTGAAAATTCTACACTTTGAATGAAGTGACATCAGGTTCTATTGTTACTGCTACAAAATTCAACACAAGATGTAAATTACAAATCAGTGAAAATTTATTCACCAAAAATAGTTACTTAAGCTATCCTGATACTAATAATTAAAGTTATGTGTTTTCAAAGTTCAGTCCTTTACGAAGATGGTAGGTTATTTCTAAAACAAACCACTGCATTATACATTCATGCAATACTCATACATGTCACAGTTCTCAAATTTTAAAATAATGTTAAAAAAATTTCAACTTTAAACTTCCAAAATTTATCTGTTAGCTTCTTGTTCCACCATGAAACAACACACCGACCTGCACGTTCCAACTGCCAATTAATCAATACTTGCAGGTCCTACTTCTGGGTAAAAAAAAGCATAAGAAATTTTACAGAACCATCTAATCTTGTGCGAACGAAGACTTTCCCGGCGTGTCGATGCAATGAACTCTTCACAGGTTTGCTGCCGGAAACCTGTGAAGAGTTCATTCCATCTAATCTTTTCCAAACTATTTTTCCCATCATTTTATTTATCTACCATATCATTTTATTTATATTCCATTTTAATAAATTACAAATTTTTTGCTGTTATTTGACTGAAGTTCCAATCCTCAAATGTAAACAAAATTCTAAAAATAACTATAAATTTCCTTAAGAATTCAAAACCATTGTCTTTTTCTCGCAGATGGGCCCATTAAGCTGCTATGTTTCATGGGGAAGCCACTAATCTAAATGAAGCTGTGGATTTTTTCACAGTCAGAGGATGTAGCATCATCCATGATGTAAACTTAGACACTCGAGTTAGGTAATTGAGCTTTGCAGAAGTAGTCACTGATATTTTTTATCATTATTTTAGTATAGCCCTTATCTGCAGGATGAATGATAAGTTGGGATTGGTGAATAGGTCTCTAATAGCTCAGATTTCTGAAGGGTTAAGTTTTTTTGGTATGCATTAAGGATTTTATGTAGCTGATTTAGGTCAAACTGGATATTATGATATATTGAATATGTAAGAGAATAGTTTGGGGAAAGGAGTTGCAGGTCAAGCAAAAAGCATGGCTTTTATTTTAATTTTTTCCTGTAAAATAAGGATTTAAAAAAAGTGATAGAACCCTTCAGAAGTGTTAACTGTGCACATAGTCATACAAGACATATTTTTTCTTATGCAATCCAATGATCATTTAGTGAGAATCATTTTGTTTCAGATTTTCTCCTGATATTGCAAGCAAAAGGGGCCTTACTACAGCTGAAATGACTGCAGTGGAAGCTATTCACCGAGCAGTAGAATTTAATCCTCATGTTCCAAAGGTAGAGTCAGAATTTTATGGAGATAAAACATTCATTTAGATTTTATTAATGTGGATTTCTCAAATCCTCATCATCTTGGGTTCTAATCTATCAGTTCATTATACGTCTATGGTGCAGAAACTTAACCACTCTATTCAGAGGTTGTCTGTTCTGGGGTTCGTGTAAAATTGTAGACTGAATTTCATTTTGAAATTCAAAATTCATTACACCTGAAAAAAATACAAATTATTGAAAAATTTTGCGATAGAATATGTTATTCTCCTGTGATGCCAGGACAACAGATCTTATTTAGTTGACATATTAAATAATTTGCTTAATGGTTTAATTTTTAAGATCAATGGTGTAACAATTCTGAGTTTTATAAACACCAAAAATTAATGTGCTTGGAATTTATTGGTATACAGCTGTCTTATCTTTTTGTATCTTAATCATAGTATTACCTTACTCTTAATATATTTTACTTTTCCAGTATTTATTGGAGATGAAACCTTTGATTTTACCTCCAGAACATGTTTTAAAAAGAGGAGATTCTGAAGCAATAGCATATGCATTTTTTCACTTAGCCCATTGGAAACAAGTAGAAGGTGCTTTAAATCTTCTACACTGTACTTGGGAAGGAACTTTTCGTATGCTTCCTTATCCACTTGAACGTGGCCATTTGTTTTATCCTTATCCAACATGCACTGAATGTGCTGATAGGGAACTGCTGCCTGGTAAGTATATTTTAAAATAGCTAATATTCCTTTCAATATATGCTTGGCTATTGGACATGTTGTCCTCTGATTGTTTAATGCTTGCTTATGGTTCCATCCCAACTCCCCTTTACTTCCCCCCCCCCCCCATACTTATGGAACTAAATACAAAGCTGTTTATTATTAGTGAAATATGTCAATTTATATTAAGTTAATGGAATCTTGTGTCTAACAGTTTCTTATTCATACCAGATTGCATGTGCCAACCTAATTTATATTTTATGTGTCAAATACAAAGGACATGCTGTTGATATGCTATTTTGTGAGCTGAATTTCTATAATTTGTCCTGTTACCATCCTAGACTATGGTGTACTTTGGACAATAGATTTATCAGTAATCCTATCCTAAATTCCTGATTTGCTTGCGTCTAGTAGACTGGGTTCATTGGTTGGGTTGCAGATGCCAACAGGTTGGGAGGAACCTGAGGTTAGTGTAGCTGTGTTTTAGCTTAAAATATTTATTATTTTCCTTTCATGGAATGAAGCTGGATATTTAAACAGAATTCCAGTGCAACAAGTGCATGGCAGGGAAATTGATATTGACTAGGTTGCTTATAACCCACATTTCCTGTCTTGAATGTTTTGAGTTTGACATTATAACTTCAAATAACCAACAGTATGTACTAAGATCAACTGTTTACAGATAAGATGAGATTTTTTAATTGGATATTTTCCATAAAAAAACCTATCCCTTTGCTAGCTGTAAATATATTTCAAATAGCTATAGTAAATAAGTTGTGAGGTTTCAGTACATAGGAAAACCACATGTACTGAGAGATCATCTGTTTTGACATAAGGGAGATTTGTAGTGGAGAAAACCCGTTTTTATTTCAACATCTGCCTTACATGCATTCATTCTTGTTTCTATATATTTGTAGGTTTCATTCTCTGTTTCTTTTAATTTACTATTCTTTCATCATCTTTTTATGGAATATTTATACTTTCACGGGTCAGTTCTGCCACTTCCTCTATTCAGAGGTTTGTGCTTATTTTGAAATCATATTTATCAGTCAGACTTCTGGCTTGCTAGGTGTGTCATAGTCTTATGGGAAAGCAGAAGTATTACCATCTGTCTGTGAAGCGTGTAACCATGTTCTGTGTGTTTCAAATGTGTTTAAAGTGTGTTTTTGTTTGTGTAATGTGTAGTTTATGAGACAGTGATTGGGGGCACCCCAGCATTTGCTTTGATGATTGCCAGAAACCACCTAAAATTGCAATGTGGACATCTTGTAGCAGGGGCCAAGATTCAGACCTGGCTATGTTGTAACCCACCCCCTCCCCCAAATCCAGTGTGGTGGTGACTTAACACATGCAGGGGAGCATTCATAAACTATGTGGCTCAGTATAAAAAAGTGGGGGGGGGGGAGGGGTTGGGTGGAAAGCTACACTGCGCATTGTGAGCTATGTCCACACTTGTTCAACTTTTGGTCATCAAAGGCATACTGTAAGGACATAGACCGATACCGGGGTTGAGTATCGCCTAAGTGCCTTAACTTAAACTCTTGATAGCACCTCACTGTTTGATGAAAACTTACTGAATATGTTAATTTGCTTTGACCATGTTGCCTGGATATTCAACTAGAATGCTTCAGGTCGCCACAATATTTGATGACCTCAAATATTGAAAAGGTGATTCAATAGCTACGGAATAAAACGGTTCACTTTCCAAAAATCTTCAAATTTATTTAAATGAAATCAAAAGTTCAAAACAGCATTCTCAAAGTTGATTCGGCAAATCGAACACTCGTTCCCAAAAGTTTGCAGATTGTGGAGAGAAGTTAAGACCGACCGACACCCCTGATGAAAATTACAAGTTCATGTTAACAAACAAGTGCCGCGCCCCGAAGCCAAAGTTCCATGATGGCCGACCAGGTGGTACCAACCCAAATCCTCAGCTACCAACCTCACCGGCGCACACACACTTATGACATCTTGATAGCACAGCTCCGGAACTAGGAAAGAATGGCGTCTTCACACCTCCTCATCTTATATACCCTCGCTGACGTCAGAGCCAAAATGCAGCTTTCCGCTAACACTTAGAAAATTTAGGCCTGAAATATCTCGGTAACTAAACAATTATACGAAACTTTAAGTGTGACAGTGTTTAGACTTTCTTAATAGTGAAATAATGGATATATAGTGAATAACTTTAAGCATCTGGGTTTAAAGATCTTAGCGTAGGAGTGAACTATTTTTCTACCCTGGGGAATTACTATTGTTCTAGAAGCTTCTTTATTTCGTCATTTTTATAAAACCACAATTTACACAAATAATATTATTATCAGCGTGTTCTGCCAAAATTCCTGAGTTTATTGGTGTAATTTTTATTAAATTTGATGCACGGATAGTTTAATTACAGGGTGTATAAGATTTACTAAAAAATGCTATTTCAGTTTTAATTTAATAACTTTACTTCCATTACTTTTATCCGAAATGAAAAATTACTCAAATAATCTCTGAATTAAATGACGTGTTCTGAAAGTTGTCTCATCTCTGTATCTGATTTTTAGCAGCTGTAAATAATTTCCAAACTATGCACGTGCTTTTCGTTGTGAAATAAATTTTAAGTCTTTATAGAATCGGTTCTATTACTTGAAATTATTATATGTGATATTAGATTTTTGGTTCTTTCCGGAAATCTACTCTTTATTTCGAAAACTGTCTAGGATTTTGTGATAAAAAATGCCAAAAGTGAAGTGCATCTGACGAAGTATTAAAAATTGATTTAAGTTATTTACACGTTCAGAAACTACGAAATTTTAGTGAATTTATATTTTAATTGCATTATTACTTCCTTAAAATTACTTTATTCTGTTTGAAAGTGTGTAAAAACAGTTAAATGCCAAATATTAGAAATTTATTGTGTGGTGAACAGAATTATAACGGATTATCATGTTTCAGGTTAGTAAAAGGTTTTAATATTATTATAGGAAGTTAACTTAGTTGATTTATTAAATATTGAGTTACTTTATTGCTCGTAATTCGGTTTAGAAATGACAAAATGTTCCCAAGTAGAAGCTCATAATTTCAAAGTGAATTATTAATGATCATTTAGTTTTCAGTTGATTTAAAGTTTATTTATTGTTATACAAAGTTCATATCCGGCATTTAGCAACTACTGACAGTCTTTACTGCATTTAAATTGGTTTAGAAACTGTGAAGTTAACCTATAGCAAAATTTATTATTTGAAATTGACTTTGAGTGATTTAACCTATTTCCTCCCAAACTAATGTTTTCTTTCTGTTATAAAAGGTTTACTTTAGGGCTTTTAATTACTTTTAAATACTTTTACTGTTGCTAAAATGGTTTATTTAGTCTGTTTGGTTACAGTATCTTCATGCTATATAAAGCTTCACTCTCATAACCTATACACGAAATGAAACTACTTGTTACTAAAGAGTGAGCTTTCCCCTTAATACCTAAAGGTGAGAGGCTAGAATTTGCTAAAATTCTAAGGTTCTTACAATACGTCATATTGCACGGGGGAGAGGCTCGAAAGGCATGCATCAGGGGCATGCCCGAGATCCTCAATTCATTCAACAAACCAGGGGGCACGGCGTATTGCAAGCATTTCCAGGTGAAGTGGATTCTCGTGCGTCTCCGCTTGCAATATGTCGCTCATTCTAGTAAACTTACGCAATATCGCGGCACTTTTGTAGGTTTTTTGGTCATTCATTTAAGTGACGTAATTATAATACAGTATTTAGTAATTTTTCGCATCATTTAAAATCAATTCAAGCTTATTTTGATCAATATTTTGCATTGATTGATTGCTGTGAAAAATTTTGACAATGTAGGATTGTTTGTTTTGCAGAGATTCTTGAACAAAAATTTGGCGCAGGGCGCGTAATATTTAGTGTGCAGTTGTACAGTATATTCCCGTAGATAATATTTAAACTCGTTTAACGTATGGATTCAAGCTTCATCGTATACTTAGTATACCAATAGATAGATTTAAGCAGCACTAGGTATTATATTATTCAGTACAGTGGCGGATCCAGGATTTTGGTTTGGGAGGGGCTTGAGCAGATTTTGGTTTGGGGGGGGGGGGTGGGGCTTGGCTTGGGTGAATTTTGGTTCAGAGGGCTTGCCTTCAATGGATTTTCGTTTTGGGGGGGGGGGGCTTGAGTCGGCAATGGGGTAGTCTTTATAGCCTCTACGGGCCTCAAATCCATAGAGCTAAAAAAAGGTCTCAAAAATTACAATGTCGGGGGTGGACATAGATACTTTTTTTAAGGGGGGGGGCTTGAGCCCCCTGTCCCCCCCCCCTGGATCTGCCCCTGATTCAGTAACAGTAAATAGCATTTGTTGTAATAAACAGTCAGATGCATTTACGCATATGTATGTGAAAGTATTAACGAATATTCTGAATAAACAAGTCATTTGTACAGAGGCAGCCTGTCATCTATTTAAAAATTTCAGGAAGTTCAGATTATTCATTGGAATGGAATATTTTCTGTTAAACGATGTCAATTGTATGGTTACATCATGCCAGCTGCGAAACCTGGAACATTTTTTATGATGTCAAATATAGATTCAAATTTGTCATACCTGGTTTAACATCAAGGGGGTTTACACAATTAACAAGTAATTAACTCAATCAACATCTTGTTAACGCCTTATAATCTTAACTTACTTATTGCTATGCACGATTTTCTTGAATCAATAATAGTTCGTTCTAATATGTTAGATATACACGCAAGGGCGTATCCAGGATCAGAACTGGGGGGGGGGGGGCGCAACATCTGAATTAGGGGGTGTGGAACTTGCATTTTTTTTCGAGGAATTAAGGTGGGGGACTGAAACATGCTGATTTCTTACAAAATAAAACTCAAACCTGTTGAGGGAACTATTTTTATTATTGATTCACATAGTAATCCAAGGACCAACTATGCAGTTAATCAAGATCGTAACTCAATTATAGTTTTTTATGTAAACATTAATCGTCTCCGATTCTCAGAAAAATTTTCAACATCTCACGGTGTACTTTCACGAAATTTCGATGCACACTCATCAGACATAATCCAGTCAATCTTTCCTCTCCCATAGTACTCCTGAGCCAGTTCTTCACTCGTCGAAGCGTACTGAAGCCAACTTGATTTTTGTACACGGGTAGGCAATATGCAGGTTTCTTTCTTCCAGAAACCAAATTTATTGAAAGTGTGCTATACTCAGCAACATTTTCCAGATACATCTCGAGCTGAAAATGTTCATGTTATATCATTAGCAAGCAGTTATCTCGCCATGATATACCGCCTGTCGGTGACATAAAATATGAATTCATCTCGTCTCCAGGAAGCATTCAAAGAATGTCTTCGAGGAATTCTCCAAAGTGGGGTGAAGCCACTGTCATTTGCGGTAATTCCGCGCCAAGTTCTGGGAATAGTAGTTCCTGTACTGACATCTTCACTATCCAAAGATCCCACTGGGCGGTAAAACCTTGTACAATCCGGCTGCATACAAATGAAATTGAGCAAATATAATACTATGTCCACAATCGTGTTTTTAACTTTGATTTCAGTTGGCTTCCGGAAAATTCGGAAACAGAAGCAAGAGGGCCCACGGCTTTTTTAACCGTGAGCCTTGCTCTAACAGCCTATAACTGGAAATCCTTTTTGGCGATCCTTTACATGGTTTAGATAGATGAGATGTCAAATGAAAGGCATCCTCGGTAACCACCCGTATTTCGCTAACATAATATTTGATCATCCATCTACCTGCGGCTACACCAGAACACTGAGGGGCATGCCTCATGAGGTGTGAATGTGGACACTAAAAGGCATGCCTCCTGAGGCGTGCCTTTAGGGCATGCCTCAAGGTGAACATATTGCAAGAGGAACGGGCAAGAAGAAAAGGCAAGTTGAAAGGGAAGAGGCACAAGTGTGGACATAGCTGTGGGGAGGGAGGGGGATTTCCGAGCCAGGCCACATAGCTTTCCATTCATATCATTTTTCACAGTTAAAATCAGGTTCAGAACACACATCAGCATGTGAATATTTATTTCATTCATGTAATCATCTCCGTATGTAATTTACAATAGTCTGACAAGAGAAAACAATACAAAATGTTTTCTGGAATCAAAAGGGGAAAAATCTATGTGCTACATGTAAAAGGGGGGGGGGGGGGTTAGAGGCAAAAGTCACATTCGGCTATGTGGGGGGAGGAGGAGGGAGGGGGAGTATACAGGAGGCCAAAATGGAGCTACGTGGTTTATGGATGCTCCCCAGCGACACCGATGAGTGCTATTCTTCCATACAGACCAAAATTTCCTATTGCCAAATTGTGGTTAATTATATCTATACTGTGATGTTACTTTATATAATATACATTTCTCATTGTTGCATTTAATGATATATTGTACATTATTTCCTACAAAATATTATTAGTTGTTTATGTAGGAATAGTGCAGCATTGCAGATGAGACTGTTAATAAAATTAATTTTGCTGTTCACCAAAACAATTTAAGTGTATTTTAATTTCAAAATATATGGCCCTGATCTGAGAAACATGTGATTACGTTCTTCGGCGGTTTAATGACTTCTGGTCCTGTCAACGTAGCCATATTACATCTTCGGTTGTTTAATTACTATATTGATTAAAAAGTCCACCAAAAAGGTTATGTTGAAGATTTGGTTTATTCTATTCAAAACAAAGTCAGCGATATTCACAAACATAGATACAATACAGAGATACACTTCTGAGTAGTAGCAAATAAAATCTCTGTGAAACTAACTGGATGAAACTCTCTGTAAAACTGAATACTGACTGAATTCAACTAACTAACTCTGTCCAGCCGATCTGTTTATGTAGTCTCTATCGAAATTACGAGAATTCTTCAAAGGCATCCGCCCGATATTTCTCGATCATTAACAATCACTCAAACAATCAAACATATTAAAAACAATCGGAATTAATACAAAATTACTTAACAACATTACAAAATGATCAGAAATGGTACTTAGAGATACTTAAATACAAAATTATTTACAGAAATCCTTTCAAACTGTAGAAAATTGTCCTGTAGACATCGTAACTTACATTAATACATGGAATTACAAACATTTAAGAAATTCTCTTGCACCACTTGGTTCTTAAACATATTAAATTGACTTTAAATAATTTTCTTTCATAAAACAAAGTCTATATACACTGATTTACAAGAAATTACAAAACAAACATACCAGATCATATTCAAACAAACTTTAACTCACTACAAATACTTCATACAGTACAATACTATTCAAAATTCAGGTATGAGGGCTGTTACAATGTATTAACACTTTTGCTGAAATCATTCACTTATTTATATTGTGAATGAGATTGTACTACTGATAAATTAATTTTATTGAGAACTTAATATATGCTAATATTTTAACAATGCTTCCTTTTTTCCCTTTTAAACTGGAGTGAAATAGTAATTTCTGGGTTTCATCTGTGCAGCGTTTCATGATGTCAGCGTGTATCCTAAGAAGGAGCTGCCTTTCTTTATACTTTTTACGGCTGGCTTGTGTTCATTCACAGCCTTATTGGCCCTACTTACACACCAGTATCCTGAACCAATGGGAGTCATAGCAAAAACAGTAAGTTTTACATGTTATTTAATGGTAATATTAAGATTAAGAACTAAGTGAGTGACCCAAGTATAGTACCTATGTGCGCATACAGTTTTTATAACTGTAAAATTATGCAGTAATGACATATAGATGTAAAATGTAGTAAACATTCTCAGTAATTGTAGTGTTAGTAGCTTTTACAATCATTGTTGCCATTTCTTATGCACCATTTAAAATAAAACAGATTTTTTGTTCTGTTTGTTTTTGTTTGTTTGTTTGTTTAGATGTTAAGTTGGGTTTCTTTGCCGTTCCATTACTTGCTTGACAAGCTTGAAGCAGTATTGCCTTCCAACCTACTGCAGCAGTTATCAAGGATATGAAACATGTTGTTTTAGGCTTGAAAAAAATATTAACTATGTGATTGAAAATGTCTTTTAGGGGCTCATATCACAATATTAAGCCACTGAAAACAAATTACAACATAAGATATTTTTAAAATTTGACATGTGATAATTTTAAACATGAGACTGAGAGAGTATAATGTTAAAATTTGAGACAGTTTTTACTTTTCGAAGTCCACAGTTTTTAAGCATTAACATCATTATCAAATTTACTAGTTTTGATACCTTGCTAAAAATATTGTTCCCTGAAAGTATCTGTTAAGAATAATATGTTAATTGTATTTAAAATATTTAAATCTTGTTTTGTTCAGCTAAATGTTCTTATCACATGGCCCATACACAATATGGATTGCATTATATTCACTGATAGTTATTAGATAATATATATATATATATATATATTTACTGGACTGAAAGAAAATGAAATTCAGTCTATGTATATAATATGAATCTGTTTGCTGGTTCATCCTGCTTTGTTATTGGGTTGAAGTATGAATGTTGTTCTAAACTTCATACTTGAAGATAAATTATGAGCAATGAAAATGCAAACTCCTTGTTGAATGAGTAGTTTGAAAGGTTAGTACAATAGGCTATTTGACTGTGTTGAAAACATATTTGTCATGCACGCGGCTTACTGTTTAAGGAAGTTATTTTTTTTATATATAATTTTGAATCGATGTGTGTATTAGGTTTAATAAAAACACATGATAGTAAATGTTTTATGATTGGAGATCACTTTAGTGACATCACATACTCACACTCAGATATTTCAGCTGAGAATAGTGTGTTCCCTATTTTATCAATAATTGCAGGATTTTTCCTATTATTTTGAATACAAAATGAAGAAAATTTTTGGAGAAGCCGAAAGCAGAACTTACCTAAAATAGACACCTAATTGTTAGAGCTTGTTTGAAATACAACTTTTACTTTTTGCTGTGGAGCTTAAAAATATAATATCTGCTATTTAAGTATCATCTATAATTAAATTCAAAGTTGGAGATTAATCAAAATTGCTCATAAGAATGATCATAATTATTAATTTTATTCATATGTTTATTTACTGAAAGTATTTCACTTCATTCTCGCAAGGAGAGGTTTCAATGTGGAATCAGGATCGGATGTATATTATGCCACCTCGGGCATTCCACTCAAATCACTCACTCTGGTGAGCCTTAATTTATGAGGAATTGAGATTTAAATACTGTGAAATTTTATATGCTTATTATATAGCTGTAGCAAATTGCTAAACAGAAGTTGTGTGACAGCGTTGTGGTTTAAGGCATAATGTTAGTATGGGAAGAGTCCTAGTTTCAATCCTTGTTGTGAAACATATTTTTCTCCTATTTGCATTTCATTTCATTTCTAATAGCTGTTTGTGGCATTACAAATTAATTTTTGCAAAAATTCATCAAAATAGTAATTTGTTTTACTTTAAAAGATTCACAAATTTTTGGACTGTAAGTGTAATACAAATCTGCAATGCTACGAACAGTTGTCATAATGTCATTTACAAAACCATATTTTCATTAATGTATTCACAAATGCAGAGAAACAAATAAGAAGATTGATAGTATGAGCCTCTGTTTATTGGTGTGTGACATCAGTAACATCCATCATAACTCAAGGTGGTCTTTATTTTAAAAATTATGACTTGAAATCTGTAACTGTTTGACTGCTATTGAGAAATTGTTTATCAATACACTTTAATTACATAATATTATTTATTTTTGAACAAATGCTTTATTTTAAGGAAAATTCAATGATGAAATTTAAAGTAAAAAAGCTTTCTTAATATATTGTATTTACTCTTGCATACCGGTTAGCATGTTACTTGTTTAAAAATGGCATGTACCCTGCAGATCATGTCACTAGTGCTGTGTTTATGTTGCTGCAATAGGAAGTACACTAAGTTTGGTAATCAATAATGGCAACTGGGGGGGAGGGCTTAAGTCTGTCTGAATCTAGGTCTAGCCAACCAGAAGTCTGTTTATTCCCTGATGCAGTGCTATAAAATAGGCCATGGATGATCTGTTCCTGTTCCTTGCAATAATCCTACAATATCTGAAAAGCTTTAAAATTCTGGAAGTAAAAATGCATTAAAGAAACTCCCACCAATAAAAAGTAATAAGAAAACTTAAAGAAATTAGATTATTACAACAAAATGTCAGAGGTTGAAAAATAAGTATAGTACAGAATGTAGTATGAAGAAATTTGGACACCTCTACTTTCTGAAGCTTCTCTTATTGAGATAAATGATGAAATTTTATGAAAGTTGCTACATACGAGGCACCGATAGAAAATTTCTTTTGTGTGTATGAGGTAAGTTGGGATGTGTCCTGCAGCTTCTTGCAGAAAAACTTTCAAGCAGTTAGGCTTCTTGACAACTGGTCCAGAATATGTGTACTTATTAAAGTGTTTTATATTTTTATATGCTTTGTAAAATTTTATTAAATATTTATAAAAATAGTTGGAATTAACCATATTTACAAGCATCTTAAGTAATTAAACATGGTGCAAAAATAAAATGGTGTCCACAATGATCTGTTTCTGCCAGGACTTTGGGGTCAGACACAATCTTACAGTTTAACATCATCCTCTTACAGGTACATCCTCACACCTCAACTCTACTTTCATTATTCCATGTATATTTGTTTTATGATTAACTTGCTCCTCTAAGTCACCTGTAGCACCTATATAGAAACTCAGAATCCATCTAATGAAGGTTTTATCTGTCATCCCTCTTACACCACATTTCCCATCTGTTAACTCACCATTATTAACTTTCCATTTCTCAGGCATATCTAGTTTTGCATTCACTACCATTCTGCAGCACTCACTGTTGCTGCGATTATTTTGCCAACATTGGCAGTGTAGTTTGCAGTCTGCTGAACTTAGTCTCTTGCATCACTCCATCACCACATTCCAAAAAATTCTCTCTTATCATCCCAAATGTCTCTAACCACCTCCCAAGCAACATAATTTTTACTGAAATTTATCTCATATTTCACACTTCAGGCCATCAGAAACGCTAGGTACAATAGAATATTAGCTGATATGCTCTCCACCATGGTACTCATAAACTATGTTATTATAACCCTAATTTAGCTTTGAAGGTCCTCTAGTCCTTCCACCATCATCTGAAAAGAAGCTTTTGTCTATCTCTATATTCCTCCTATCTCACACAAGGTCTTCTTACTAAAACCACTTTCCTATGATTGCTGCACATTCCCCGTCCCATCATTCCATTAAATTTAATTTTAGGAAATTTTTCCCTTGCAGAATATAAGTTATTAAAATAATGCATGTTGTTGATACCTACAGCCTATAGTCAGTTTTTGAATGTAAAGACAAACTTCACTCTCTTGTTCATCTTACCATGTTACCCACACCACATACACCTTCTCCTACCATGTATCATTTATAGCCATTATACCAATATCCTCAATTTCCATCGCTTCAGGGAATTGTATATAGGTACAATAAGAAATGAGCATGAAACATTATTAATAAAACAAAACTATGTCAAAACTATATTTAGGAGAAATCACTAAGAATTTTAGCTTTAAATAAGGACAAACATTGTGAACAATGTCCATAGAACACAGGAAGTAATGTTTAAACTGATGATATAATTTAATAGGGAAAGACTGACAATTCATGTTTACCATAGGGAGAATAGTGAGTTCAACATTATTGCAAATGTGGCATTAAACAAACGTAGGTGTAAAAATGAATAAGAAATTCTCACCAAAACAAAATAAATCTTTCATGCATGAGGGGGATAGTTTAGAAGTGAATAGATCATAGAAACCTGTAAAATAAATTAAAAATAGCAAAACTATTTGAATAAATTCAGAGCTACTGATATAAATGGAGCAGCTATTTGATTTTCAGAAATTTCAGTCGGCAGAGATACAATTTTTGAGAAGAACAAGAGGTTTTCCACTGATAGGCCAAACAAGAAGTAGTGGCATTAGGGCATCTGTTGATAACTGGATCCCTGAAGTGAGAGAGAACCAGGTTCAGTTAACAAAAAATAAATCTGAAGATAGTAGTTTTTGACAGACATTGAACTGTAAAAAAGAAGGGAATCAAGATTTTGAAAGATTCCATGAAATAATTATGATCCAGAAAGGGGGCATCCACAAATTACGTGAGGTGTTTTTCCGGATTTCTGGACCCCCCCCCTCCCCCCTGGTGAGATTTCGTGAGATCTGGCCAGACCCCCCCCCCCTTCTGGTGAGATCTGGTCCGTGAGAACCCCCCCCCCCCTACAAATCGCCCTGGAAACTTTTGTAGACCTTTTTTTTAGGTCATACCATAACTTTTTTGACGAAATACCCTCCTAAAATCGACTTTGGCACAAGTTGTAGGCCTTTTTTTTTGCCTCTACTGTCCCCAAATTTTTCGCAAAATCTCACGTGAGATTTCCGTAGACCCACCCCTCCCCCCTGGTGAGATCTGGTGAGATTTCGCCGGACCCCCCCCCCCCTATTTCACCTCACGTAATTAATGGATGTCCCCAAAGAGGTTATCGTGGATCCTTTTTATTGAAGGGGTCTTTGAAATGAAAAAAACTTTCTGAAATGCTCAGTACAGTTATCCATGTAACTGTGCTATTGCAGAGCATAGACATGAACATGAACTATAACAGTTGAAGTTACAGTACTTATTTTTTTGAAAAAAGGTTTTTTTTTACACTGTAGCTCAAATAATGACAGCAAAATCATGCACCTACGAACTGGTGTCAGCAAGCTGGCTCATAAACAACAACTTGAACATGAAACAGTGATGTAAATAACATTTGATTGGGAAGTTAGATCCACCGCTCACAGCAGGTGAAGGCAGCTGGGTAGTGACGAATAAAAAAGGATGAACACATTTAACACTATTTAAGTTTAAAACTACCTTATTCACTACTTTTCATAGTCATTTTGAATGAAATTATCAGTTGGTCAAAATGAAAGACAAGAACTTTAATGAATTGGTTTTCATTGATGTTATAATTTGGATGGAGAATGAAGAAGAATTGTAACAGTGGCTGGTTGAGAGATGAATTTGACAAGTTTGGATTTAAAATAAGTAATACCAAAAATGTGTGCTTGGTGGTCAGCAGGAAAATAAACCAATCAAATTAAAATGAGAACTTTAAATACCTCAGACTAATATGTTGGTTGATAATAAGCTGATTTCAGAAATAAGATGTAGGATTAAAACAGCTGCAAATTTCTGTAGTTCTTTTTCGTAGATATTATGTAGGAAAAGTTTTCCTTAAAATTTCAAAACTATCTTTACATAAAACATACCTGCGTTCCATCCTAATCTGTAGATCAGAATCTGTCTCATTACTGGATGCGACAACAGCCAGATTCAAGGTACATAGATAAAATTTCTCTGGTCAAGTACCACAAAGAACAGAAAAGATAAAATATAAAGTGAATTAGTCTGACTTCGACTAGGCCTGCACAAAAAGCAATCTAGGTATGTTAGGAGAATCAAGAGTAAAATGGTGTGGTCACATGATGTGATTATCTAAGGCACATTTTGAAAAATCAATAACTGGAATAAGACTATAGGGAAACCACGAGATAGATACCAAGACAGGAGATTATCGAAAAAGCTTGTTCATTATTGCACCCGGTCCATTGGAGTGGAAAACGATGATGATGATGATGATTATTATTATAAAAATTTTATTCACGTAGATCAGTGAGACATATTGGAAGCGAATTGGGTGTGCATACAATGAGACATACCACATGATTGGATTGGCGGTTGGGACCAACAGTCAGTGTAGTCGATTGATAAGTGATGCTGTGTCCACACCTAGTTCCATTCCCACATGGCTCATCTCTCCACCTAATATGGTTTGAAACTAAATTTAGTGAGATGTGTTCATCCTTTTTTTTGTGTTTGTTACTAGTTTGCTTCCTTAATGTATGGTAGGTGATAGGTCTACTTTGACTTATCATTCATTAATTTTTCTGTGTAAAATCATTTTTATTATTATAGGAGCAAATATTCATTATGGGAACAATAATTTTTGGGTATACTCTTCTTCTGCAGAAGATGAAATGCACAGGGTGAGAGTTAAAGAGCAACTCCATGGCAGTTAACTATGTGAAACCGAGAATGGTGGTGTAACGGTTAGCGTTCTGGCCTCACATTCGGGAGGACGGCAGTTCGAATCCCTGTCCGGGCATCCAGATTTGGGTTTTCCATGGTTTCCCCAAATCACTCCAGGTGAATGCCGGGATGCTTCCTTCAAAAGGCCATGGCTGAATTCCTTCCCATTCCTTGCCGCCCATCCTTTCCCATCTCTAAAGACCTCGCTGTTAAGAGACGTTAAGCATTTAAAAAGAAACTGTGTGAAAGTTGGAAACTGCGTTAGGGGGGCTTCAAATGGGACGACAACATTAGAGAAAGGAATTAATTTGGGTAATTATTAAAGGGAATTTGAGAATGTGCTCCACTTTTTTCTTCACTTTGACAAGAATTTTGTCTGAAATTTGTTTAGTGAGAGGGAGAGATCTGGTGGTTGTAACTACTGGAGGAGTTATCAAACCTCTTGAAAAACATTTTTTATAGCATACGTAAATTTATGAGGTTTTATTTACATACTTGCTGTTACCCATGACTTTGTATGCATGGACTTAAAATTTTATTGCTTGAATTGTATATAGAAAGTTGTAAGATACGTAAAATTTTTCCCAAAAAGCACTGAGTTAGGAAAATATGATAGGCAAACCATCACCATTCCATTCTACCATTGAACCTGTTTCATAAAGGGATTCAATTTGCAACATGTTTATAAACAGCAACAAACTGTGGAAGACTACCTACCACAGTTCCTCTGGTAGATTTTCATTTGTGGTTTGAAATCTTGTTACTTTCTGGGAACATCTTATTTCAATACCATTTTGTACACTGTTTTTAGTTTTGCTGTTCTTTGCTACAATATATAGCACTTGGAGTTTGGAAACTGGTAAGCTAGCTATATAAAAAAAATTAGTCTGTTGCAGCTCAAATCCACATCTGTACCATATAATAAATTTTGTTTGTAGATGAAATTTGCGAACAGGTCACACACTAACTGACTGCAAGAGAATCAAAACCTGAGCGACTGATGTAACATTACATTGACTTATACACGCTATCAGCTTGTCAAATTGTAACAAACAGGCAAAGAGAGAATTACTTTCACATTTATAATATTATTGTAGAGTTTATTATTACTGATACTGTATTGTACGATTGCTTTGTGGCCTAAAATTGTTGGATGATTTAACAGCGATGTTAATTTTGTACTTCAGATTAAAACTTTTATCAGGGTAGATTTGAAAGAGGAGATACAGTATCTGTACCTTAAAATCCTGACTTGCTGTATAGAGAGAAATTGAATTGCATCAAGATTAGTTTGTTAAAATACTATTGAAACAGAAAGAACAACTATGAGGGTCAGTCAAAAACGAATGCTCCTATTTTTGCCTCCCTCCTTTTATCTGTCAAGAAATTCAAATGCAATTATATGGCTTGAAAACCACAATATTGACGATTAATTTGTCACATTTCAATATAATCTTCATCCATTTCCATGGGTTTGATCCACCTTTTAACAAGGGCATAATTTCCAGTGTGGTAAAAATCATGGCCTTGCTTCCTAAGCCATTAACACACAGACATTCATGGCCTCCTAATCTTCAAAGTAAAGCCCACGTTTAGCTTCTTTTAGAGGTCCATATTAATGGACGTCTGATGGTGCTAGGTCAGGGATGTTTGGGGGATGAGGCAAGACTTCCTTTACAATTTTCATAGTCACTTCAGTGGTGTGACGACTGGTGTGTGGTCTTGCTTTGTCATGCAAAAGAAGAATGCTGGCCATAGTGTTTGTTGGATGAACTCACTGAAGACATGATTTAAGCTTTTTCAGGGTTTTGACATATTGAACATAATTTATCGTGCATCCCTGCTCCAAAAAATCATTCATAATCACACCCTCTGCATCCCAGAACAGTGACACCTTTACTTTTCCTGCCAATCACACGGTTTTTAATTTTTTTCTTTCTTACTGAAGTTATGCGATGCCATTCTGTTGACTGCCTCTTTGATTCAGGTTCAAAAAAATCAACCCATGTTTCGTCTGTGGTTACAATTTTTTCCAGAAACTCCTGTATCACCAAATGGAAATGCTGCAAGTGTTTGGAGGCTATTGTTTTTTTTTGTCTCTTTATTCTGGTCGGTTAACATTCTTGGAACCCACCATAGTACCCCAGTTGTTGAAGAATAACTGTCTAAACACTGCCTTGGTTGAGGGAGAGAATGCTATGTAATTCATCTATTGTCACCTGGTGGTAATGAGGAATGATGTCATTGATTCGCAGAATGTTGTGTGGAGTCACTGTTTGCTCTTCAGCTTCTTTACAATGACAAACCCATTTTTTTAACAGCGCTGGCATCCACTGTTGCATCACCATATACATTTTTCAGCCTTTCATGAATATAAATGGGCGTTTCAACTATTGCATTCAAGAATTCAATCTCAGAAAGCTGTCTAATACGAACATTGATGTTGGCCATTTTACAAACAGATGCAGTGCTGCCACCTGTTGACACAGAAAGTTGCTACTGCCTTATTTAAAGGGAGATAGAGAGAGATAAAAATATATGAGGCATTAGTTTTCTACTGACCGTCGTACATCCAGATTTCTTTTTCTTGGCATGAATGTTTATGATTGTTTCTCGGGAAACCAACTGAGTAATACTATTATTTATACACAATATTTTGGTGACATAAATCTCCGCCGCCTTCTTCAGGTGTAGTCTTTAAGACTTGAAGTTTGCCTAGAGCGTGTTGTTTAAAAACTGGCATGGCAACAACAAATGTTGTTATGTTGCCTAGCAGCATCTCAAACTTCATTAGATACCCGCGAAGCACAAAACACTGAGCTGATGAGCCACCACAGTAACAGGTATCCATGCATCACTTAGTTGGAAACCACAATCTTGGTTAACCAGATCAGATGCGAGGCAGAATTTCAAACACTTTTGTAATGATGCTGTCCCAGAAGCTTCTCATATGTGCCAGCACCTTTGTTGATTCAAAATCAAATTCATGTCCATGTTCCAAATTATGTTCCACCACAGCGCATTGGTCCTTTTGCCCCAAGCGAACATGTCGGGCATGTTCCAAACAATGTTGTTTAATACACTATACTGTCTGGCCAATGTACTTCCTTCCGCATTCACACAGAATGCTATAAACTCCTGGCCTGTTATCACCAATTTTGGGAAGATGTCCTCAACATGTGAAAAACTTGACAGAATTTATTAACATTGCTAAAGAGCTTCGCCTGCGTCAACAGGATTTGATGGTGGGCTTTGATGTGGCTTCCCTCTTCACCAGTGTTCCTCTGTCTGATACTCTGTCTCTACTACAACGACACTTCGAACCCAGGTTAGTTGAGTTGTTCTGCCACACATTGCAATTGTCATACTTCTTGTATGATGGGCATTACTATGAACGGGTTGGTGGAGTAGCAATGGGCAGTCCTGTTATAGCTAATTACTCCATGGAAGATTTTGAGGAGAAAGCGTTTACAAGTGCTCCCATGAAGCCCAGAACCTTTTATTGGTACATGGATGATAAATTATCATTTGGCCCCCATGGTAGAGACAACCTTGTTCACCTGAACAGTATCAACACAAACATCCAGTTCATGATGGAGGTGGAAAAGGAAGGCCACCTGCCCTTTTTGGACATTCTTATTGAAAATTAATCTTATGAAACTTTAGGAGACACTGTGTACAGAAAGCCAACACACACAGACCTATACCAAAACGTTTGCAGTCATCACCTTCCGGCACAGCACAAGACAGTACTCACTACTCTAATCCACAAGGCACGGGCAATATGCGATGAGTACAGCCTACCTGGTGAGTTAGAACATCTACATCATACCTTCAGACGGAATGGGTACAGTGAACATCAGATAAAATTGACATTCTGGGAAGTGAAACATGGCCTGATGACCGTGATAATGATCCACATGATCATCTAGACTTCTTGCCATATTCTGGCACCACAACATCGAGGGTGGGAAGTGTTCTAGCAAGAAATGACATTAAGACTATTTTCCTATCACCACAGAAACCAAGGAACATTTTTCATTCTTCAAAGCATGGCTTGCCTTTCATACACCGAAAGTTTATAGCATTCCGTTTGTATGCAGAAAGAAGTTCACTGGCCAGATAGTACGGTGTATTAAACAACGTTGTTTGGAACGTGCCCAACATATTTGCCTGAGGCAAAAGGACAAATCCACAGTGGTGGAACATAGTTAGGAACAAGGATATGGATTCAAATTAGAATCAACCAAGGTGCTGGCACATGTGAGAGGCTTCTGGGACAGCACTATTATAAAAGCGTTTGAAATTCGCCTCGCGTCTGACCTGGTTAATCGGGATTGTGGTTTCCAACTAAGTGATGCATGGATACCTGTTATTGAGGCTGATTGTCAACAATGCTCAGTGTATTGTGCTTTGCAGGTGTCTAATGAAGTTTAAGGAGCTGCTAGGCAACATAACAATGTCTGTCATTGCCAGGCCAGTTTTTAAACAACGCGTTCTAGGCAAACTTCAAGTCTTACGACTACACCTGAAGAAGGCGACAGATATTTATGTCGCTGATATATTGTGTATAAATAATAGTATTACTTGGTTGGTTTCCTGAGAAACATACATTAATTCAGAATGTTGTTGCTAATATTTTTCATGTGACTCTGTTGAACAAATTTGACTGAATAAACAGATATTATTATTTTTTTTATTTGGATACCAATGGACCAATTTTTTGCTTCAATATGAAGATATTCTATTTCTACTTCTTTAGATTACTCATTTTGTGAGATAATTTTCTGAATCAATACAGAGAGTTTTCTCAGTGATGAACCTCATCTGAAAAAAATAGAAAATCAGCCTCAATGGAATTGAAATAAGGATAAATAACTGTCAAGAATTACCATGACACCTTTTATGTAGAAATTTTTTCGGGTTGATGAATTTGAAACACGCAAGTCTTCAAATAAGATTAAGACAAAATTTTGGTATACATAAGAACAAAGTTTCTCTGAGCGTTGAGAATTTATGAAATGATCTGTGGTAAATAGCCAAGTTAAGGAAGTATTATCACACGATATTTCAGCAATCGCATTCACTGTCACTATCTTCACCAGAAGATGGCGATAGCGAATCTGACAGCCGAAATATCGTGTGATAACACTTCCTTAACTTGGCTATTTACCTGAGAGCATTTCGTAAAAATTTTGGTATGTTTGCAGTATTTCGTTACAGCATTGCAACTTCTTAACCATTGCATCTCCACTTTGATGTTTGAAACCTGCAGTTCTCTATGTCCAGTCTATTAGATAAGTTTTTTTTCACTAGTGACTGATTGAAATCCTAACTTTTTCCTTTCAGATATGTAATTCAAGCTCAAGGAAGTGAAGAAAAAGAATGGACTGTTTTAGTGCTTAGGAAATCCGTGGGAGGAAGAGGGTATCTTGCTCTTGGGGCTGCTGGAAGATGGCCATCAGGTGTTGGAGTAGAAGATCTGTCATGCTGTGTAAAGTGAAATTTCCTAGAGGCTGATTTGTATTCTAAATGGAGACTGTCAAGAGGAGAAACCTTGAGGCATTTTTTTTTTTTTTATAAAAGTGGGCTTTAAAGAAGGTATATGACTAACTGGTTGCAAGCAGCTATAGCAAGGGTAACTATTATTGAAAAATAGAATACAAGAGGGCAGCAGTTAATTGAGTGCTTTCAATATAAGAGGATATATAAAGAACAAATTGAGGGGAAATAGCAGCCAGTTATTACTTACATTCCCTTTGAAGATATCAGGTGATATCTCTTTTTTTTTTTTTTTTTTTTTTTTGAAAATAATGTGCGTATTAAAAATTTGGTGGTTCAAAAATTTAGGGAAACTGTGTTTGAAGTTGGCTCCAACAAGCTTTGAAATCTGGGAATTTGCTCAAATTTTATCTTCAAAAGCTATCTGAATTTACACAAATGCCGAAGTCAGCTCGTATAATAATTCTGAAATTCAATATGGTGCTAAATGAAGTGTTCAAACATATAGAGATTTCTCCTTATACTTCACATCTGATTTTACAACTTTTTATATTATTGTTGGAGGTAAAGCAGTGTTAGTTCAAAAATAAAATAAATTAATGCAGCATACATGATTATTTACATTTATCTTTCTCTCTGCTCATGCACAGGCCTATATTTCTTCTTATATGTTGATGTAAAAGTTATGTTTTGGTATTAACAACAAAATACCTTGTCATAGTTTTACTGCAGTTAATCATTGTAGACTTATATATCAAAAACCTTTTCTTTCCAGATGAAACATTTTTAATTCACTTTGTCATTGTTAGTAGTGCTTTTTGTCTTCGAGAAAAAAGTTCTTTTGATTTATGGTAGTGAATTTTGGAAAATAATATTATTTTTGTTACCTGACGTAGTGTATCAGTAAATTTTTTGCATTGGGATTATAGATTTTGCTAAACCATCTCATTTTCAGCAGTTTTATTTTGAAATGCGCTGTAGAGATTTTCTGGCTTTCTCCATTATTGTTTGTAGACTGATGATTTTACTGTTATTAAATATATTTGGATGTAATCAAAATTGAAACCTTCATAGTGAGTACAGATGGCAAAAAAATATGAATTAACTTTATATTTTCCATAATGTTTCAATACTCATAATTTAATGGGGAGATTTATTTTTAGAAGAAAGTGGTGAACAGTTCATGCTTTTGGGACTTTTTGCTCTTTCACCGTGAAATAATTGAAAATGGTAATTAAGGATGGGTTTAAGTGAATTGTCATGAAAGAACAGGAAGGACATCAGCCATGGCCTATTTAGGAACAATCTAACCATTTATCTAACTAAATTAATTCTGGAGGACTATAGTATGGCTGTAGCAGGACTTGAGTCCCAGTCTCTCTGATATTCCAGTTCAATGAAATAACCTGCTGATATCTCTGTTAATTCTAATCGGTGCTGAAATTATCATTGCTAAATTGCATTCTAAGTACCAACAGAAAAAAAAGACATTGTGGTTTCAACCGTTATTTAGATGTGGTACAGATGATTTGAAATTTTTTGCTGTTGTAAGTATTCTAAATGGCTAAATTAAGAAGAGTTTGTCAGAAAAATGAATATGATCATATTCTAAATTTTGACTTAACTAGTATGAAACGGTACTGATCACTAATTTCAACTGGCTTCTTTAGATGTTATCTAAACCATTGCCTACCATAGATGAACTTGTGGTACAGTGAAGCTGTCATCTATGGTAAGTTGAAATTTATACTTCTGCACCTGATCTTATTCGATGGTTATAAAAGCTGCTGCTGTATTTTGTGCACAAATGTTTTTTGACATTATTATTATTTTTTATTATAATGTCTTCCATATTGTGAATGGGCTCTGTTTATCTTGGTTGTGAGCTCTATATAAGTTTAAATTATGAAAGTAGTTTCTTACTAGTGTGATGAAATAATGCCAGCAGTTATGAAGATTAAAATAATGTGATGTAAAACTTTGTGATTCTAATGTGACATAAGATTTTGTGATTCTAATGTGACGGTATAATAGCTTTCTTATCAACAGTCTTTTTAACATGTTACTTAATTAGGTTACACAGAATGTTGTAGCATCTGGTATTACACTAAATGAAGTTCCTCAGTATTCTGGTATTAGATATTCTTTGTTAGAGGTTTAAGGAGCCTGTAGTTGTCTTGCATAAGTTTTTTATGGCAATTCTGAAATTGTGTACTTTCTGTTTCTTTATTTCATATTGTATTTTATTCTGCACAGTTCTAATGTTTGTGATGTGTGTATATATATATTCTGTGTTTCACTCTTGAAAAGTAAAAACAGTGTCTGATATCTGTAAATTTTCAATAAATTTTGTCTCTTCAAATATGTTTCTCCATATTGTATTTCTTTTTTTGGCTAAATGATAAGATTTTTGGTAGAGATTGTTTCAAAGATCTTCAAACACATCCTTTAATGCTGTGTTTTCTAAAATTGTATTAAGATCTGTGATTGGCCAAATTACAAACTGTTTGAGTTTCTTTTTTCTGGTTTTGCATTGTGTGAAATTGATTTCCTCCTGCTTCTGTTCTTTTTTGTTTTGTTTTAAATGAAACAGGCTTTGAGAGAAATCATTATTTTTTCATACTTTTGTTAAAAATGGTAGTTTCCACTGTGGATTCCATGGAACACTTAAATTCCGTGATCCAGTGTATGGTATTACTCAATTACACGTGGTAAGTCATAAATGGAGGTTCTAATCATTCTTCTTGCAGTGAGTCAAAACCTTTTTTAACTCTGTTTTCAGAACATGTCTCCTGTGTAAAAGATATTTAAAAAAATAATATTTTACAATAAAAAAGGAATATAAGAGTGTAAACTTCTTTCACAGTTTTTTTTCCTTTTATAAGTTTGATGATGTGGATATCATGGCCAGTGGAAAGCAATGTAAAGAACTGACTTTCCTGTGATTATACCTAACATTTTGGAATTCTTCGTAATGTTCAAAACCAAGAATGGATATTTCTCTGTATTGCCCTTACAACAAACTTTATTAATAAAAGATATACTCACATTTATTCTTGTGCAATTTTTGATGTGGAAGAGATCTTATTACAAAACAAAAATATTAGAGTAAATATCAAAACAGGCATCTTCCATTAGTAAAATCACTACACAATTGAGTCTGTGATTCAGTTGTATCACCATCTGGTTTTTGGCACACAGGACTCATTAATGAATATTAGGTACAACAAACTGCATGGAGAATTTAGGCAAGTAACAAGGTCCTTTCAGGCTCAGGCCCTGAATATATGCCATATCAGATATGTCTCAAAGCACAGTTTTGCAAGTCTGTGAGAAAAATTGTTCCAGCCATTTCAAATTCAGATACTGTGAGCATTCCAGTTTGGAGAATAATTAAATATAGTGAAATTTTGTCAGTTTCTCCTTTATCATTGAGTGAAAAACCAGTAATTTTCCAGAATAATTCTTTTAAATGAAAGAGTTAATTTTAAATTCCCATAATAATGTGGGTGTAATAAAGCACACATTGTTCACACATGCCAGGTTAGTATCTTCAGCATGGTGTCAGTGGCAGCACTTGTAGAGGGACGAGGTACTTGTTTTTTTTTTCCAGAATACTGTTTTATCTGATTGTTTGGACAAAATTGTTCTGAAGCAAAATAACTTTGTTTGCCTTAATTCATCTAACTTCCTTCCTGCTCAGCTTCCCTGTTGTTTCCAAGAAGGGAAATTTCAGGGACATACATTGATCATGGGAGGTGATTTTAATATACCCTCTGTTAACTGGGACACATTTACGTTCAGGTCAGGCGGAAGAGATAGTAATAACCGAAACGTTCCTGGAATTATTCGCCGAAAATTCTCTTGAACAGATGGTCGAAGAGCCAATGCGGAGCGTCAAAGATTCCTCGTCCATTTTGGATCTTTTTCTGACTAACAATCTGGATATTGTAGATAAAGTTTGTATAGAAGACAGTATAAGTGATCACAAGGCGATTGTGGTACCTTTAAAATGTAGGCTGAATTTGAAGCATGATAAAGAAAAACTCGTATATTGTTTCGATAAGGCAAATGATGCGTTTATGGTCGATCATTTGGCGAAAAATTTTGAAACGTACACGCTTAATACAAAAGTTGAGGAACTTTGGTTTAATTTAAAAGAAATAATATGGACCGGCTTAAATCAATTTGTTCCCAAGAAGTTTATTAAGGTTAGTAAGAACTTCCCGTGGTTCAATAGGGAAGTGAAACATTTGCTCAGAAAGCAAAGGCGTTTACATGCGACGGTAAAGAAATCGGGGGACTCATCTGATCGCGCTAAATTAGTCCACTTGCGAGCGGACGTGCGTAAGGCAATGCGTGATGCGTTTAAAGAATTCCAAGCCAGAAATTTATCCGAAGATCTGATTACTAATCCAAAAAAGTTCTGGTCAGATGTCAAATTAATAAGAGGCTCTCGTAAGGTCATGCCGTCGTTGATTAATGAAAATGGGGAATTATCAGAAACTAGCATCGAGAAAGCAGAAATTTTGAATAATGTATTTAAAAAAGCTTTCACATCAGAAAACTCGGAGGATATTCCGATATTTAACAATCGAACCAACAAAATTATGAATGATCTCGTTCCCGATGTTGAGGGAATAACTAAACTGCTTATGAATGTAAATCCCAATAAGGTATTCCTACCAGATTCTACTCTAGGTACGCAAAGGAAATTGCGCCGTATTTGATGAAATTATATACCGCCTCCTTGGATCAAGGAAAAATACCAGCCGAATGGAAGACCGCCATCGTAAGTCCAGTGTTCAAAAGTGGGAATGTTAATGATCCTCAAAATTATAGGCCGATCTCGTTAACCTCAATATTTTGCAGGATTTTAGAACACATCATCTATTCAAATGTCATGCGGTTTTTGGATGAAGATGAGCTTTTATACCCAAATCAACATGGATTCAGAAAAGGCCGATGCTGCGAAACACAACTTGCCCTCTTAATTCACGACTTGAGCCGTATTATAGATGAGCAATCCCAGGTTGATTTAGTTTTATTAGACTTCAAAAAAGCTTTCGACACTGTGCCTCACACTAGGTTACTTAGGAAACTTCGCGGTTACGGTATATCTAGACAAATATGTGATTGGGTTGCAGACTTTTTGAAGGACAGAACACAGTGTGTAGTTCTCGACGGTGAGCGTTCATCACTTGCCGAAGTGAAGTCCGGGGTTCCCCAAGGAAGCGTGATAGGGCCTCTGTTGTTTCTCATATACATTAATGATTTGTGCGACATAATAAGGGGAATGAAAAGATTATTTGCCGATGATGCTATTATTTATCGTGAAATCACAACCCAGGGCGACTGCGCTTTGTTACAAGACGATATTATGAAAATAATTGCGTGGTGTAAAGATTGGCAGTTGGAGTTAATCGCTAAAAAGTGCCAAGTCATGCATGTAAGTGAAAAGGTGACACCATTTAGCTTTGAATATACAATTAATGGCACTGTCCTTAGAATGGTAGATTCCGCTAAACACCTAGGGGTAACAATTCGTAATAATTTGTCGTGGAATGAGCATATCGAGAATGTAATTGGGAAAGCAAATCATATGCTTCGATTTCTAGGTCGTAATTTAAAACAATGCACTCCGGAAGTTAAATCGATTGCGTTCAAGTCACTAGTGAGGCCTCACTTGGAATATTGTTGCTCTGTATGGGGTACCCATCAAAAGGGATTAATGGAGGCATTAGAGATGGTCCAAAGAAGAGCCGCCAGATTCTTGACAGGTGTATATATAGTTGGAGGGAAAGCATAAGTGCCATATTGGAGGAGTTATGTTGGGAAGACCTGGAGCACTGAAGGCGTTGCTCTCGACGGAAGCTAATTGAAAAATTCTCGACTGACGTATTTCGGAATAACAGCAAACAAATATTGCTACCAGCAACATTCATATCTCGGAATGACCGCGAAAATAAGATAAGAGAAATCAGGGCCAGAACCGATTCATTTCTCCACTCATTTTTTCCACGAGCGATTAGGGAATGGAATAGAATGGATTTACCGGGCGAGTAAACACAAAATCGGACAGGAGTAGCTTCCGACAAAGCACTCCGGCCATCCTGATCTGGGTTTTCCATGGTTTCCCTAGATCGCTCCAGGCGAATGCTGGGATGGTTCCTCACAATAGCCCATGGGCGCCACCTGCCATATCCCATATATCCCTTCCAAACCATTACCTTTCCTGATAGGTGCAATGCACCCTCCGCCAAACACTTTTAGTGAATCGCAGAGTAATTGTAATAGTAGTAGTAGTAGTAAATGCTGAAGTCTTTTTAACCACTGTAGCTAACTGTTACACATTGTTCACTGCTGTAGTTATTTGGCTGACTTTGGTGTATCACCTTTCTTTCCTTTCTTGCCTGTCCTTAGATGAGCACAGAACTTGATTTAATTTGTCCTAATTTTCGGATAAGTTCCAGTCACAATATTTGGATGCAGGAATATGGACGAATGACTTAATGTTTGTGACTTGCAACAGAATTTTATGATGGAGTATTTTTTGGAGTATTTCTCCTCATTCCTGACATCTGCCTCAGGTTTTTTTTGGCCACTTTGAAAATGTCTTAAAATAATGATTGTTTCTGAATAATAATGAGAATAAATTGCCAGTAATATTGCTGAAAATGAACTTAGTTAAAATATCACTAAGACCAATATTAGAAATGACACATAGAAAATTATACATACAGTAGAATGGCTACTATACAATGGGAAAAAAAAAAAAAATCGGGTATTGACTGGGTATAACCTTATTGCTACTAATGTTGAGGAATGGAAACAGAAATTTGAGATTATTTTAAATGAAACTACACAAATAAGGAACTGTATTTTTTAGGGATGGAAGTATTTGCGGGAACATTTGCCTAATATTATCGACAGTTATTACAATATAAATAAAAAAGTACAATATCATCAAGAATTTAAATAAACTTACCTCTAAAGTCATAAACAAAAGATTGCTGGAAGGAGAAGGCTTTAAGTAAATTTAAGCCATTTTTGATTTCACATGATACAGCAGAGAGATATATGAACATTTATGGCAAAATGTTGAAAAAAATTTTTGTAATAATTTTCATTGTGTTACGAATATATCAAGTAAATCCAAAAGGCATTTATAGCTTCTGAGAAAAAGAGATAAATAATGAAATTTGTTATTTATTGCAAGTATCTGGTACAAACTTTAGTGTATAGAACATAACATGCAACTTATCTAATTTATTGACCTATGGGGATCTGATTTTGATGCATGCACCTATGGCACTTCCTCAGTGAATAATTCTGTAAAAGGGTTTGTTTTGCTTTCCAGAGAAGATCTCCAAATACTAAAATCCAGTCTTTCAGTTGTTTCAAAGACCGGAGAAAATTTTAAACAATTTTTACTATACATAAGGTCATTAGGTTGCATCCATTTTAGTCATGAATGCTTACAACAGTTATAAAAATGTGAAGTATTATGTTACCGTCCTAATCTGAAAATCTGGATTTTGAAATTTTACCATTTCAGGCTGTATGCTTGGCCTTAATATTTATAAGTGATTCTGCCTTTGTATATTGGTATACTTAGTACACTTTTTATTCAATGAACAGAAAAAATCGTGAATGAAAATTTTTGATTAAGGGCATTCTGGTTCAATATTAGATCAGATATGATGAACTGTTGAAAGTGGACAGTACAAAGTGCCTCCCACCTATATTGCTCTAAGAAACTGTTAAGAAGGGTATTTACAATCCAAGGAAAGTTTCTGAATTTCGCTGCACAGAAGACTTAAATTTTCCTGTGCAAGTTTTTTGGAAGATGAGTCCTGGATTGCAGAACTTGCAGTTCTTGGGCATCTAAATATGCTAATCACGATTACATGAAAATCCAAGAAAAATATTTTGATTTTCGCACTCAAATTTTTTACTTTAGGTTTAGAGAATGGCAATTTTTAGTGTAAAAAGAAGTAATAAAATCTGCACCCCTTCGTCTTTACCTAGCCTAAAATAAATCGAGAGTTTAGACATACCACTCCATAAATTCTTGATTATTTTAAATCTCTACAAGGAAAGGTTGACAAACGAATCCTCGCACATATATGATTGTTAGAAATCATTCCAGGTAGTAGGAGGGTTGCTATTTATATTTCTGGACTTGGCAACAATAAGTGTTGCCATGCGCCATCTGACGTTTCCATTGGAACATAACAATGTGTAATTTGAGGGCGATTTGTTGTTTACAGTAACTTTATAAATTCATCTCTGGTGAAAAATGGAATTAACTCTTGAACATTTTCGTGCGATTATTTTTCACAACTTTCGACGTGGATGATCAAGATATGAGTGCATTGATGAACTTAATTCTTTATATGGCGATAAAGCACCATCATATAGCACTGTAAAAAACTGGTATAACGAATTCAATTGTGGGCTGTGGATGAAGTTCGCTTCAGGACGAATTCCATCAGGGTCGTCCAAAATCGGTTGTTGTGTCAGAAAACATTGATGCTGTGTGTGAACTGATAAAGTAAGATCGTCATGTGACATACCATGAGATTGAGGCATCTGTGGGCATTATACTATGACAAGCATAAATAAAATATTGAATGATCATTTGGCCGTAAAAAAGATTTGTTCGCGTTGGATCCCGCATAATCTGACAAACGTTCAAAAGGAAGCTCGTGTCGATTGGTGGAAGGAAATGTTAAAAAAAAAAATACGTTCAAGGTGCATCAAAGGCTGTGTATAACATCTACACTGGTGACGAATCGTGGATCTATGCATATGAGCCAGAAACAAAATAGCAATCGACTGTATGGGTCTTCCAAGAGACAGTGGCGTAGCTATCATGGGTGACACCCGGGACAGATATCGATGGTGTCACCCCTTGAAAACTTAAACTTTAAGTAAAATACAGTATCTTGTAAGTGTAAAATATGATCTTAATAAAACATAATTAAATAAGCATTTATTGTTATTAAAAAATAATAGTTTGTTAAAAATTGTAATACTAACAACATTTAAAAGATATATAAATAAACTAAAAATAATTGCTTTCACAATCTCCTCTTTCTAGCTTTAACAACTGCAAACTCGTAAATCACATCTTCAAAATTAACAGTGTTACTTTATGTTCAGTAGTCAATATGGCAAGATTTTAACCATGTGTTGCTCATCGGTGATCGAAAGTGGTTTTAGATTAATTTTAAGATCGGGCCTCACTTGCTCGATACTGTTCCGCACCGTTACCGCACCGACACTTTTCCTACTGTTGGCGCTCACTCGATCGAAGTTTGTCCAAAGGACACGGCGTGTCGGCCGACTCCTGGCCGCATTGGATTTATTTATGTTTTGACGGTGCAGTGATGACCTGCTGGATGTGGAGAAGCGGATAAAGAAAGTTCGGAAAATTCCCTTCCCTTACGATCAAATGTTGATTTCATGTTATTGTTTGCCTTAAAAAATGTGTCTTTTTCCATGTTCATCAGATGTTCGTAAAATGTAGGAAGAGTCCTAACATCTTCGCAATAAAAAAATCAAAGCTTTTCCAAAGTTGAAAATCAATTTTAAGACCCACAAAAATCGCAGCCGAGATCCGCATTTGTAACAGGGACCTCCCAGACCCGAATCACACGCCGTAACCATATGTCACCAGACTAATCTAGAAGTAGCTACTGAAAAATAAATATTCAAATACATAAAGGCAGATTCGTGTTTTTGGATAGAAAAAATAGATGGTATAGAAAAAGAGTATGTTCATTTTATCACGTTTGAAAAATAATTTTTCATTACACCTTCATTCGGTCTGATGACTCAAATGGTTACTGCGTGCGATTTGGGTATTGAAGGCCCCGGTTCAAATCCCGGTATAAACTGTAATTTTTGTGGGCCTTATTCACTTTTACCTCGGGCAAAGCTTTTATCTGGTAATGCGAAGATTCTTTCACGTTCCGTGGTTCGAATTTCACGTTAATCTGTAGGTCTCCTTTTCAAGTTAGATGACTACGATATAGGTGAACAGAGAGTTTCTCAATAAGAAACTCTGTGACTAGAACTTTGAAACATAAAATTATTATTTGTATTATACAAAATACAAAATCTTTATGATATGTATTTAAATTAAAATATTTTGTAATCTCGTTCTTTACTAACAAAAAATATTGAGTGAATCGAAAAGAACCTCAAACAAAACAAACACGTAAAGTGCGAAGTCATTGACATTTCATTGTGATTGCGTTGATACATGCTAGAATCTTACATTCCGGTACCGTGTGGTGATGATTTGTTAATACTGCGTTGGGATACTATTTTTGTTCGTAAAAGATCAACCAGTTAAGTGATAACGTGAATCAGATAAAAAAAGTATTTTAATGTACTTTCGCACGAAAACTGTGCAAAATAAAGTACAGTATTCTATAATAAAGTAGGGTGACAAACCTACCTGCCATCCCCAACACTGATTCCCCGAAACTATTACTTGAAAACGTTAAATGAGACTAAAGACCGGGTAGGGACACGGGTGAGCTATGGAGAATTGTGGACGCGAGGGGGTGAGCCCTCAGTCGGCTGACTGTCGTTGCGGTGACAGTACAGACCAGTATTGGAAAAGTGAAGCTCGACCTTTACACGTAGCAACTGATACACAAACAGGCGCAAATTAAAATTCTACCCCCCCAGACAGTGTTGTAATAAATGAATGAAATTTGGACCGAAGTATCCCCACATGAAAAGAATAAAATGATTAAAAATTGAAAGTTTTGTATGTAATAGTATGAGAATTACTGGGCAATTTATTATGTAAATTGCTATTTTGGCGAACAGTGTTGTGTAACATGACACTTTGTTGTTGGCCAAGTATGCCAAGGCGAAGAGTGACAACTGTCTACACCCAAATGTCTAACTGTGAGAGTGGTTGGAGAACTGGCGTGTTTTAAAAGGGAGTTTCATATCGAGAAATCTCCAGAAGGATTGGCTGTAGTGTAATGTCAGTATACATACTTGTTACACAGTGATAATCGACTACATGTTCGCAGGCGTAGCAGAGAAACGGTTTACCTGCTATGATTTCAGAACGCCACATGAGTGCAGCCACTGGTGTCCTGTTATGGCGGCAATTAATTTCAACAGCAGTACTGCGTTGGATGTTGTTGAAGGCACAATGACAGCCCACCACTATGTCGACGTGGTGTTGCATCTTATTGTGATACCCTACATGTTCACCATCCAAATCGCATCTTCCAACAAGATAATTCCCGTCCTCATACTGTGGCCTTCACAACACAAGCCTTGCTAGGGTTTACGATCACAATTTTGACAGCACGTTTCCCAGATTTGTCCCCAATAGAGCATGTCTGGGCTGCCAGGAGTAGCCACATTAGATCACATGGTCACCCAGCACAAAATGTGCAACAACTGACTGCAAAAGACATGCGGGCGTAGAGACATGCCCCAATAAGACATCAGAACTCTTATTGATTCAATGCCGGCAAGGATCCATGAATGTATTGGTGCTCAAGGTTGGTGAATTTCTCACTGACAAATCTAAAGGTAATAAACCCCTGATCCATCATCCCGTTATCATTTCTTCTAGGTATGACCTTGGATATATCTTCAAAGTTTCCTAAAATTCTACCATTACTGTATGCGTGTTGACTTTTTAATTTCCTCCGGTGTAACTATAGCGCGATCATAAGATTCCACTATTAATTAAAAAAATGATTCTTCCAATCATTTGTTACTGAAACGTTAACACAAGCTGTTTTTAAATAAATTCCTTCGCAACCTTGGTATTTGCAGGACCAAGGGATATCGAGAGGAAAGTTAACAGAAGTGGCTTGGTCCAAGTAGAAGCAATTCCAGACCTAGATGGAGTCACATCAGTGAAAACCCAGGATCCGGGTCCCACAAGTCGTGAGACCCTGGGGGATACTGTATAGTCAGAGAAGCAATTCTACATTAAAATCCTTCATAAAAATGGAAGAATGAAATATAAAAACAACGTAATTAAAAAAAAAAGGATCAGGTAATATAAGAACATTCCTTTGATATATCATCCGTATTTACATGAATTACTTAACAAGTGAAGTATTTTACTACCCTAGCTACAGACTTCTAAATATATCATTGTGTGTATCGAAGACCATCTCCTCGTGTAAATTTTAGATTTCTAGCGCCGCTCTGTAGCGTACTAATAAAAATGTAAACTGTTCCAATGTTCGTTCAGTTTGTGATTAAAGATCAATTTTTGTTGTACCTGTATTCGGCAGAGAGGTTACCCATAGTAGAAATTTTCTTCTTCTCTAAATTTACTATGAAAAATTCTTAGAGAATCATGCGCTTATTTATTTCATCGCGATCATATTTGCATATTCTCGGTCAGTAGAAAGCAAAACAAACTTACATGAACCTAGAATTTAAGTGCTTACTAATGTTACGATTTCGCTAGAAAGGGAGCGTGCACCAACTATGTGGCTCGGTCTAGGGGGGAGGGGTCGCCTGGAAGGCAAAGCTGGGCTACATGGGGGGAGGGGTGGGGTTCCGAGCCAGGCCACGTAGTTTTCCTTTCATTACTTTTTTCACGGTTAAAATGAGGAACAAAACCCACAACAACATGTGAATATTTATTTCCTTCATTTAATTATCTCCGTATGTAATTTACAATAGTATGACAGGAGAAAACAGAACAAAATGTCTTTTGAAATCATAAGGGGAAAAAGCTACGTGCTACGTGGGGGGGGGGGGGAGGCATAAGCCACGTAGGGCTACGTGGGGGGGAGGGGTGGTTCGCAGGAAGCCAAAATGGAGCTACGTGGTTTATGAATGCTCCCAAAGATACGCGGTTCCGACTGTTTTAAACACATGCTCTATAAATCTGATTACCAACGACAAACGATACCCTCAACGAACACTTGAACCCGTTCGGATTGACTTGAAACCTGACAGTATTACTAGTTTAATGCACAGTTTTCTAAATCATCTTGTTTGTGTAAATTCCAACATGTCGAGTATAGGTGCACTGTCCAATAGGTAGGTACGCATAGTGTAAATCGGATAGCGCGAAATGAACTTAATTTATCCAACACGAATCTGTCAGATGATAAATTCAAAAATTACTATAAAATACTCCAAGGAACATGTGAATCTTAGCATGAAAGCTAATGGAATTCTAAATAAGCAAACAATTAAAAAAATGAATTTCATAACACGCTTAAAATGTCTGAGTTTAGTTGATGATCGGATAAGGGACGTGGAAGCCTAGACTACACGTATTCCGACATTAGGATTCGTGTAATGCACCCTCCGCCACCCACTTTTAGTGTATCGCGGAGTAATAATAATAATATGCTAGGTTGCTTTTTTCGTTTTCAAAGGAAAATATAACATTTTTCTTTAAATAATTTAGAGGATTTACAATTTAACTGTCTAATTACCATGATTTTAGCAATTTTAGATATATACCCTTTAATTTTAAAACTTCCTCATTTTATACAAGAAAACTTACATTATATACACCACCGCTACTAACAAACCAAACAACAGTGACGAACGGCAAGCACAATGATTTCCTGCGATTGTTTGAGCTACAGAGCTACAATGCTTTCATTGTTTAAGCGCGCGGTGCTGCCAGTAATTACACTCTATTGTAATGAAAGAGCCCCCTGTATCACTTTTGAAAAAGCGCTACATCAACTTAAGAACAAATATTCAAAACAATAAAAGTAGAAGCGTTTCGACACCAAAGGATAAAAGAAGTCTATCAATTTTTTTTTGTATTACACTAATTTCGATTAGTATTTTTGAAATGAGGGTGTAACCCCCAAATGGGTGACACCCGGGGCGGACCGCCCCCCCCCCCTCCCTAGCTACGCCACTGTCAAGATGAGCCGAATACGACAAAAGTTGTTCGCGGAAGAAGCACATCGAAGCAAATGGTTGCCTGTTACTTCGGTATTACCGGTCACGTGGTGTTAGAGCAACGTAGGACGATCAACTGTGAATGGTACACGACCATTTGTTTACCAGAAGTCTTGGGAGAAATTCGGATAAAGTCGAAGAACAGGTGAATAATTCTTCATCACGACAATGCGAGCTGTCACACATCGGCTCAAACAAAGGAATTTTTGACTAGTCAAACCATCGAAATGATGGGTCATCCGCCGTACAGCCCTAATTTGGCACTCAATGACTTCTTTTTATTCCCGCACATCAAAAACAAATTACGTGGTCAAAGATTTTCGACACCCGAAGATGCGGTTGATGCATTCCTGACACATGTTCTGGAGTTACCTCCATCGGAGTGGAAAAAGTGCTTTGAAAATTGGTTCAAATGCATGCAAAAGTGTATTGATCTTCAAGGAGAATATTTTGAGAAACAATAAAACTAATTTCGATCATAAATATTTGTTTTTTTCATTATTAGGCTCGAAATATAAATAGCAACCCTCGCACACACAAAAAGTTGTGGGTGAGCGTTAACACTCTGGCCTTGCATTCGGAAGGACGCAGGTTCAAATCCAGATTTGGTTTTTCCATGATTTCCCCAAATCACTCTAGGTGGATGCCGGATGGTTCCTTCAAAAATCCATGACAGAATTCCTCCCCGTTTCTTGTCCCAGTCCTTCCCCACCTCTAATGACCTCGACATCAATGAAGCATAAGGAAAAAAGGGTACTACACAATTGATTTATCGAACCTTCAAGAAGAGCAATTGGCTGACCTTAAATTCCACGGGCAGTCAACAGATTTGATACTGTTGTTCAATATTTGATTGCTTATATGATTATATAAATAAATATTAATATCAGAATTTCCTGCAATTTCCTACAAAAGCTCTGAACAAATTATAAATATTTACAATCTATTTGTTTTCACAATGAAGCAGGCTTTATACATTGGAAATGAACTTCATGTTTGCCTGCTATAACTTCAGTCAAAGATAAAAATATTGTTTTCCTAAAACAAATATAGACTTTTTATTGATCTGCGTGTCTATATATATAGATATTTTTTAGCAACTCTAGTTGTTTATCCAATAATTAGTTTTTATTTAATTATTTTAATTTTATTGTGATGAGAAATACAAACACTTATTGTCTACAGATGATTATGTGTATAAGAAATGTTCATATGTAACATTACATTTTGTAACTGGTGGTTCTGATGCATAATGAAAACAAATGAAGTTTTTGCAGACAAAACAGTACATGGAAGGTGAGGGGGAGGGGCAATTTCTGTTACAGTTTATAAAATAACTATTTTGCTTTCCTTTGTATATTATTTTTGTATTTACTTAGCTGAACAAATGTGTTTGCTGTTAGCGCTTCTCTGAGGTCAAACAAATTTTCCAAATGTTCTGTAAGAGAGAGCTGAAGGATTACTTTTACTTAAATACAGTGTGGTAGTGATGTTTTTTTTTTTTAGGCCTCAGATGGTATGGAATACTTAACTGAAATTTTGATGCTATATCATCTCTCCTCGAAACTTAACCTTGACAATGTAACAATTTTTTTTATTATGTTATATATATGACATCCTGATTATATTGTTTTTTCTTTTGTTATTAAAATTGTATTAATATTCTAATTTTTTATGACTTTTGATGTCTAAACTTATTTTAATGCTGTATATATTTTAAAATTTTAATGTTAGTGATAGGAAATACTAATATATCTGAAAACTAAATGGCAATCACAAAACATGGAATTATGTGTGGATTGTGTGCAGGGCCGCCGTAAGCGGGCGTGCAAGGCGTGCACTGCACGCGGGTGGCACATTGAGGGGGGCGGCAAAACGAGTGATTGACAGTCGCCGCCGCCCCGCGATAGTTGCCACTCCATTGTCGCCGCGACGAAATTGCGGCGGCATTTTTTTTATTTATTTATTTTTTAGCTCAACAGCTGCGACACACGGGATGTCAACAATGGGGGCGGCAAAAAAATGCTCAAAGGGGCGGCAATCTCACAGTTTTTTGACCGGGTTCGGAAATTTTCGAGATCCACCACTGGCTGTAGTTAGACAGGGGGCCAGAGGCGTAGCTACTATGGGGCTAGGCGGTGCAGTGCACCGGGGCCCCTACGCTCAGGGGACCCCCAAGGGCAGTCGACAAACTGGCGACCTTTTATTAGCTCTACCGTCGTCTAAGGGGACCCCTGAGACACAGGGAGCCCCTCACTGCTCAGGGAGGCCCCCAACCACTGCTCAGGATGCCTCCAAGCACAACTCAGGGGGCCCCTACCAGCAACACAAAGCAAAGGAAAGGTCGCCCATCTGGCCTGAGGGCCCAAAATAAATTTTTTGCACCGGGGCCCTTGTTGACCTAGCTACGCTACTGCAGGGGGCGGCATAATCGGTATTGCACGCGGGCGTTCAAACAGCTAGCGGCGGGCCTGATTGTGTGTCATATTAACCTCTAATGAAATATTCAAAACCTTACATATAGATTGGCAAAGAATCTGTCAATTTTGTAGGTGATCTTTCAACAATGAATGTGGTGGGTGAGCGGTAATGCTCTTGACTCTCATTTGGGAACTTGCAGGTTTGAATTAGGATTGTAATGGATGTCATCTTTGCGGATGCGGATGTTCATTGTTTGACATCCACGGAAGTTATGCGGAAGCGGAAGCAGACGTGAAAAATAAATTTATAATTATTTAGATTTTAATATTTTATCAAAAATAAATTTTTAAATCAATCTTTTTTATAAGTAAATTCTATTTCCATATAATACTGCCATATTGATTTATTTTTGCCTCATCTTCTGACAACGAAAAGTGTAGGATGATTTCACAAGTGAATTAAATTGTTTAAAAACCAGTCTTTGTCATAATTATGAACTTTGCGGAGTTCGTGGCTAGACTAATTCAAGCGTCAACAATACGCCTTGTCGAGGTCATTAGATGTGTGAAAATATCGGGGCTAGGAACGGGAAGGAATTCGGCCATGGTGTTTTAAAGGAAGCATTCGCCTGGAGTGATTTGGGGAAGCCTTGGAAAACCCAAATCTGGATACCCTGATGGGGATTCGAAAAAAGTAAACCAAACTAATGATGGCCGACACTGGGTGTGGTGTCGTCTGAACTCACTTCAATGGAGTGAGCGACAGCAATAAGAAAAGTATCGGTCGGTGACAGTGCGGGCTCGGTTTGGTCTATTGTGGCCCAACCTTTACTTTTACATGCAAGTTCAAACTTGTAAATTCGTCGCTTAGGCAATAACACCGTTTAGTTCATTGTTACTTTTATTGCAAGATCGTCAGAAAAACACCTTTTTTTTTTTAGTTAAGCGACGATGGGCAGAATCTCGAATAAAGACAAAAGAATAATATATATTCTAATGCAAACAAAACGTCGGTTATACATCCGCATTAAAATTGCGGATGCGAAAGCGGATGTAGGATTTCACGCGAAAGTTCAGCATTTGCGGATGCGGATATCCGTTACGTCCCTAGTTTGCACGCAGTATCGCCGCAACGTAAAATAATGGACTGTGAGAAAGAAAATTCTGCCGGGGTTAGTGAAAAACCTTCAGTATCAACTGTAACAGTGATTCTGCCTTTAGTTCTTGCTTTGCTACATTAACTCGGTCGCCACCTAGCATGATTAACCCCAAACCAGGAAAGGTAACTGATAATAAAAGTCACTTGTATATGCTGGTAGATAATCATTATTTTCTTCAATTTTCAGCAAAGTCACAAAACTAGTTTGGCAGCGAACAAAGTCTCCAAAGAAATGGAAATGCAGTTTCGATCAACCGATCAAGCCAGACCAAACCCCATTGTTCAAAGTAAAACTAACTAGTGCATGGAAGCAGATAAAATTTCATCACACGCTCCTAAAGTTCGACTTGTCTGCCAACGACCGATATTTAAGTTATTCCTTCGCGCCACAAGGCATAAAATTCCAACTCAGAGCAGTGTAAGCACGCTCTAACTAATTCTGTAGAACTGGCCGGAGTCTACATTGCGCCACACAGTAGCATAGTCTTGCTCTAACTGAATCTGGAAGACTGAGGGCGAGGAAAATCCAGGGCTGCTGTATATAGAAACACCCGTGGGAATACGAAGACTTCCGGCTTCCCACCAAAGTAGCCTGTTAAACTGATCAAATATCTGATCTCACGCCTGTAAATTTCATTATCTTTTTCACCTTGACGACTTAAAATATTCATATTGCTCTGAAATTTTGAAAAGTGTTAATTTTGATCCTTATAAAAATTTTCGTAGTTTCAATAGTTTGGCCGTAAAAAAATTATTTCCTGAGCTTCCCAAAACTTGTTAATAACTTTGATAATTTTGCAGCTATGAAGCTTAAATTACTTTTATTTTACTTTTAATTGACTGCTCTTTCATTTGCTATCAGGCAAGGCATGTTTACTATTTTCAAAAGAGTTAAATAAAACCCTATTTTTCGTGACGAGTTTTAACTACTTAATATTTCCTAAGCTATAAATCTGAAAGTAGCTTTAAACGATTATATGTATTCCAAAACAAATACTGAGCGATTTTAAAGTAGCTACCTGCATTCTTCGATTTACTATGAATTCCTGAAATATCGTTTCAGATGAATGCTTGAGGATGATGTAAGAGAAAATACTATCCTGTTCAAATACTTTCTCAAAAGTGTAAAAATCTGATTTCTAGCCTGAATTAACTTATTAACTGACTTTTAAAATGATATGCAAAGCTATAACTCGTGGTTCTGAGAACAAATTTTGCTACGCAGTTACAAAATTTTTAGGTTACCTTACAGGACGTGTGCACCGGATGTGAGCCTGGAGGGTGAGAGAATAACGTTCTGTCCTGGTATTTAGGAGGACGCGGTTTCGATTTCGGTTCGGTCTTCCAGATTCCGGTTTTTCGTTGTTTCCCGAAATCACTCCAGGGGAAAGCCGGCGTGGTTCCTTCAAAAGGCTGTAGCAGAATTCCTACGTGATCCTTGCCCCCACATTTTTTTCCAGTCGCAACTCTAATGGTCTCAACGTCAACGAGCCGTAAAGCCTATAAAAATATTGCAAGTCAGCTGCGAAATTTTTGTTGCGTATTAACAGAAGCATTGTACAGTTATACGGATACCGTATTTACGGTTGATACGCAAATCGAAAAATCTATGGGAAACGCTAGAAACTTGAAGATTTTTAGTTCTTCCTTCAGTTAGAAGTTACAAGAAAGTTCTTCCATCACAGTATTTTATTTTTTTGCCTGGTAGGTGTGATTAAATCAGGCCTTAAAATCTAAATTATTCACGGGGTTCTAAATTTTTTTATGCCAACTAATTGGTTCAATAATAACGCTTATTGTTATAGCTAGAATGTTAATGTCGAATGAACTTTTAAGTTTTCATTCGGAATTTTTGAAATAAATTAATGAGAAAAAAAAACTACGTGTATATTTCTAACTCCCATGAGGAAAGTGGCGCAGTGGAGATGTCTTTGGACACTATTGACATTTAGATTTTCTTTGGTTTCCCAATAGACCCAGGCGAATGCAGGGATTCTAATTGCAGTTTCGTAGGGGAAGAGCGTGAAAGCCCTTTCCGTGCTGCCGTACTTTGGAGTCTGTATCGCAACTGTGTATTCCGGAAGCTGCAAATAGCAAATGAAGGTTCTAGTAGTTGGGAGCATATAGAAATGCGTTTAGGATGTAATACAGATTATGCCTGATGCAATCGGAAGAACGGAGTACAGCCAATTGCGCATCGTCGCTAAAGAAGTAGATAGAAATGTATCTCGAAAAAATACTAGTGACTGGGAAAATGATTGAATTTAAAAAACAAAACGCGAGAAACAAACAAGAATTTCGACTAGTTAAAATGGTAGTTATGATTTGCATTAGCGTTTTGCAACGAACAATCAAAGCAGTATGTAAATGAAAAACTGAAGCCAACATCCAAAATGAAAACTAATGACGACTACCGTGTGCTAACGATAAAGTACTATTGTATCAGTGCCCACTCATTATACACAAGATTGAGCTACTATTAAAAAAATAGCATAGGTTCTCGATAAAAAAGTGTAATTTTAACACTCTGTTTTCTCCCGATACCATAAGAGTTAGTGCGAACTCACAAGTTGGCGTCATATTCTTTAGTTCCAAAGACCATTCAAAACTACCAACCAATCGTCTCTCCCGATGAAGATATCAACGGACAGAATATTAGGAACGATGATGCTGGATAGTTCCCATCAGGAATTTCTTGTTTAAATTTGTAACCTTCGCAATATTTCGTTGTAGACGTGAACGCTACTTGAATTCTAGGTCAGAAGCCCCTAGGGAAGTGTCACGTGACCACTACTCTTCTAATTTTTTATTCTGTCTTGAAGATACTTCAAGAGTTGTTTGAGTTATCAATTGATTGTACTGCTAGCTAGAGGAAATATAAAGGCATTTAACGAGACCTTGATGCTAAGAATATAAACTTGAATTCAACAGAATATTTCGATTAAGGGCAAATGACAAATAACAAAAGAGAAAATCGCATGAAAATATTAATTAAGCTGTTTAGCACCTGAGCAATGATAATTAAATATTCGGTCTGATGCTGCAAGAAAACATGAAATCAGAACAACTTTATGTTAGGCAGTAGCGAAAGGAAAAAACACAAAATTCGGATAAAAATATCAATTTTTGAAGAACAACTACAAAACGAACGGAGTAATAATAGAGACACCTGGGTGGCTACGATTAGTATGATTGAGAATATTGTAAAGGTTGCGCATTGTAACTGCTAATTATAGTCCATGTGAAAGCGTCATAGTGGTTCACTCGAGGCAACTCGGCTGTGATAAGTACAAGCTTACAAATCTGCTATCTCGCACTCGCGTCAAACTGCAATGGCAACAGTTATAAAGGGTAAAAATATGTATATATATAATTAAGTTAACGAGATGCTACAAATGGCTTCGAAAATTTTTTCCCTGTGCAATTATGGAATTAACACTGGTGCGAGGCATTATCTGCCACATACTAGGCTGAATCTAATACTACTACCTCCCACACCACAGTATGCTCGCAGTTACATTCAACTTCTCGGGCCTACCGCTCGGAAGAGCTGGCTCTTAAAACTTGTATTCTGATTTCCACAATATCCAGAAAATACTCTTAAATTATTTAATTTCTCTGTAGTTCTTGCCAAAAGTTTAAGCTGTATTGGCTCGCCGTAGAGAAATCAAAAATATGTCGGACACTTCTCATTCTTACTGAAATACAAGGGACAGAGATTCATAGCTATCTGAATGGTACATAAACTGCAGCACTATTATACGAGTAAGTACTCGGAAACAGACTGAAAAAAGGACGAACATTCATGGTGTAACATGTCCTGGAAATGCTCTGGCCTCGCATTCGGGAGGCCATACAGATTTCGATTTTCCATGGTTTCCCGAAGTCACTCCAGGCGAATACCGGAATCGTGTTTTCAAAAATGCTATGGCTGAATTCCTTGTCCCCAGTCCTTTACCGTATCTAATTACCTCAACGTCGACGAGACGCAAAGAAATAAAAAATAATAGATCAAGGTCGTTTTGTTTTCATTTGAATATTAAAAAATTAGAAACTTGGATTACTAACTTATTATATAATTATCGTAACAGCTATGTCCCATAAACATGCTATGACGAACAGCTGTTGAAAAATATTCACGACTCAACGAGCAAAATGGTATAGATAGGTTGTTCTTATACTGACGAAAGTGTACTGTTAAAAAAAAGTACACATATGCTTCAGTTTCCACAATTGAGGATGGTAGTTCCTTTTTTTTTACATTTATTTAAAGGACACGAATTTCTTAATTCTTTATCAAGATCGAGTAGGAGTAGGAAAGCAGTTGTTTACCTTTTAAGCATCGAACAAGGGGCCATCAGACATGTTAACAACAAATTTCGATCTCTCCTGTATATATCGAAGATTAAGATATTATCAGTCAAAAAAGCATATTAGACTTAAAGTTTTTGTGGACACCCGTGGATTAGCCGCCAGCTCGTCACGTGGGGAACCCGGGTTCGATCCAAGAACTGAACAAAGATTTTTTTTTTCTTTTTCGTCTTCAGAAATAGTTGAGTACTTACTACTTTTACATACTTATTCTGTTGACAGATTACGGACCTAAAAATAATACAAATGAGTTTTATAAAAAAGATCTGGTAATGTTAATACATGCTGAGAAAACGTAAATATAATCTTTTGACATTTGTTATATGAATAAAAACAAATTTACATGTTAAAGTAGAAATTGGTTGTTGTTTTTATTTAAACTGTAATTACATTTAAGATATTAACGCACTAATTTATTTTTTATGGTTCGTTGAAACATTGAAGCTTCGACCATTTTATATGATTACATCTGTTTTTGTAAATTTGTTGTGGCGCACTCTGTCACCACAGCCTTCTAATCAGACATGTGCCATGATTCTGAATAAGAAGGCACGAAAAAAGTGTATCAGAATTCTCCTTATTCTGAGGTATTAATAGCTTAAAAAATTAACATAGTCCGCAACCTGAAGATTGGTAGGATCCGCCCGAAGGAGGCATACTAACAATCAGAGTTATTTCTTAGACCCACGTCTACCTTCTGTGCAAATTTTTCTCTCATGTTAAATTATTTCATTTTGTTCACTTCCAGTCTGTTATGCCGTATTGCTTCTTTAATCTCTTGAATTTCAGCCTGCATTTCATGGGGGATGTGTAACAATACTTCAATATTCTTACCAGACCAATCGTATTGTCAATTGAAATAGAGTTGCTTCTTACGAATGTCACGAAGAGACAGTGGCGTAGCTAGCGTGGGTGACACCCGGGGCGGATATCGATGGTGTCACCCCTTGAAAACTTAAATCCAAAATTGAGTATAATATATCATCTGGTAAGTGCAAAATATGATATTAATAAAACATAATTTAATAAAATTTATTGTTATTTAAAAATAATAGTTAATAAAATTGTAAGATTAACAACATTTAAAAGATATACAAATAAAATAAAAACAATTGCTTTTACAATCCCCTCTTTCTAGCTTTAACAGCTGCAAACCCGTAAATCATATTTTCAAAATTAAAAATTTGATTTACTTCATCTTCAGTAATCAATATGGCAAGATTTTAACCACGTGTTGATCACTGGTGATCGAAAGTGGTTTTAGATTAATTTTAACTCCTATGAAGATCGGGCCTCACTTGCCTGATACTGTTCCGCACCGTCACCGCACCGACACGTTTCTTACTATTGGCGCTCACTCGATCGAAGTTTGTCCAAAGGACACGGCATGTCGTCCGACACCCGGCCATCATTGAATTGGTTTATGTTTTGACGGTGTGGACCACTGTCGGTCTGCTGGATGTGGAGAAGCGCATAGAGAGAGTTCGGAAATTTCCCTTCCCTTACGACCAAATGTTGTTTTCATGTTATTGTTGGTCTTAAAACAAGTGTCTTTTTTCATCCATGTTCATAACATGTAGGAATTGTTCTAGCATCTTCGTATTAAAAAATCAAAACGTTACCATAGTTGAAGATCAATTTAAGACCCACAAAAATTGCAGCCGAGATCTGCATTTGTAACGGGGAACTTCCACATCCGAATCGCACGCTATAACCATACGCCAGACTAATCTAGAAGTACTGAAAAATATGTATTCAAACACATATCAGTTGATTCGTGTTTTTTGATAGCAAAAATAGATGCTATAGAAAAAAAGTATGTTCATTGTATCATGTTTGCAAACTTATTTTTCATTACACCTACATTCGGACTGGTGACTCAAATCTCGAATTCGACTGTAATTTTTGCGGGCCTAAAAATTAACATTTACCTCTGGCAATGCTTTTATCTGTTAATACGAGGATTCTAGGACGCTCCGTGTTCGAATTTCACGTTAATCTGTAGGTCTCCTTTCGATGTTAGGTGACTACAATATAGGTGCACTGCGAGTTTCCTAATAAGAATCTCTGTGACTAGAACTTTGAGATAACATGAAATTATTATATTTATTATACACAATCTTTACGACCTAAATTTAAATTAAAATATGTTATAACCTCGTTCTTTACTAAAAAAAAATACTGAATGAATCGAAAAGAACCTCAAGCAAAACAAACACGTCAAGTGCGAAGTGATTGACATTTCATTGCGATTGCGTTGAAATATGCGAGAATCTTTCATTCCGGTACAGTGTGATGATGATTTGTTAATACTGCACTGGGATACTATTTTTGTACATAAAATATCAACCAGATAGGTGATTACGTGAGTCAGATAAAAAAGTATTTTAATGTACTTTCGTACCAAAACTTTGCAAAATAAAGTACAGTTTAATAAAGTTGGGTGTCAAACCTACCTGTCATCCCTAACACTGATTCCCTGTAACAATCACTTGAAAACGTTAAAGGAGACGCAACTGATACACACACTGGCGCAAATTAAAATCCCAACACCCAGACGGTGTTGTGATAAATGAATGAAATTTGGCCCCAAGTATGCCCACATGATTTAAAATTGAAAGTTTTACATATAATAATATAAGAATTACGGTGCTATCTGTTACGTAAATTGTTTTTTTTTTATATTTTTTTAACGTACTAGTGGCGTACAGTGTGGTGTAACATGACACTTTGTTGTCCACGAGGTCTTGTTGGCTAAGTATGCTCAGGCGAAGAGTGACAACTCTCTACACCCAAATGTCTAACTGTGAGAGAGGTCGGAGAATTGACGTGTTTTAAAAAGATGCATCATATCGTGAAATCTCCCACAGGATTGGCCGTAGTGCATTGTCAGTATACAGACTTGTTACGCAGTGATAAAAGAAAGCTCTAATACTCCAGGTCTATACAGATGGATAACAGCAGGTGAAGACCGCCAAATTGTGTGGGTGGCTGCTGCTGGTAAATGGTTGACTGCAGGCCAGATCCAAGTAGTGGTTACAGAGAGAGTCACCCCCCTCCTCGGACGATTGAAAACCAATTGCTTGAAGCTGGAGTACACTCTCTGACCCCTATGCTATGTGTCCCATTAATCTGATTTCATTGCCAGCATCATCTAACCTGGCGTAATGCAAAACACAAAAGGACAGGTGAATGGCGTACATTAGTGTTTAGAGACGAGTCTCGATTCTGTCTGTGGCAAAGTGATAATTCATGACATGTTCGCAGGCGTATTGGAAAACAGCTTACCTGCTGTGATTTCAGAACATCACACAAGTGCAGTCGCTGGTGTCATTTTTTTGGCGGCAATCAGTTTCGAATGCATGACTGCGTCGGCTGTTGTTGATGGCACAATGACAGCCCACCCCTATATTGACGGGGTACTGCATCTTATTGTGATACCCTTCATGTTCACCATTCAAATCGCATCTTACAACAAGATAATGTCCGTCCTCATATTGCGGCCATCGTTACACAAGCCTTGCAAGGAGTTTCGATCACAATTTGAACAGCACAGTCTCCAGATTTGTTCCCAATAAAGCATGTCTGGGATACCAGGAGTAGACACATTTGATCACATGGTGACCCAGCACAAACTGCGCAACAACTGACTGCAAAAGACATGCAGGCGTAAATAGAAATACCCCAAGAAGACATTCAAAACGTTGATTCAATGTCGGCAAGGATCCACGAATATATTGGTGCTCAAGTTGGACGCATTTCTTACTGAAAACTGTATCTAAAGGTAATAACTTAGCCTGATCCATTTCCATTTGTTATCATTTCTTCTAGGTATAGCCCTGGATATATCTTCAAAGTTTCCTAAAATTCTACCATTCCTGTATGCATGTTGAGATTCTAATTTTTGCCAGTGTAACTATAGGGCGACCATAATATTTCGCTATAAAATTTTAAAAAATCGAAAACTACCCAATCATTTGTTGTTGAAACGTTATCATATGTTGTATTTAAATGACTTCGCAAGGGATATCGAGAGGAAAGTTAACAGAAGTGGTTTGATCCAAGTAGAAGCAAATCCAGACCCAGATGGGGTTCCATCGGTGCAAACCCAGAATCCGGGTCCCACAAGTCGAGAGACCCTGGGAGAGACTGTATAGTCAGAGAAACAACTCCACATTAAGTTCCTTCATAAAAACAGAACAATAAATGCAATATAAAAACAACGCAATTTTTTAAAAAACGGCTTAGGTAATATAAGAACATGCCTTTGCGATATCTGCCGTCTTTACATGAAGTACTTCACAAGTGAAGTATTTTACTATCCGCCTAAGATACACGTAGCTACAGACTTCTAAATATGATATTGTAGGTACTGAAGACCGTCTTCACGTGTAAATTTTACATTTCTAGCGCCGCTCTATAGCATATAAATAAAAATGTAAACGGCTTGAATGTTCGTTCAGTTTGATCAGGAACAAAAGTTCGACATCCTTGTCGATTTAAGGAATACACCTGTATTCGACAGAGAGGTTACCCAGATTACAAATTTTCTTCTTCTCTAAATTTATTATGGAAAATTCATAGAGAATCATACGCTTATTTATTTCATCGCGATCATATTTGCATATGCTCGATCAGCAGAAAGCATAGGAAACTTACATGAACCTAGAATTTAAGTGCTTACTAATGTAACGTTTTCGTTAGCAAGATACGCGGTTCCAACTTTTTTTTTATTTAAATGGCTTTCGGCCTTATCAGCCATACAGCCAAGTTCTTTGCGTTTTATGATAATTCACATTTCATTACTTTACAGTTCTATTTACATAGTTTAACAATTTACATTTCATTTTCTCATTATTCCAGATTGGTGCCATCATACAAACTACAAACAGTAGAGCAAAAAAAAAAAAAAAAGTCCCCAAAATCCATGTCGTCGAGGGTGACCTTGGTGCTTTTGGGGGGGGGGAGGTTCCAACCCCCTAGCCCCCCCCATCCTGGATCCGCCACTGGTAGATTGGGTACAAAAATCCGGAGACTCGCTAACTAAAAGACTGAAATAATAATTATTGAAGAGAGAGACAAAATTAAGAATCCTTTTTATTTCCAGGTCTTAAAAATTGGAAATACAAAATAGTATTTTACATTGAAAGAAAGAAATTTCATCACTGCTGCTTCTGTGCCTACTCTTTTTTTAAGAAAAGGGACCATACATTTTCATTGATGACATTAATTTTAGCATATGCTCTGTAACAGGAAATGTTAAAAAGCCGTGGCAACGAGCGTGTCACCGTGCATAAAGAGTGCGCCGATAATTCTGTACTTCGGTATTTTAAGATCTATAAAATGTATAATCAAACAAAATATGAGCTTTATTTCATGTCAATTGTTGGTTCGCACGAGCTGTTGCAAAGAAAGGATTCACAATTATTGACAATTCTGTAAAACTTTAGCACTATACCCTCAAAGTTTAACAAAACACGAATATAAGGAAAAATCAACAAATAATAAAAAAAAAGTAGCAAAAATCCGTAAATATTTTAACAAAATTCGAAAATCCTAACTTTTAATAAAAATCCGTAGATCTACGGATAAATCCGTAGAATCGGCAGCTCTGAGTTACGGTTCCGATTGTTTTAAACACATGCTCTACAATAACTGATGACCAACGACGGACTATACCATCAACGAACACTTGGACCCAGCGTCGGCCTTAGTCATTGCGAGGCCCCGGGCGGTAAATCTTTGCCCTTTGTACAAAATATAATAAAAGTAGGTATTTCTGGTGAATAACGATAAATGCAAACATCATAAAAATAAACTTTGAGATTGAAAATATTATATTAGAAGAGTTATTAAAAGTTAACAAACATAAAGATGACAAATCATTAAGGATAAACTGATGTACATTAAGGCCTTGTAAAAAATACGCACAGGGATTTAAAAATGATGTTTGCGCCTTTTCCTGAAACTAAAATATTTAATAAAAGCACAAGAAACTAACGAATGAGCTATTTCATTTTCTATTCAAAGAATAGAAAGAGCTGAAAATTAATCTTGTGTCATTGAATTCCTCAAATATGTTTTAATATTTTTTAACCATGAAAAACTTCTTTCTGCGGACGCAACTGTATTACGTGTGGCGGTAATAATTCTCAAGACTACTTCGATAGTGGGGTACACTTCAGTAATTCAGTTAATGTTTTGTCTGTTATGTATGTCATCACTGTGATACCGCCGTCGTTTTCTTCATACAGTTCTAGTCCATCAATATCAGATGTTTCTCCTGTTATTATACGAATGTGACAGTCACTAAATCTTATTAAGAAATTTTTATTAGTTAGCAATTAATATATACTTTACCATCAATTAAACAAGTTTACTTTATTGTTACACTAACAGCTGAAGATATAATAATTTTTTTAAACATAAACTTTAATCAACTTGGATAGCTGCGCGAGGCCCCTTCAAGAGCGAGGCCCTGGGCGATTGCCCTGTTCGCCACCCCCAAAGGCCGCCTCTGCTTGGACCCATTCGGATTGATTTGAAACCTGACAGTATTGCTAGTTTAATGCACAGATTTTATTAGCATAAATTCGAACATGATACGATTTCATGTCGAATAGGTGCACTGTCGATAATAGGCGGGTACGCAGAGTGTAAATCGGATAACGCGAAATGTAGTCAGTTTGTACACCACGAATCTGTCAGATAATAAATTAAAAAATTACTAGAAAAAACTTCAAAGCACTTGTAAATCTTAGCTTGAAAGCTAATGGAATTCTAAATAAGCAAAACAATTTTGAAACCCAGACTACGCGTATTCCGACATACGCTTGGTTTTCATTTCGAAAGGAAAATTAACATTTTTCTGTAAATATTTTCGAGGATTTACAATTTAACTGTCTAATTACTATAATTTTAGCAATTATATATAAACTTTAATTTTAAAACTTCCTCTTTTTATACAAGAAAACTTACATTATATCCACAGCCGCTTCTAACAAACAAAACAACAGTGACGTACGGCAAGCACAACAATCAACGATTTCTTGTGATTATTGGAGCTACAGAGTGATACTCTGTTTGTTTAAGCGCATTTGAAAAAGCGGTAGATCAACCTAAAAACAAATATTCATAACAACAAAAGCAGATGTGTTTCGGTACCAAAGGATTAAAGAAGTTTTTTTTTTTTGTCTCACACTAATTTCGATTACTATTTTCGAAATGCGGGTGTCACCCCCAAACGGGTAACACCCGGGGCGGATCGCCCCCACCGCCCCCCCCCCTTTGCTACGCCACTGCGAAGAGATCCTTGAATAACTTTACTGTCTCCTTGAGAACACACGTAAAACATTCTCACACCAATAAAGATATCATTAGGTTTGTCCCAATTCGCATTACCGTAGCTATCTTTAGCCTCTATGAAGCGGATGAACCAATCGTCCGAATAAACGTAGATGGTTTTGGTCAAATGGTAGCTAAGAGACGACAGCTAGGGTTGCCAACCATACTTTATTGTAAAGCATCAAACTTTATTTTCGGCCGCTATACTTTAGCTCAACCAGAAGGTATGCGGAAATACTTTATTTCGAGTAAAATATACAGTTCATAGAACGGGACGATCTTAAAAATGAGTTGTTCAATTATCTAGATTCAGAATATTTAATCAGTTATCACACTTTGAAAGAAAACACAAAATTAGTAGCTAGTTCCATAATACAAAAAAATGTACAGCAATAAATATCTAAACTGGAAAACAATTTTATTCTTTCGTATACTTTTTATCTCAGAGATAAGTATATTTCATTTTTTTCCCAAATAAGACGACATTACTAAGGATAGCAACACAAGATCTTTGTTTACATAAGGCAATCTTGGTACGGTAGCTCTTTCAAAACAGAACAACGTCCGGTTTTGATTTACGCTAGAGCCGGAAGTTTTAAAGACACTTAACATAGCTTTTAAGTTTGATTTTATCTAAGTGAAGAAGCTTTGATCACTCCTTGGTTTGGATTCCACGGTAAGCTGTAGGTACTGGAGAAAAAGAACTGGCCGTCATAGCTCTTACATATCATCTTAATACTCGTATGCCTCCGGGATGTAGCAACTTTTTTTTAAAAAAAGAACTGCAGCATGAACACCGAGAAAAGATTGGTGACCGACGCAATTTTTACAAGTCGAACAGAAACGCGTGTTCCTCCAATGGCACTAACAATAAGAGAGATTCTCTGTTTTGGTATCTTTCAACTGGTAAATCGTCCAAACGTAAGCATTTTGAAATGTAAACACTGAGGGACGAGACTAGTGTTGCAAACTGAAAAAAAAACAAAATGTTTTTTTTCAGATTTGTGAAAAAAACATGAAAAAAAACTTAGCACCCTTGTTTTTTTTCTAAATTTGGTTTTTTTTTTCAGAAAACTATATATTTGATAAATTATAGTTTTATTTATGGAATTTACATTTTACATGTGTGTTTTAAACCTTACTAAATCATATAATATCTTACATAATGATTCATAAATGTATCTATATAGGTAACATAATTTTTATTCATCTTCTATGTCGGAACCACATTCACTAGTATCAGTACTACCAACACTAGTTCGGTCGGAGTTGGAATTTTCTGTTTCTTCTTCTGGCCCCTCTAGATCCATAACTTCAGAAATAGTTACATTTTCTTTTACTGGTTGTATTGCATGCAAAAGCTTTTGAGATTGCAATTTTAAATTGTGAGCAAAGTACACACTGTGAATGAAGACTGCGCTGATAGTTCTGTATTACGGTCTTTTAAGTTTGAATTTAAATATATTATCATACAAAATAGGAGCTTTATCTGTTTTCAATCGTTGGTTTACGCCAACGGTTGCAAGGAAATTATTCATAATTACTGACAATGACTCAGTATTATCACTATATGCTGCGAGTTTAACAAGTATACGAATATAAGGAAAGCACAACAAGTAATAAAAAGAGGCAAAAAACCGTAGTTAAATTTCCTAATTTTTTGAAAAGATTCGTAGGTCTAAAGATAAATTTGTAGGGCCTGGCAGCACTAGTTCAAATAGCGAGTATTAATCCAAACAATGGGGAACGGCCGAACGGGGATTCCTTCTCACGCAACCTAGCCTTTTCGGGAAGTCCCCTTTCGTAAAAGAAAACTTCAGTCGATGTTACCAATATTTTTGTATTTTTTTTTTCTACTGAACCAGAAAGTTATAGTAGATTTAAAAATAAGATAAGAACTTAGTATAAACTCTAAAACAGTCATATTAAATGATAAATGCCTTAAAAATTTGAAATTGAGTAGTTATGAAAAAAAAACATGTCCCAGAAAAAAAACATGTTTTTTTTCACAGTTTTTTTTTCATGTTTTTTTTCACGTCAGAAAAAAAACTGTTTTTTTACAACACTAGACGAGACTAAGAAACTATATTCTACTATATAATTGGCAATCGCCCTGCACACTTTCTCCGGGTCTTGTTGTCAGCATATATTATTTCTCAACGTCCGAAATAACTTTCGCCCTTAACGATAAATTGCTATTTAATACAATGAACTGTCACACTTGCATGACAATCGAAGTGTTAAATTACATGCAGCAACAATTATCGGAAATATTTTCCCCGTTTTCTGACTTGTAGCATCTCGAGTTCGGCAATTTCATTCCCGAAAGAGATTTGTAGCTTTAGAGTGAATGTGCGTCTATCGGCGCGAAGCACACCACATGCTCTAATTCGGCGCAAAGTGTCGTTCAGATTTCTTTTATCTTGACAGCGAACACTGCTTTCTACATTTCATCTACATCTACATCTATACTCTGCAATTCACAATTACTGTGGGTGGCAGAGGGTGCTAAGCACCAATCCTATTTTAGAGTATTCCAATCCCGAATAGAACGAGGAAAGAAAGAATACATAAATGTATCAGTACGGCATCTTATTTCTCGAATCTTATCCCTTCTGTCATTGCGACCTAAATAGGTTGGCGGAAGAAGTATTTCGTTGCACTCGTAAATTAGAGATTTTCGCATATTCTCCAACAAATTTAAACGAAAACGACGTCGTCTGTCCGCCAAACAATCCCAGCCTAACCCACGTATCAGCTCTGTGACACTTACATAAGGACTGTAACTAGCGGTCACGAATCGAGCGGCTCTCCTCTGTACTTTCTCTAACGTGTCAGTCAATCAATCCCTTGCGATACGGATCCCAAATTGCACAACAGTATTCCAAATGCGGACGCACTAGTGTTTTGTACGCTATTTCCTTTGTATGAGCATTGCAGCTTCTCAAAATACGACCTATAAAACGTAGTTTAGAATTAGCTTTGCCTACGACGGAAGTTATGTGCAAGTCCCATTTCATGTTGCTTTGTACTGTTACGCCTAGATACTTCAGGGAATCCACCGTGTCAACAACTGAATTGTTAACTTTGTACTCGTGAGCAAACGGGGTCTTTTTATTACTTATTTGCATTGCCTTGCACTTTTTACAGTTAAGTGTAAGCTGCCATTTACGGCACCATTCCGAAATAACATCCAGATCGCGCTGTATTTCTAAGCAATCGTCAGAGCACCCCACTTCCCTATAAATAAGTGCATCATCAGCAAAAAATCGCATCTTGCAATTAACGTAGTCACCGAGATCGTTTATAAAAATTAAGAAAAGAAGTGGTCCTATTACACTTCCTTGAGGAACGCCCGAAGTAACATCTAGCTTTGAAGAGGCTTCCCCGTCAACAACGACATACTGCGACCGACCAGTTAGAAAATCGCGTATCCATTCGCAGATCTGATCAGATATACCGTACGCTCGAATCTTCGCCAAAAGACGGTTATGTGGTACAGCCTTCTGGAAATCTAAGAAAATAGCATCAACTTGTGATCCTGCATCGATAACCTTCATTACGTCATGCGAAAATAGAGCCAGTTGCGTTTCACACGAACGGTTCTTACGAAATCCGTGTTGGTTTGCTGTAAGTAACTCATTTCAGTAAAAACTAATGGAATATTTAATTTTTGAGTCTTCATTCGACTACACGGAAGAGTTTTCCTTTATTTTAGATTAATATCATGGCAATGAGGTATCACATATTTGATATGCTGCTTTATCAATGTGATTCAAGACTCATCGCTCTAGTTTCGTTTCAGTTTCAGACACATACTGTTAAACTGAGCGTTTTAACGCACCTGTGTGTTGGACCGAAGCCACCGCTTGTACACCTCTTTCCAGGTAAGGTTTAATCATTTACGTACATGTTTCACAAACTAAAACAATGCACCTGAGCCCCTTGGTTATACTGTTCGCAGACAACGGTGTTCACTACCTTTCCTCAGCCGTTGGAAAGACGTTATTAACTACAAAGAAATAATTTATTGTACATTATCCAGTCTACAACACCCAATGTCTTGAATAGTCTTCAACTCACGGGAAACATATTTTTATCTATTTATGGATTTACGCCTCGTCGACGTGGAGGTGATTAGAGGCGTGAAGGGATTGGGGACAAGCAACGAGAAGGAATTCGGCCATGGCCTTTTGAAGGAAGCATCCTGGCATTCGCCTGGAGTGATTTGAGGAAACCATGGAAAACCCAAATCTGGTTGTCCAGACGGAGATTCGAACCGGCGATCAATTGCTGTGCTGATCAAAAATTGTTATGTTCAATTTTTGAAAAAAAAATGAGTCCTTCACACTTAAAATAAAAAAAAAGTATGGGTGGAAATCTATTTTATTTTATTTTCACGGCCCTATATCAAAGGGTCAATGTCAAACCTTATACAATCACAAGTACCTATCCTGCTTAATATTACAACTTAAAAATTTCTTGCGTAGGCCTATCCTTGCCGCTTTGACAAAAGGGCGCAAGTGAATTTCATGGTTAAAAAATACTGGACATTCGAACAAAAGTCATAATATGGATCCAAAAAAATTGAACAGTAATTTTTGACCAGCACAGCAAATGCTACCTAAAGCATTTTTTTTTGGATCGATATTAAGACTTTAGTTCGAATGTTCGCTATATTTTATCCCAGAAATTCACTTGTGCCCTGTTGTCAAAGCGGCAAGGATACAAAAGATATTTTTATGTTGTAACATTAAGTAGGATAGATACTTATGATTTGGTAAGGTTTGACTTTGACACTTTGATATAGGGCCGTAAAAAAATAAAATAGATTTCCAACCACACATTTTTTTATTCTAAGTGTGAAGGACTCATTTTTATCATAAATTGAACTTAACAATTTTTGATCAGCAAAGCAAATACTACCTAAAGCAATTTGTTTTGGATCGATATTATGACTTTAGTTCAAATGTTCGTTATTTTTGTCAAAGCGGCAAGGATACGAAAGAAATTTTTATGTTGTAATATTAAGTAGGATAGCTACTTATGATTGCATAAGGTTTGACTTTGACACTTTGATATAGGGCCGTGAAAATAAAATAAAATAGATTTCGTCCCACACATTTTTTTATTTTAAGTGTGAAGGACTCATTTTTTATTTATTTTTAATCAAAAATTGAACATAACAATTTTTGATCAGCACAGCAAATGCTATCTAAAGCAATTTTTTTTTGGATTGATATTATGACGTAAGGTCGAATGTCCACTATATTCCAATCCTGAACTACTGTGCGCCGCAGCGTCGCGCACACGCAACTCCGGTCTCATAATACAGTACATTGTTTCCAATGGAGAGGTGCACACGTCCGACAGAAAACGCAAGTGCGGCAAGCATGGTGGAGGTTTTAATTTAATTTAATTTCAATGGAGCGCACTGTCCTGTGGTAATTTTCCTACACACCAATTTCCCCTCCCACCCCTTTCCTGTACCCACCTGCTTTTGCCCTCTACAAATTTCAACTTTATATTCTTTCAACGTTTTTGGTAAATTATTCATCATTTCTCTTGGTAACTTATTTCAATTCCTGACCCCCTTACCTACGAAAGAAATTCTTCCCACACTCTTGTGCCTGAAATTGAGTGTGAGTTTGTGGTCATGGTAATCTTTTCCATTGCATGCATTATTTTTATTTCTTACACCAATATCTTTTCTCGCCTCATTACCAATATATGACTTGTACGCTCCCATGACTCTCCTCACCCTCCTCCTGTATTCCAATGAATCCCATTCCAGCTCCTTTGTAATATCAATTACTGATTGTGTTCTGCGGTAATGTCCTGAGACAAATATAGCAGCTCTTCTCTGCACCGCCTCCATCTCCTGTATTTGATACCCAAAATGTGGGTCCCATACTACACTTAAAAAACATTGACATTGGGTCATTTGTGAAATTAAGAATTACCCAGAAATTCAGGATATCACATCAGAGAACTATCACTACTCAATCAAGAAAAGAGGAGGTTGGACCAGTTACGGATTGGAGGGAAAGGATGGCAAAGCCAAAAATGAAATGAGTAAGTAAAATATTTGGTATTTATTACAAATCCAGTTTTAAATAAAGTGTTTTAAAATCTAGATTTCTATATAGCATCAATATAAAATGTTTGTTAAATTGCTGTCGAAAACAAAATAATCTGCTAACATGTTTCTTACTTAGATACTTCGACTTGTCTGTCTCGAAGTGTCGTTTCCAAAATTGACGAAACCTTCTATACTCATTGCATCTTGAATGTTGTATCCATACCTAGTTCTTACAGAATTGTGAAGAGAACAACTTCATCAGTAGGAAGGTTAAGTCCAAATTTGTACATTAATTGCTTCGTGAATAATTTTCTATTTATTCGAGAATATGCCAAATGCACTTTAGACATTTTTCTGGATGCACGACAATCTATAGTTGCTTTTTCTTTTTGTATGACAAAATATTATCACTGTACGGTTTTATTATATATGTTGAAAGGGAAAATTCTTCACCAACAAAAGAGAAGGATATTTTTACCTGTAGTGAGTGGGAGATGTTCACCTCTTGTTTTCAAGCTTATAAAGAGAAGTTATGTGGAATATAGTATTATCTAATTAGTTTCTGGAAAGCTCCAACGTCAATGTAACTTGTAATTTGAGTCCACAATAGCTTGCAACACAATTGAAAACTAATTCTCATAATTTAAAAGAAAGATCCACCGATCCTTGGCTTTTTAATTCATACTTGCATGCCATCAATAGCTTCTAAGTAATTTTTATAGAAAAGTGCGCAAAAATGGCTCGCATCCTACTATAATTTTTTTTTTATTATTTTTTTTTATTTTATTAATATGGCCTTTGTTTATTGTACCAACTCTTGTATCAGACATTAATTATGATATTGTGGACACTACAGTAAGGACAGCACAAGACGAACACAACACTTAATTAAAACCACCCATGCCCGAGGCCGGACTCGAACCGGCGGCCCTTGCAATGCCAAGCCAGCGCGCTAGCCACTACACTGCCAGGACCGGCTACTATAAACTTAAGAGTTGTCAGTGGCCAACCGCCTGTTGCCACATGCTACGTGTGCTTGCGGAAGCGAATGCGTATGAGGATGTTATGCGGAAGCGAATGCGTATGAGGATGTTATGCGGAAGCGCATGTGTAAACATAAATTTATAATTATTAAGATTTTAATATTTTACCAAAAATAAATTTTAAATCAATCTTTTTTCATAAGTAAATTCTATTTCTATGTAATTTATTTTTGCCTCATCTTTCGACAACAAAAAATGTGGGATGAATTCACAAATGAATTACATAATTAAGCACGTGTCTAAAAACAAATCTTTGTCATATGGAATTTGCGCAGTTCACACCGAGCGTGTTGGGTGAATGGTTAACGTTCTGGCCTCGCATTCGGGAGGACGCGGGTTCGAATCCCCGTCCGGGCATCCAGATTTGGGTTTTCAATGGTTTCCCCAAATCACTCCAGGCGAAGCCAGGATGCTACCTTCAAAAATGCTATGGCCGAATTCCTTCCCGTCCCTTGTCCTCTAATGACCTTAGTCGACGAGGCGTAGTTTGTCGCTAGACTAATTCAAGCGCCAAGCCATCCCGCATCTCCACGAAGTATTCGCCTGGAGTGATTTGGGGAAGCCATGGAAAACCCAAATCTGGATGCCCTTAAGGGGATTCAAAAAAAGTAAACCAAACTATGATGGTCGACACTCGGTGTGTTGTCGTCTGATCTCACTTCAATGGAGTGAACGACAGCAATAAGAACAGCAATAAGAAACGTATCGGTCGGTGACAGTGCGGGCTCGGTGCGGTCTATTGTGGCCCAACCTTTACTTTTACATGCAAGTTCAAACTTGTAAATTCGTTGGTTAGGCAACAACATCGTTTAGTTCATTGTACTTTTGTTGCAAGATCGTCAGAAAAACAACTTTTTTTTGTTAGCTAAGCGACTGTGGGAAGAATCTAGAATAAAGAGAAAAGAATAATATATATTGTAATGTGAACAAAACATCCGCTATACATCCGCATTAAAAATTGCGGATGTAGGATTTCACGCGAAAGTTCAGCATTTGCGAATGCGGATATCGGTTACATCCCTAGTTTGAATCCCTGTCTGGTCATCCAGATTTTCCATGGCTGCCTGAAATCACTTAAGCCAAATGCCAGTATGGTTCCTTCAAAAGGTCATGGAAGAATTCCTTTCTCTTCCTTGTCCCCACTCCTTTCCCATCTTTAATGACATCGACGTTGATAAGATGTAAAGTCATAAGGAAAAAAAGATCTTGCTACTAATATTTTTTATTTTTAGTAAATATGCTGTTTTTATGATACCTATATGATTGATAATTCGTTTTCTCTTTATAAAATTTTCATGAATAAAATGACACAAGAATCTATACATGAGTACATAAGTTAAATGCTTAGAGAGACAGGTATTACCAATGAATAGCACTGCGACCTGCTGAAATTTATTCCGTGAGAGTTTTTTTTGTTTTGTTTAGGAAATTGCCAACAGCTCTATAAAAGTACCTTTAATAAGATTATTTTAATATTCAAAATCTTGTCAATAGGAGGATCGAATAATCACATGATTATGTGTTATATTCATAAAAAATTGTTGGATTTTGAAGGAATAATTAAATTTGTGCACCAAGCGTGGTGGGTGAGTGGTTACTGCTCTGGCCTCGCATTCAGTAGGACGCCGGTTCGAATCCCCGTCCGGGCTTTCAGATTTGGGTTTTCCATGGTTTCCCCAAATCACTCCAGGCGAATGCAGTGATGCTTCCTTCAAAAGGCCTTGGCCGAATTCCTTCCCATTCTTTGTCCCCATTCCCATCCCACGTCTAATGACCTCAACGTCAATGAGGCATAAAGCCATAAGAAAAAAAAAAAAAAATTTGTGTGGCACTCCCTTCACTTGCACAAATTCTGAAATTATTATCACCCCATGTCTCTGATATGGAAATAAAAGGGCTGCACCTGTTTTGTATCAGCAGATTCTGCGTAAGAAAATAACACCTCTGTGAAGAGTTAGAATGCTCTCCTTTCCCTTTCTCTCTCTATAGTTGCATGCAATTATGAAATATTTTGTTGCTGTTTTGTATATGGGGGTTGTTCAGTACATACCAGGGGCGGATCCAGGATTTTGTTTTGGGGGGCGCTTGAGCGGACTTTGGTTTGGGGGGGGGGGCTTGGCTTCAGTGAATTTTGGTTCAGAGGGCTTGCGTTCAGTGGATTTTGGTTTTGGGGGGGGGGGGCTCGAGTCGGGAAAAAGGTAGTATTTATAGCCTCCTCGGGCCTCAAATCTGTAGAGCTAAAAAAATGGTCTCAAAACTACAATGTCAGGGGTGGACCTAGATACGTTTGGGGGGGGCTTGAGCCCCCTAGCCCCCCCCCCCCCCTGGATCCGCCCCTGGTACATACTAAAGTTTTTAATACTCAGAACTAGTAAATTTATCATTTATTTCTGCTAAATAAGTTCCTTTACTTGGAGCAAACTGTAACGTAAAGTGAAACAAATGAAAACTTAATTTTTTTGGTACTACACCTACTTGAATTTGCAACTTTGAATATTATGAAATGAGCATGAAATGTGTTAATCTGTAGTGTATTAAATTCCTTCTTTTCTTAATTGAGAGGTCACACTCTGAATCCTTAATTCAATCCCCTGTATATCATTCAGCTATAATCTGCACATATTATTTGATGTAACATGTACTTGGTAACATGCAGTTATAATATTAAACTTCATGTAACAGCTTTATGATCATCAGCAAAGTAGAAAAAATGTGGTTAGTTATTTCAAATATGCTGATCTTCATGCTAGAACTCTTTGTATGGTATATATTTATGACAGAGTTAGTGATTGAAGCACTATATTGTTCATCAGATTTGGAAGTGCATCTAAAATGATCAGCAAATGATTCAAATACATGTAACCAATTCTTCCAGTGCTGATCATTTATATTTTTGAATAATATATTCATTAATTTATATTGATTATTGGATATTTAAAAAAAAATCCTCCTGTAAATTTCTGAGGTAACTAATACCTTGGAAACTTCCCCAGCTTAAAGGACGAAATAGAGAGGAGGTGAAAATTAAAAACATATTTCAAGAAATAGAGATTACAAACTTGAGGTAGCGTGAGCCAGTCAGAAAGATGGAGGAAAGCAGGGCAACCTGAAGTTAAAAGTGGGTGTAATAAGGTGTGAGGGAATATTCAAATTGTGATTGAGGGTGAAAGTCAAGCAGAACATGAAAAATATTTGGAAAATAAAGCATTGAATGACAAATATTGATATAAGCTTTTGATACACCAACCTACAACAAGCAGAAATTACTTTAAATGATGATTATTGAATGTTCACCAGTAGTTTTGCCCCAGTGGAGTGCAGAATTAACATTATCTCTGATTAACATAGTTCTCATTATTACGTCTGTTCCTTCCTCTCTTCATTTTTGTTATCTCAGTCTTCTTTACAGGTTGCTTAAAGGAATTAAAATGTTTCTGGCATGAGAGGTGAAGTACATGGTGGAGGCAGTGGCGTAGCTAGGTCAACAAGGGCCCCGGTGCAAAAAATTTATTTTGGGCCCTCAGGTCAGACGGGCGACCTTTTTTTTGCTTTGTGTGCTGGTAGGGGCCCCCTGAACTGAGGATGAGGGCCCTTGAATTATTCTTTAGGGGCCCCTGAGCAGTGGTTGGGGCCCCCCTGAGCACAGCGAGGGCCCTTAGTGAGGGGCTCTTGTACTCTCAGGGGCCCCTTAGGCGACAGTAGAGCTAAAAAAAAAAAAAAAAAAAGGTCACCAGTTTGCCGTGAAGGCTCGTGGGGCCCTCTAAACTGCGCTTGAAGGCCCCTTGAGGTGCGCTTTGGGGCCCCTTGAGGTATGCTTGGGGGCCCCCTGAGCGTGAGGGCCCCGGTGCACTGCACCGCCTAGCCCCATAGTAGCTACGCCCCTGGGTGGAGGCTGTTTTATGGGGCTTTAGGCAGGGGAAACCAATCTTTATATAGTTTCTGAGAATATTTTCCTACTTCTGGATGTGCCATATGTGTCATACTTTAACTACTGAAGAAACTTCTTTGAAACCACTTACCTGTACCTTATATTCACCACTTATAAAATTGTCTACTCACATACATGAAAGGTTGCAGACAACTAAATTTTCCAGATAACATGGATCACTCAATAGCTGCACAATCTAATTCCACCAACACCAGTAATATCAGAACTTGTCTTACAGTCTGAGTAGTTCAGGTCCTACCTTAATATATTTGACCCTATGAACTACATAAGGATGGAATATGCACATCACCTCATCCTTTGCTTTAAACATCTGCTGATTCAAATATTGGTTACTACTTTCCTTTACTTACCCATCCTTACCAAATGCATTACCTCACCATACCCTCACATAATTATACCAGCAGGTAAAAGATTTTTGTTTGTCTTTTGTGTGTTTTCATTGGAAGGCTTTCTGTTGTGGTTAGTAAACCTTGGTTTGCTTTCTGCCATTCTGATTTTTTCAAAAATATATTTCTATTTGGTGTCTTTTCCTGTGAAACATAATTAAAATACATACACACATACTTCTGCTTAGTCAGATCAAAATTCAGTCACTACACCACAAAATATGTTATTCTTTACAAATTATTACATTTTGGATTCATTATTACTTCCAGACTTCTGTTTCTCCTTCTTCTTTGTTGTAAGGCATTCTATGGTCTTCTTAATGTAATTGTAAAGTAATTTTAATCACAAAAATACTAGAACTACCAGTAGGAATGCAGTTTGTATAGCTTCACTAGTTTGGTGATGAGGTTGATGCCATTTTATAGACCCCTGACCTAAAATCTACCTCTGTCAAAGTTGGCTTTGTATATGAAAATTAAGACAAGAGTGTCTCGTGTTTTGAATTTTATGTTAAACCTTAGATCTATTATAACTGACCAATTATGAGGCAAGGTAAATTATGGCTTAGAAAGAACATACAACTTTTTGAAAAAAAAAAACCTGCCACAAAGGGACCAAACAGGCTTAAAGTTGTTTTTCCCCTACCCTCCCCTCTCTCCCTGTCTCTTTCTTAATTCCACTTCGATGTATCTGCATTTAAAACAGGCTAATGCTCCAGGAGCAATTGCACATATAGTTCATTATGTGTAAGCCCCTGTTGTATTAATGACCTGCAACTTTCAACTGTGTTCACTTCACTTCTTTTCTATATATATATATATTTTGACAAGCTGCCTTCAAATGTGGTATGTGTTCAGTGTTTTTGTATAAAATCCTAATTGAGCTACATGGCTTTGACCATATTTGATTATGACACATTTACAAATGTCCAAAATTAAAACCTGTGTAACAGTGGTAACAGTTGTACAAGTGTTGTTTTCCCTCTTGCTGCTGGAATGTGTCGATGGGGAATGTTACTACCTGCTACCTGTTTACTCATATTCATTAGGGCTATCCGGTGGTGAAAAATAAATGTGTGGGAAGTGGTTTTCCACCCCTGGAGAAGTAGTTTCTACAAACAAAAGAGTGTTTTCAACTGTTGAAGAAAATAAGTAGCAGGAGTAATTTCAGAAGTGATTTCTGAGAATGCAGAAATTTTTACAGTGTGGTAGTCTCTATTTTCAAAAAATGCAGGCCACAGAGTGATTTTATATACATTAGTTTGGTCACATCACAAAACTTTCATAGTGACCCTCGTAATAAGAAGTTAGATCGAAGGTCATTTACAGAAAATGAAATCGCACGTGTGACAAGAAACTTGATGTAAGTAGTGCCATCAACATCTTCTGACTAGATTGTAGAGTATAAATGTGTTTATATCATTCAAAACAATTTGTTTCTAGAAACTTGTTCAAATTGAAAATTAATAGGATAGTGTGAAAATTCATTATAGAAACATGACATGATATTGTCTGAGTCACATGCTGACTTTGGAGAAAGTGGAACATGTTCATGTAGCCATATTTTGCCACTGTCAGTCTCACAAAATTAATGCTGAAATATGTTCATTCTGTTTGTTGATGTCTGTTCTGTCAGGGTTATTGACAAGGAAAAGAGAACTCGTCTAGTGTAAGAATGGAGAATTTGATACGGTTCAGCTTTAACAAAGTGTCTATAGGTGTACTGTAAGATAAAACATTAAAACATTGAAAATCTCACCTTGGATAAGATATATGAAAACTTCATTAAATTTTACCTTCAAAAATGGTCGGCAATATATCTGTTATTTGAATGTGACTTTCTGTATTATATTTCTCACAGCATATAACTATTGCTGATCATTGTCATTGTAGTATGAAAAGTCAGACAGGCGTGCAGTTTACATACAGCTACAAATCATTTAATGAATTTCCTGTGAAACAAATTACTATTGATTGTTATTACAAACACACATTTTTTAGTTCTTTTAAAGTTAGTGGCTATTTGAAATTGATTTTGGAACTTCATTTAATATCCCTATTTCACTGTCTTTTGTATTTCTGATCTTGTTTATGTTTCTGAAAGTTTGAGTATGATGGAAAGATTTATTTATAAATCTAGTATCTTTTTGGAAAATTAGCTGATGCAATAAACCAAAATATTGGTCTTTTTTAAATTAATATGCTAGCACATGGAAGAATTGTATTCTAGAATGTGCTAAGAATGCTGTTTAATACATATGAAATCTAAGGAGCAAAATGAGATATTATGGATAGGAGTGTTATATATACTGTTTCAATATTGTTTTTCCCACATTAGATAAAAAAGGGTTACAACTTAAATGTACCAAATGGTCTCCCATCATTTCTACATGTAATGGGATAAGATCAAAATTGCAGGTTTTTCCTAGTTCCCCCACAGATCCTGCAGTTGAAAAATGGCACTTCTCAAAATATTTGATAGATTCATCATCATTATTAGTAACAAGGGTTCCCCAAATCACTCCAGACGAATGCTGGGATGCTTCCTTCAAAAAGGCCATGGCGACTTCCTCCCGGTTTCTTTCCCCAAGTCCTTTCCCATCTCTAATGACCTTGACAAGGTGTAAAGCCATAAGCAAAAAAAGGGTATCATGATGCATGATTTTGATTGTTATTGTTGCTAAGGGTATTTAGTAGTCATACAGAATGTGCCTTCAGAATTCTGCATTAAAGGTGATAGTGATTTATCTATAATTCTTGCTGAAAATAACTTCAAAGATTTAATGGTTTTTACAGTTTAATTCAATAGTTAGGAATACCTACAATACACACATTGGTCCTGGGATACCAAAATGCAATCATTTAATTTTTTTGTGGCTTGATTGTTTATTTACAAAAAACACACACACAAGTGACATACATACACTTCTGTTGTGATCAACAATACCTTTGTTTTGAGTTAAATAATGGTACAATAACAATCTCAAGTAAATGAAGAATGTGTGTTTGAGTAGAGATCTGTCAGTAAAAATGGGATTTTTTGACAGACTGAATTTTCATTATATAATGTTCAGATTGTAATTGATTAAAAAAAAAAAAAAACGTTCCAAAGATCTCAGTAGCTGTTCTTATGATTTTATGTAATAACAGTGTAAGGTATTTTATAATCATTTTAAAGTGATTGAAACATTCTACACTGTTACCAACTGACTCGTGTACATTTGTTCCATTTTAATTCAGTCCTAATCACTAAAAAAAAATCATAATATTTAATGCTCAGAACTATTCTGCTTGACTCCTGGACACAGCCAGTAGCAGTTGCTTCAGTATTTACTCCACAGAAGAGTAACAGAAAGGTGCTTGGATTCTGTAGCTGCAGATGTACAAGTACATTCACTTTTTAAGTCCCAAGTTCTTGAGTGCCTTCAGGTCTAAGTCACCGTAGTAATCCTCACTGCACAATTTGATAAAATAAAAAAAAAGAAATGTTACTGTACATTCGTAATGAACTGTACATATGAGAAACGTTCAGTCCATAATGGTATGGTATTTAAAGACAGAATCTTTAGAGTTGCACCATGGTATAGAGTGAATTGGAAGTGCAAAAGGTGGAAATCGAATTTTGTAATAGGTTAGTAAGAGAGGAGACTGGATTCTGTTAGTATTACTGTTTTCAGTCACTGCAATGTACAGATGTCATTCCACCACCTTAATGGAAACTGAGCTTAGAAGTTTCTGTTTTACTTACACACTTTCCAGCCCCTGCGCTTACCATCTGTACCGGGACAGATTATCGACACGAGTTTTAGAAGTAGGGTAGGTAGGTAGGTAGATAGGTAGGTAATATGTGGGCAGTGGAGTGTGAACGTGTTTATGCGGCGTCGCTAGGACGGCTGCCGGCTGCTGGGGAAGGAGGTCTTGGCTTGCTGGCCTTGGGTTGAGCTCGCGAACCACTCGAGCTGCCACTGCCTCCGCTTCCGCTGCTGTTGAGGCCCGCCAGTAGTTCGCTCTTGCGGATGCTCTTCAGGTCCAGGTCTCCGTAGTAGTCCTCGCTGTGGGAGTGGGCGTGGGAGTGTACAGATAGAGTGCATGCCATGTAGTATACGGCCCAAAATTATATGGAACATCGAGGATATTTCGATTAGCAACTCATCTTTATGGAATTATATCTGCATGAAAAGCAATTGTATTGTAACACAGATAATGTAAAGTATTGATTTTTTTTTGGTTCTGTTCTAAATATTTGATGTGGGATATAATTTCGGGTAGTCTTAATGATTTAGTAACAGAGTTCTTTTACCGATTGTGCAATATATTTTTCTTGTAGCCATCTAAACTATCACGATAATCATACTAGTTTTATTTCACATTAATAAAACACAGCTTTACAAGAGGTGAAGGTCTGTTGCCTGAAAAATTTCTAGCAGAGACCGGGATTCGAAACGTGGGCCTCTCGCTCACATGCCTTAACCAACTGAACCATTAGACCGCTCGTGTGAGAGATGATTTGTGAGTATAAACAAAAGAAAATATTTAAAATGATTACTGTGTGTGATAGTTACATGTGGGAGATTTCATATGAATAAATCTTTCCAACTTATGTAGTGTTACTAATGTTCCATTCGCTCAATGTGTTTAGCTATACGGTATTATTCCTTCATCATTGGTGTATTCTAAAGTTGCAGGATCCATGTGTAAGTGGTGTGCTTTACTCTTCCACACGCAAATCTGAAAGCCTATTGCGGCTTCTACAAACTCAGCGCTTCGGGAGAGTATGTTTATATACTTTTTAAATGAACTGTCTGCATTATCGAATATTGCCAATCAATTCGTGGCAGCTACACAACTATGAGCTTCCAGAATTTACTTTAAATACTTATGACACTGATGTTCTTTAATGAGGAAAATAAGAAACGAGCTGGTATTCAATTGAGTTTGCACTTTTCCTTAGACCTGTGTGGTATTACGAATCATTCTGTAATTCCTATCCATTGCAGTTAGGTGCAGACGGCACTAGTCACCTTCAATAATAATTATTATTTTATTTTATTTTACTGTCGAGAGCTTTCAGCTACAGCAAATATCAAATATCTTGAAGGCGCTAAGTAAATTTCAGAGGTGTAGTCAGTGGAGTAAGTTGGGGGAAATTTCTCAGGCAATAAAGTCTGTTAATATAGTAAAGAAATGCGTCATATTCATTTTATACAGGATACAAAAAATAAAATGAGTTTATCCTTTTTCGCCCGTGGAACATTTGCTAATCATGAAAGGAATCAGCGGAAGATAAAAGGTGAATAATGTACTATCACCTCCATAAAAATCTGGCTTCCTTTCTCATTGACTGTCTCATGAGTCTTGTAGTTTCGAGTTGCAGGTAACTAAGAAAGAAAGGAGCCTCATTTGCTGCTCTTATTGACTTTTCGTTTGTATATGCGACACTCTTCTGTTGGACTAGGGACACCTAGTAGTTGTCAGTCGGTTCTGATATCCTTGTAGAAATCAATTGTTAATCGGCGTCGATAAGCGACTTTCTTAACTTTACTGCATGATACAACAGGTATTTTTCCAAAACAGAGCTATTCGAGTATTTTTATCTGCAGTGTTTTCTTGTTTAGTAGCAGTTTTGGTTTGTTGAATCCCTCTTATTCAGTGAGGACAGTTCAAACAATTAATTTTGCGGTGAAGGTAATTTTTGAAGATTACAAACCTTAGATCATCTGTAATTACTCTGTTACTCCTTATAAAAATCTATTTAAAAAAAAAAAAAAAAAAGAACCGTAAATTTTGGGCCGTACATTAGTGCACTTGTTAGTCTAGACACTATAGTTTGAAAAGAAGAAAATGAAGAACTCCTTTAGAAACGGTAAGAAAGTAATAGATTAAAAATTATTTGATGAATAGATTTTTTTGTGGGATATTTGTATTAATGACGGAATAGAATTTGCTAGTTTAAACATTTATATGGAATTTTATTATTTATCGGTATGAGAAAAAAGAAGTAAGAATATGCAGTTTTTAATTACAATTTGGAAAATAACCCACACCGCAGATGTTTTGCAGAGTAGTAAAACATGCTTAGGAGTAAATGAGATGGCACGAATAACGAAATATAATTATTTTCTTGAACAGGCTAACTCGAAATTGAGTTCTACAATGCTGAGCTCTGAATATTTAAACTGAAAAAGTATTTTGCCACATTATAGGTCCTATTAATCATTTAAAATATTACACCATCCACTTTATGTCATTATCAGTGGTATTTTAATTATTCAGTTTTCACAAAAAACTGACTGCATAAAATTTCTGCCATTTGGAGAGATCGGCTATCACGGATTCTGTATGACATTACTCAGTTGTTACGTTTATGGAAGAAACAGTATTACTGCTTTTTTCGTTTCGAGACTGGTGCAGGATATATATTTAGAATCGGCACGAATCTATTCCCAATACAATTCAAATAACATTTCTTTCTGTCTCTTTAATTATTGATACTTAAAAATATAGCTTCTGGGTTTATTGGCATTAAGTACCACTACTGCCCCAGTTAAAAGCAAAGAAATTCAAGATTTATGGCAAAGACAACTTTTTTTTGATAGTGCTTCTTCAAATTATATTATTTTGTCTTGTGGCTGCACGTTATGAACGTTCTTGACAAACGCAAATATCGAGCTGCAATGTAGGGTCTATTAGCTTTCTCTTTATTGAAATCCTTTACCAGACGGTTTAAGATCTCTTAGTTGCATAATGTTACTGGCGGTTAATTTTACCTGCGTGCTGTTCTTGGTAGTCTAAGATAGTTAATAGAACACTGGACATTAAATTGCTCCCCTATTATTTGATAACTAGCAGAAACTGTACGTTACTTATTTTAGACTACCCTCAGCTACTTTGTTGATTTAGCACTGTACTCACCACCCGGGAACGTCCTCAGGATCTTCACAGTTTCCGGATCCGTCGGAGTCTCCGATCTTGAAGACGGTGCCGATGGGGCAGCCATATTCACGCGCTACTCCCTCTAAGCAGATGTAATACTTGCGGCAGTCCTCGGGGTGTGCGTGACGGGAAAAGGAGCCAGCGTTGGCCAGCTCACCCGCGGCCGGACAGTTGAAACCATTTGCAACCTCTAAACACGCAATAGTATGTTTTACTAAGAGACGTTCGTACCTTATGATAATACTGAAATTAATTCAGATTTAACAATAGAATTTAAATGATTTTTGGTGTAGTTAAACGACAGAATTGTTATCACTGGACAAATGATTTAACAACGTTCTAAACGCATCTATACGTGGCAGATTGAACTTTCTCCCCTCATTATGGTGTTACGTGTTGTCGTAACTAGATTATTCTAGGTGGCCCTGTTATAATGAAGTTGGAGCGAAATGTTGCCATTTATCTGTTAAGTGTAGTCATGTTTGTCGTGTTACTTTGAATGTGAATTTTTTTGACATGGCATTTGGGGACCATTGTAGCGCTCTCCAAAATAATTAGCGAAAAACCGTCGAAAACTTGGACCAGAACGGCGGATCGTTAGCTCAGTGGATTAAAATACTTTGTGGTTTTATTAACTCAACGCATATTTCCATCTGAGTGCAATATTTGCTACATAGTACAGTTGTTTCTGGTTGTGAAACTATACTTGTGAAGGAGAAAAAAACTACTTTCGAATCCATGGTCTTAATGATGGCTGCAATTCAGTTTGAAACGTTGTGTACAGTATGACCGCCATAGTAATTAACCTGAGATAAGCTTTCGACTCACTGGTGCGTCAGTAAAAGTTTGAGCTCGTTGTGGTAGAATTAAAAGAAATGAAATGATTCTACACTTAGGATAGCCTCGCTACTAATAGCAATTCCAAATAAATGGAAATAGGAAATCAGTTGGAAAAATAAAATGCTGGATTATTCAGCGTGCGTGCAAAAGTGTTTTATGTATGTTATGATTATTTAACAAACATGATTAGACATTTTGAGATTGCGGAATAGCTGACCTTCGACCTTGCACTCGGGCACCTGGTCAGCCCACATGCAGACGCGTGCTTCACGGTCGTAGGCGAGTCCGGGAGAGCACTGGTACCGGCTGGCCTCGCCGTTCCAGCAGTTCCAGAAAACGTCACACTTGGCCTCATCGGCGAAGATTCCATACAGGCGCGGGCAGTGCGGCGCACTGATCGGTGGCTCTGCGAACATCACATTCCTTCAACTGCAAATACATCAGGCTGCCATAAATAGTGTAAATATTGTAAACCAAAGGAGATGAATGATCATTTGAGGTATCAAAAAGTAATGCGATTCGTTTACATCAACCATACGGCGGTTACTTCAAGCGCAAAGTTTCTAAGAGTTGGAAATGGAAGACATGATATTCCAATGAAAAATTTCGTAAGGGGGAAGCAAATAGAATTCTCAAAATAATTTGGAGTGTATCTTACACTTTGCAACCAATCTAAGGATCTTGGAATCAAGCTGGAACAATCATGAACTTATTTTTCTGCTGCACATGTTTAGGAAACTCTTGCTCATTTCTAGCTTGTGAACACGTCAGAACTGGTTGTTAAAGTTCAACATCAATTCATAAATTTTGCCTTCACTGGTAAAATCATTATCCATGCAGAGAGATGGGGAGAAAGATGCTATCCATTCACTGTAAAATTATTAAACTTCATTGTTTATCTTAGATCTAGAAGAGAGAGATCAACTTAAGACTTATTGTGTATTATTAATGAACCAATGACGTTCCGTAGGAGATGAAGGGTTTCACCAAATCACTCCAAGCGAATCCCGGGATGGTTCCTCCAAAAGGCCAGGGCCGACTTCCTTCCTGTTCCTTCCCCCTTCCCCAGTCCTATACCACCTCTAGTGACCTCGACGTCAAGCGTAAAGCCATAAGCAAAAAAAAGTGGACGGAGGACTTTGAATTCCAAGAACAAAGGTTATTAAATTTAGAAGCGGCGTGGTGTAGCTGTACCGATGGTAAAATTATGTGACAGTGGAGAGATTCATGCTTTCGAAAATTTACTCCAATGCCCTGGTATGAAAGACACCTGCGTGCAGGACGAAAATATGGAAACAAAAAACCTGCAGACTTGTTTAATGGAAGATCTGTCTAGAACGTAACAATGTCGGTGATTGGAAAACTGTATACATTGTACGCTGAAAAATCTTTGTGACCCCAATGACATAAGAATTATATTCACTAAAACATTCGACAGTTCTATCTAGTCAAGTGAACATCTTACTTTGTAGTAGGAAAAGGTCAAATAATCATAGGTAGTAATCAAATGTTGCTGATGCAATTTTACACACACAATTAATGTGCTGAATTTGCTGGAATGATGATATCGTCAGCGATTCGTTTGGTCTTTCTATTATCAAATAATTCCTGACAATTGTGATAAGTGATGTCCTGAAGCCATTTGTCTCACAACGGAATATAAGAAAAGTGAGGTACAAAATTAACATTTTTCTGCATTCAATACCCCTGGCTACTTAAGATCCGTGTCATATCCTGAGATGCTGATCACCTAGTTTACAGGATTTTCATGGAAGATGTGATCCAATAAACATTATGAGCGAAACAAATTTCAGGAACAATTGGCTGAAACAATATATTCAAAAGTTATTGAGCGCCAAGTAGTAAACTAGAATTTTTATTGCTCTCTAGTGGTTTTTTAATACATTAACTGGCGATAAAAAATAGATGCGTATGACATTATTGGCCTTGAGAACCTGAAAGATTGTTCGGCCGCCAAGTGACAGAGTCTCAATTTGTCGCTCAATGCACCTTTGCCGTGATTACCTAACCTAACCCGATAATCTTACCGAGTTAACGGGACCTACAGTTTTACGAGGAATCCTTCCCAGCGAACTCCATATGAACAAAGAAAAGCTTTGCCAGAGCAGAAGGTAATGCTAAGAGCCTGTAAAAATTCCAACTGAGACCAAGATTCGATATTTTATGCACGAGAGAAATATCACGCTAGACCTGCAATTAGTCAGTGATACGTCAAACATTCCACCACTATTATAATAAAAATATTGATGATACCCACACTTCTTCGTGCACGGAGTTCCTTGAGGTTAGGTTGAGGTGGTTGAAAGCTGGAGTTCCTCGAATTAACACGCACGAATCAGCAAATGACGAAAGATAGATAAGCTAACTGAATTTGCAGAGTGATGAAATGTGATTCGGTTGTAGCAAACGCATCGCAGGTAATGTCAGCCAATATTTGTACACGACATTCGTGAGCAAAATGATGGATTATTACTTAATTGTTGAAAGTGATAGCTATGATATCAACTTATGACTTACCGAGCTGTGTGCGCTCGTTGCACTCAACATTGTGGATGTAGTCACAGTTCTCCGTGAGGAACTTGCTGTCGGTAGCGTCGAAGGCGAGACCATTCCCGCATGTCTTCAGCTCGGCCACTCCATTGTCGCACTTCCAGTATTTGTCGCAAGACCGGCTGTGAGGATAGAAGCCGTAGTCGTCTGGGCACTTGAAACTCTCCTGCTGGCCGCTGACTGTAAACACAAACACACACTGATCATATGGTTAAATCCTCTCGTTCAGTGTACCGTGTGCTTAAATAATTTGCTGTGATGTTGCCAACAGCTGATGCTTAAAGGGATATTAAGAACTACGCAATTTTTGCTACCATGGGTCTGGAGCGTAACAGTATTATCAGTGCTATTTAAAAACAAAGTGGTCATAAAACTACTACGAGTTCAAATATTCGTAATCCCTAAGAGAGTATAAGAGTCAGCGATGTTACTCAGTTATTGATAATTTGTGTGTGTTTGGGACGAGCGAATTGGTACTAAATTCCACCTGGAAATTAACACTGCTAAGGAAAATTACATGTATTTTTAAAGAAATTCGAGTTTAAACGATATGTTTCTTGAAAAAGTTTAATATTTAAGACGAAACTTTTCTTCTGGTGTTTATTTTTTTGATATAAATTTTTCTTGACTGTATGTATTGTGTATGTTTTGTTAAATTATTTGAGTGAATTTGTACTTTGATCTGTTTGCTATTTTATGGTAAACTGTATTCTGTTCACTTATTGAAGAGTTCCCTGTCACGTGTGTCAAGATTGTATAGTCATCTTACTATCATGATTTTCAACACTCTTAAAGATACATCAGTGATTTGCTAGCAGTGTCATAAAACGACGCATTCTTGAGGAACCAAATGAGTGCAATTTATCTGGAATGGTGAACCGCGGGAACGGATGATGGCGTTTGATAAAGTGATCTTAAAAACTGCTGCGAAATATATTTACTTATTTTGTGTTTTATACGATTTTTTATATACGCTACAGCCTGTTTCGTTTTCTGTTACTAATAATTTAAAATAAATGATTTTTCTTAATTAAAAACTGACTATAGATTTCGGGAATTTAGCACCATTCCCAAAATGAATGAATGACCTTACCATTTGTTTTTTGGATGGCAAGTTGCTTCAGTTGTTGTAACTTCATTCACTGGATGTTTCTACGGTTTCCGTTCACTTGGTATTTACATCGTTTAGTATGTGATGGAGCTAAGATGATGTCTTCTGCTAGTTCCATGAAAGCCATCAATTAACCCACTTCATGGTTCTAGTGATACCATCTTCGAAAGGATATCAGTGGTGAAAATCATAGAACAACTTGAATAAAATAAATGGCGTACTATATACAAGAGAATGGGAATGCATGACAGGTCACCGATAAAACAGTAACAGTAATTTATGTTCCATGCTACCATGATGCACTTAATGACTGAATTTTCTCGCCTTAATTTTGGTACAGTACTCTTCTTCAGTTAGTCAACTACATGCCACGGATTTCGCGACAGTTATTTGCTTTCAAACAATGTGGAAAAGTATCGTATGATATGTCATAATAAAACTAGAGTTTTTTAATCTGGAAACTTGGGAACACGCAGCAATGAGGGTCTGAAACAGAAGTTGATCTCTGTGTGTATATACTCCTAAAAATACTAACAAAAAGTTGTAAGTACGAGCATCTCTACAGATATTGATGTACGAGAGTTCCATAGGTATCATAGGTTTCGAAGCGTATTGGTAACTAGAGGCGTATTTCACGCTGGTAGTAAATACTACGCATTACGAGTTTATTGATGAAAAGTGTGATCAACCACCTATGAAACAAATACGTAATAAAAATATTAGCTCAGATTTACATCTATTAACGTACTTCCGCCAGAAATTTAGTTGATGAAAATTCTTCTTATTGCCGTGGTCCACACTTTACACATTGCATCAGAGATGCCAATGAAACATTTTCCGAAAAGTGTGCCTATAGATGAAATGTTATGATTCGAAATAATTTATTTAATATTTTTCAGTTTTGGAAGAAACAAAATTTGTGTGGTCATATGATTGCTTGTGAACGATTCTTGCCACTTACATTACATGAGTGGCAGCTTTATGAACAACTTTTGTGGAATAGTCGTGAGAAAATAATCTTCAATAAGGAGATATTTCATTCATCTTTTCAATTCACTTTATTTCAGTAAACTTGCAACCGTAACTCAGTCGCATTTTTTAAACGACTCTAATTCTTCATCTCTTTGTTTCTTTACAGGTATTTTGCACTTCATATTTCATGGCCTTTCTATTTATTCTTCGCTGTAATACATCCTGTTTTTACGATACTTGTTTTGTTAAGCTGAATCATTTGTCAAATGAAAGTTCGGAAAAGCATCGGGAAACTTTCTTCTGTGGATGCAGGGTTTTGTTCCACTTTGCTCCTGTATTCTTTTGTTGTGTCTGTACACTTTTATAGTTCCTGTCTAGATAACAAAGTGAATAATAGTGTTAGCTAATTTGAAGCATCAACTACCCATAAGCCTAACAAAACGGATGCTTCCAAAGGAATTTTAAAGATAGAATGCCTCAATGTTCTGGAGTTGCAAAAATCGAGTTCTCTACCATTCTAAATAATATTCTACACCTGAGGATAGTAACACGTCCTACCGAAGTATCATAGATTCAAACTTCGATCAGCAAAGACTCTCATGTTTCTCTCATTTTTTCATTAATCTGATGAAATAGATCTATTACATACTGCAGACAATTACACTGAGTCTAATAAACTATTTTCATATAACTTCTAAACTGAATTCAGTGATAACAGGTAGTGTAGGCCACAAAACAAACAGAGGTTTTGTATCTTATCTGGAACTGTGACTGACGTTCATTTTTTTTTATATATATAAATAAGGGTATCACAAATCAATATATTGTATACCCCTCAACAGCAGTAGGTAACTTCCACTTAATTTTATTCAGCACGCTATCTTTGAGATGGAACACAAAACGTATCTCTTTCCAAAAAAAAAAAAAAGAATTTCATCGTGCTTTCAGTGATCAGAAATTTTGTTAGGGACGCTACGTTAGATCTGTGTGAGACTGAAAGCAGTCTTGAGGAGACGTAACCTTGAGAGGTCCAAGGCTAGACATACTTCCGGTTACACGTCTGTTGGTACAGCCAGTCAGAACACAAACTCTGTGAACTAGTCTACAGGGCGCAAACTATAGTACATTCAAGAAAGAAACCCCATAAAAAATTTCTGGAAAAAATGAAAATTTAATAAAGTAAACATGTAAATGATTTACTTTCTATTATTGATCCCATTTTCCTAGTTGCTATTTTCTGCTATAGTTTCTGTCGAAGAGAATTTTAATATGTATGCAGTGCTGATTGATATTAAATTAACTAAATTAAATACGAGAGGAAGTATTGTTCAAACGTATAAAATCAGAATTCTATGAAAATTACCGAGTCTGCATAGTATGATGAACAGTGTTTCGCAGCGATGAGTGCGAACAGCCTGGAATTTTCTTGAGTTACAAGATTAATGCTCTTTCAGCAGTGATATAAAAGGGTGCAGCTGCTATAAGTGGAAGCAGAATATTTAAACACGTTGAAAGGGTTGAATGCTGGAATGAAAGTTGACCTAAGACCACACCCTGCTGAGAAAGCTGCCAACTTTCACTTTCCGCATTCTCAGCCTTGTTTATTCTCCGCTTGCGTCCACATTGGCACGTCGTCATTTCATAAGTCTCCTCCGTGCGGTACAGGTTACATAGCATTCTTTCTGTTCCTGCTATACAAGAATTATATCACGTTTGCTAATCTCAATAAATCGCTCCGTTGTTTTGCATCCTGATTTATAGTGAGCAGTTATAGTCTTCTTTTAAACTTTGATTTGAGTTACATTGGAGGAAGCTCAACGATTATAGGTTAAGAATTTTTGTCTTCATTTTAATTTCTGTTTGGAGGTCAAGTGAATCCATAAGAAATATTCAACTATTTATTGCTAAATGAACTAAATCGTGATTTTGGTTTCAACTCAACATCACAACTTTGAAAAAAGATTTACCAGACATAAAAAAGTGGAATTTGAGTGTCGTAAATCTCCTTTGACTTTGATTGTGAGAGTCGCATCACAGAAGCCTCAGTTTCGTCAAAAAATTTGTGGAACGTAGAACGCCGAACCTTCACAAGTCGTTCGAAGTTTCATCATGCAGTGAAACTTGTGTTCGAGTTTCTTCCGTGTTGGGCAGGGCAATACTTTCTCCAAAACGTTACGTGGGCCGCCTAGAAAGGTCACCAAGTCGTGCTTTGTGATGCAACTAACAGGTACCAGCTTGAACCTGTGCGTTGACATGCATTTAACACAAAAGCATCTTCGGGTTTAAGACGATATTGCCAGCTGTTTCAGTTTTTGTCTCAGGAAGCGATAGTTTCAATGTGTTTGTTTTAAAAGTATTCAGTCTTAGGCCGGGAGAAATAATTACTGATATTTTTCTTATTACAAATCTTTCTGTGGCTCTTTTTTAACATTAGTAAAGAATCATATTTCAAGAATGTAGGAAGACTGGTGATCTGGAATAATGCTATTGTTTTCCAGGAAACATACGTCATCTAGTCCTCAATGAAATACTAGATCAGGTACTACCAGTTTCATGCAGAGTGAGCCCGCCAAATTTCACCCAAGTGCTGAATGAGGGACAAAAGTAATAGTAAGAGGGTGGTCTGAAAAGTTCTTAGTCTAACCGCAGATGCCTACAGTCTTCTATATGCAGGTGTCCTCCAACGCAAAAATCAACGAGAATTATTCAGTCGCTTTGATATTGTTTATATTAATCATGAATGAATTAGTTAAATAAACAGGAAGCTAATTAATGGTTATCGGTAGCCTAGAGGACTAGGCAGGAGTGGTACCATCTCTTGTTACGTATATTTTGTTACATTATATCAACACACAATCATCCTAGTATTCTTGTATCCATTCTTCCTCATGAACAGGATCGCTATTGAACGAGTAGGGATTGATGAATCAGCATATAATTGAATTATGTATATTTTCGGAGCCGAAATTTGAGTCGAAGGCGTGTAACAAAATTTCTGTGGATCTCAGTTTACACCAACAAGCTCGGTTTTCCACGTGAGCAATTTATTTCCAAAAAATCCTTAGACTTATAGATCGTGCCGCTACATGGGCCAGAAAATTTTGTTATCACCCTGCTTTTATAATCTGTAACAATGCGTTAGAAAGACGTAGCTTGTTGTTACATCTTGTTGTATTACATCACATTTCCCCGGCATAAGTGCAATACTACGTGTCATGATTATGAAATTCTCTCCCTGACTCTCTGTGTCTCGCCTGCACTCTTGTGTGCTCAATAACTGTATTTTTAAAAATATTTAATAAGAGCCATACCGATTTTTTTAAAAAAATTATTGATTTATTCGTTAGTGAATGATTTATCTTTTTTGTGTTTTTTATATTTTTTCTCTGCAGGAAAAAAATAAGACGTTTCTTTCAAAAAATACCTGTATCTTAAATGATTAAAAGGATTTTTTCTTAGCTGGGAAGTCAAAACCTGCAAGAGAAAATGGGAAATGTGTGAAAAGCAGTGTCAGTGGAAAATATTACATGAAAACCAGTATGGCGTCCTGGATTCAAGTGACCTCCATATAAGAGAAATTAAACAGTGAGAAACGTTCTTCTGGCTGCATTGTGACATAGCTCTCCGTTAAATGATAGAATAATTTAATTTTAAAACATATTTTGATCCAGTAGCTGCATTATCTTATCACCCGAAGCATCTGAATACGGTCAGATTGTATTAACATTCTTGCCATTTCAGGGTGTCTCCAGATCTTAAATCTTTTAACTGTTGGCCGAGAATTTTTATCGAAAAAATGGTCTTAAAAATTGTAAAATACGAAGTCACTGACGAACCAAAAAGCCAGAAAAAATTATTATTCACTCCGGATAGTGACATATTTTCTATTGAACTGTTGTGTCACTGCTTATGTGGTATTGGCGCTTGCTTATGTCTCAGATATCACTTCCTTCATTGATTGGAGACAATATTGCAGAGATATGATTCTTTGTTATCCTGGAAGCATTAATTTGTCATAAATATCTGAAATACGAATTTGTGTCAGAATCGAGAAGACCTATTAAAAATGCTTACACCCTCAGAACTGTCATAAATGTTACATACAGACGAATGTTTGAAATGAGAGGCTACACTTTTGGTAGAGACGTTTTACAAAGCAATCGAAACAATTTTTAATTCCAAATCAATTTCAAAATAATCTTAATGAGTCTTTTTCTTTGGTTGCATGTTCGCTTTCGGTGAAAGTCACTATAGGCATTGAGAGTATACTGAAAATCGTTTTGTTAAATTTTAATGATTATTTTCTTAAAAAATAAAAATAATTGAGCTATTAGTGCTTATTAAAATCGGGTTATTGAGTTTGGCTACGGGTTTTTGTAATGTTATTAACTAAGTATTCAACAGCGCCTTTAATATCAATGAATCTTGGCGTTCAAAATCTTACAATGGGGAATTATGTGGCAGCGTAAAAGGCAACGAAGTGTGCATATACATGATTATAATCACTTAACATATGTTTGGATAAAAGGTACACTTTAATCGCCAGTTTCTTTAAAAACTACAGCAGGAATTAAAATGTTGAAATTGTATAGATAATTCACTAAGTGTTAGAACATCATACAAGTAAATTAATCCAGTCGCTGTTGCTTCTACTAAAAAAGAAAAAAAAGTCCCTTTAGCGCACTAAGGGAGCAAAAATTATTAGAGTTTATGTTTCCATTCCAAACATTGCATTTCTAGAAATAAATTTTTGACAAGTACGTTTTTTTGTATTGAAACAGAGGGAAGGTGATGAGTTTCTAAACACTGATGGCTTCTCAGCATTGGGGTCATGGAAATTCGAAATCTGAATAGCCGAACAGAGATTTGAACTGGAGATATTCCATCGATCTTTGTTCTGAAATGTAGAGATGTCGTCTGATCTGAGACAAAACATGAAGCTTGTATCTCACACTTTCTCCGAACAGTAACGCCCAAGTGTGCTCTCTTGCTCAAAGCGGTGCAAACTGCTTTTTCTTAACTGCCCCGCCCAATCCTGAATGGAAATAAAAAACGTTACTACATGTAACTTCTGAAGCAGTATGTTTCATTTCTGTCAGCTGCCCTGAATAATAAAAAGGAAACCTTGATTTTGCATAAGTACACTGAATTTTATGTATTTTAGTTTGATATTAGCGTAAATCATAAATTTAGCGTCCTGTTTCTGTTAATTCTATCCCATTGAACACATAGTCTTAACGTCACATGATACTATCGCTGTTTCACTAATACTGCAAAGGTTGAATTCTGTTTTTATATTTCACGTTCGCGTCTGTCTTTCTATTTGCTTTTGCATTCTGGGCTCCCGTGGTCCCAAAATATTTCCAAGGTAGCCCATGCTATCTAACACGGGGGAGAAACAATCTCGCACTAAACGTTTAAATTCCGAAATAGTAGATTTCCTTCTCCGTATGAGCAATCAACCACCGAGAGAGATTAATGTCAACGTCTTACAGCTAACCACTTCACAATAAAAACGAACACGAACAGATCTTCATTGGTCCATTGTTCCATCCAGAGATCTGTAGAGGCATCAGTTCCTGGTTCTTGATATTAACGCTGAATATTGCAAACTGAAAGTCATGGAACAATGTATTAGAGGTGCCTACTTAACAAAATTGACGTACTTTCTGTTTTGTATTATTTATGAACCGGTGTATAAGCGATTATGTAATCAACTTTCTGAACGTCATATTGCTTATATGCTTAGAAGTTATGCATTATGCAAATAATTTTTGCGTGCCTATTATCGTTTTCTTCGTGGGCGAAAATTATCCGCCTTGGGAGCTTCGATGCTCTTTTAACAATAAGAAACAAGACGCTAACTTTAAAGTTTTAGATCACAATAGATTTATATGCCGTCAGGATCTTTTGTCATCCAACAGATGTAATAATTCTTCTGAGTGAAGTTAAAAAAAGAGAGAAAACAATAAAAATTTTGTATACCGGGAATCATTTGAACACAAACACTCGCTTTGGTTATTTTACACAGTCATAAAGAAAGTTTAAATCACGTAACATTGAAGAATGAACGTAGAACGTACCGGCAGCGGCGGCGATGAGCACTCCTAGGCAAAGGTGGATCATGTCTGTGCGCGAGTCGTCACACTGGCTTACTAGAGGCTGCGGCGGGCTGCGTGCTGCTTTATACCCGTGCGCGTGACCTACTCTGGCGACACTTTCACACCAATCTTCCGTTCCGGGCTCGGAGCGGGTTCGACCTTCGGCTGCACGGATCGCGCCGCATGCCTCATAGAGCGCGCACAACACCAACATAGCAAGGTCGAGGGGTGAATGCCTCCAGCTACGAACAAGTGTCCATTGCACAAAGAACTGCAAAACTAATATTCTTGCTGAACGAAATTGTAAAAATGAGGTAGCGTTTTCGCCTGCGCATCAGGTATTCCAAACTTGTGGCATACGGAAACCTTACAAAACAAAGGTCTCAAATTTTAGTAACCATTGTATTTCGGCAAATATTATCTTGAAGATTTGAGAAAGAGAAAAATTTAAGAGATTTTCGAAAATTGTTGATCAGAAACTAAACATTTTATAGATAGATGAGCACAAAGTGAAGTGTAACATGTTCATGAATCATACGTCGACTGAATTTTGAAATAGATGATTTTATATTTGGTGGGGGTTTTCACAACTTGGTATTGGTGGAGTGATAATGTGTATCTCTGAATATGTTCTATTTCGAAAAAAAAAACAGGAAATATAACTCCTTCCACTAATATATATCCTTGCAATTTTTGTCCAGCTTTCAGTATTGACGAATCGAAAATTACTTTGCATATTACTATAATGTCGTTGCAGAAAGGCATTCATCAGTTTCTCTGCCTATATTTGAAAATCTTTAGCCTGAATGACCATAAGAAGGATACTGCTTCCCAAAAAACAATTGAATTTTTCTAATAACTTTATAGTGCTTTACTTTAAATATGGTGCTTTATGTACTTACCATCGTCAAGTACTAAGCTCTGTAAAATTGTGAAAAAATATTTTGATGTGGTACTGGAATGAACTAAACTTGGGACAGGTTTGTTCAAGAGACATTATAGAGCCAGTACTTGACTCCACAAATAAGACTTTTCTGGTCAAAGGCTTTGTTTTCTAATTACATGTTGTAGTTTACGTTGCTTTCTCTTCCTGCACATTTCTAATCATGTTGAAATTGATTCCATATTTTCAGAAATGGTATTTTTGTGCATCGATCAGAAATTTTGTTGATACTATTACTGTTTTTAAAAGTCATGTCTTAACAGTGTACATGGAAGATAGATTTGTTGGAAGTAGATATTCAACGTGTGTTAGAGCGCAGTTAGTCTTCCGGTCACGTGACTTCCCACGCTTCCCCTTTTCCGCCTTTTTTCTTCCCTCCCGGTGGCTTCATATCCGGCGGACAGGTAGCAAACAACCGGAATGGATAAGTAGCGTAACATGATGTCATACAAAATGACGGAACTTACGGCTGTATTCGGTCCAGCATTCTTTCCTCAAAGTGATTGTGGTGTCTATATTAACCGCAGAAATTCCCAACGAGGTGTGTAAATACAAATAGGTTGGATGGCAGTCTTCAAGCATGACGAGGGGGATATATTTATTGCAGAAATGCTACTAACTCTCAGGAGGTCTAGGTTGCGTGACTTCAACCTACATTAGCCAAGCACAGTGAATATTGTAAACGTAATACCTTCGCGGAGTGTGATTGAATGCATTCACTGAAGACGAAAAGTGAAGTTAAGACGTTAATTGAAGGGGAAACTTTTCCTGCTTACTTTAAATCTGAAAAGAGTACAATCATCTTTTGTTTTACTTATCGCTTTACGCCTCGTCGACGGCTAAGGTCATTAGAGGCGGGATGGGACTGGGGGACAAGGAACGGGAAGGAATTCAGTCATGGCTTTTTTGAAGGAAGCATCCCAGCATTCGCTTGGAGTGATTTGGGGAAACCATGGAAAACCCAAATCTGGATGCCCGGACGGGGATTCGAACCCGCGTCCTCCCGAATGCGTGTCCAGAACGTTAACCGTTCACCCACCACGCTCGGTACACAATCATCTTAAAAATATATGGGAACAACACCCTTTCACCCGTATATGAACATTGGAACATGCTCAGCAAGCAGTTTGACACATTCTGCGCCACTCTTGCCGAACCGTGTAGGGCTTTCAATAATGCTCTGTTCTCATTAGTGGTGTGTTTTTGGTGAATCAAATTGTTGACTACATCTTGCCACCTGGGGATTATAACACCTGGCCATCCAAGTATTATTGCTGAACATATCAGTTTCTCTAAATAATATTGCCTTCAAACGAGGAGCTATGTTTTCATAGCGAAAAAAAGCGTCACAAGCTGAGTGACATACAACGCGGTGTTGAATGATAAAAATATGGGAATAGCAACGCTTAATTAATGTTTTGCTCTCGTTGTATTTACTGCTCCAGTGTGAGATGCTTAAATTTCATATCAGGCTTATTGAAATTACCTTCAGCCATTACTTCCATTGTATTACTGGCTGCCTCAAATTCATGTACCTCTATCACTAGTATCCCCCATCAGGCATATTTCATATGATTCACAGGATTCCACCAAATAGATGAAACTTTCTTTGTCCTTATTAACATATTACCACAAAATTCATGAACAAACTGTGATTTTCCTATCTATATATTAAATGTTACAAATACTGAAAGGTTCACGACAACTCGAGGTTCGGCATTAACCGCGCGCACAGGGTGATTAACCGCTTTTCCTATATCTTAAATATCTATACCAGTAGATAAGGTCGCCTAAGGCAGTAGGGTTGTGTCCCACTCACTGACAGTAACTCGACACTGAATGGGTTGAAGCATCAATATGATTCAAGAGGTTGATGTACTTGTAAATCACGAAAATGGACTAGTGAGACACTCCCTGACATGTGTTTTGTCTCATTTGATGATTCTCGTGGACCTTCAGGTTTCAATACCCGTGCGGTCATCCAGATTTGGTTTTTTCAATGGTTTCCTAAAATCACTCCAGGTGAATGTCGGAATGGTTCCTTTTAAAATACCAGGGCCGAAATCGTTGCCACCAGTCCTTTCCCGCCATTAATGACCTATATGTCGACGAGGCATAAAACTAGAATCATTTTTTTGTGAGCCCATATCACACCAGTTCGCCATCATATCTCTGAATAAGCAATGAAATTCATCTTTCACGTCTTCATAGGTCAAATGTTCTCACAGCTTAAGAGGTGGGTGGGTGACGAATTTCCAATTAAATTTTGCAAAAGAGCGACTGTTTGTGAGCGAGCTGACTCGTGCTTAAAATTCCTCTTCTTCAATTTAGAATTGCCCTCCTGATTTCTTCAGTGTTTCACAGTACCCGTCTTCGTTTATTGTGGTCGAAGCTGGAAAACTCTGCTAAAAATATCTCCTTCCTATCCTTAGGTTAACAATATCTCCTTCCAGTCCTTTTGTTGTAGCTTATGGCAATACTCCCTGAGATGTCGAGGTCATTAGAGTCGGGAGAGGTCTAGAGGCAATGAACGTGAGGGCTGTGGCTGTATATTCTTTATAATTACGACTCCTGTTTTACCTACACTGCCCATACCTACATCCATTTGTCTCATACCTGCCCAAATCCTTCTTAAAACTTTCATGAATGCAGGTGTGTTTTTTATGCACAGATCAATATGTTGAGCTCAGAGACAAGAGACGAGCGTGATATTCAGATCTTTCATCTGACTGACTGACTGTTTGCTCCCTTTCCAAGTATAACATTCTTTATAGGCCATTCCCGTATATGCTCGTTTGGGTCAACTAGGATCACGTTAAGCCTTCTTTTGTCTTGAATCTTCGCTTTTGAAAGTGTATACAACCATATTACAACTGGAGTTGTCAGCCCTAGAAGGGACCTACAGTTTAACGTGGAATCCGAACCACGGAAGCGTTCTGGCGTACTTAACATTACACAGCAATCTATGCCAGAGGAGAAGTTGGGTTAAGGGCTTATGAAAATCACCGTCCAAAGAGGGATTCGAACCGAGGACCTTTCGATTTTCAGTCAGACGCTTAACCACTGAGCCACCAGGCCGCTTCTTGATAAATATGGAGATGCTGATATTTCATGTTTATATGAATTCTTTCTTCCCTCGTACCATTCGAGTTTTAGATACTTCCTTTACCCCTGTTAGTTGTATGTCTATGTCATTAGGCTCCTATTCACGGTAATGTGTGAGGCAGAGAATATATGTCACTCATATAAAAACATTTCCCATCTCATAAACATTAGCAACGTTTAAAGGTATAGATGCTTTGGCATGGAATTTCAAAAAGTGTAAGGCAATAAATGGATATTGAGTGAAGAATAAGGGAAAAAAGGGGGGGCAGTAAGTGAAGGTAAGAGAGGCTTATGACACACATAAAATAAAATCACAAGTATTGAATGATATATTATTATGCACTAAAATGTATTTTAAAATTTCAATAAATCTGTATCATTTGTCAATAAATTATGTTTTTTATTTAACGAAACCCCTACCCCACAATTATGTATATTCCTTGAGTATGATTGAGTAGAATTGTTCCCTTATTACGAGTATGAAATACTAAAAATGGAAAGAGAACAAAGTTTATAACTAATATGTCACAAGAGGCGCGTTGGGTATCACTGAATGTCTTCAAGCAGATGAAATAGAGCTCTGTGTGTGTATAAGGAACACATTGGTGATGAGGATGTTGGGAGGGCATAAATAGCGATTCAATAGCACCGAAAATGCCATTAAATATGATGTTAAGAGCATGACCATCAAGACAATTGGAGTGGGAAAAAATGGCAGCTAGATACATACGAATAAATGACCTTACATAATGTACTACGAACAGTCGCCGAGGTGTATGAGATATAAGGTAGAGGGGAGTGAGGGTGGTTTTCAAGTAACGACTTGTTATTTGAGCAAAAACACTATTTGCAAAAGGAAACAATGAGCTTTGTCCAAAAAATACGAAAAAATAATTTTAGAAGCTAATTTATATTAATTTAACAGTTAATGAATTATTATAGTTCACTGTATCATTAAAACGTGACGAAATGTTAGGAAGAAATGTTAACAGCAAGCAGCCGCATTCTCTAATGATATTCTGCGTAGCAGTGACCTGTGATGTCGCTAATGGTGCGCTGAAAAAAAGAAAGAGTGTGTCACTTGTTGAGCAGCGGTCTGTGACGTCTCTAACGGTGCGCTGAAAACAAAATTGGTTGTGCGAATTAACGAACACCCCGAAATAGCGCACGGAATACCCATGCAAATTGAGGTTACCTAGCTGTGCGCCGGGGTCTTGCCACGAGCCATGCGGTCCGGCAAGCGGCGTTACCAGGCGTCACGCCGGGAACTGGCCACGCCCCCCTGCACTTTGATTGGCTGATTCTAATGCCCACCAACACTTCCCATTGGCAGAGTCTGGGGATTTCCAGAAAACAATCAGAATCCGCCTCCCCCTACTACTGACGGAGGTGAAAGGTTGATTTTTAAATGCTATACTTCTATAGACAACTTCTTCGGCTCGGGTGATTGTGCGGGGTGCCAGATACGGCATTACCTGATTTGAGCTCCGGTGGTCGAAGAACTTTTTAGAACTTGGACATTGTGTCGGTGGTGGTGCGTTATTACTAATTACCAGATTGTGCGCAAGAGTCCTTGGTCAAATCCAAAACCTCTCTGCTGCGCGTATTGGGTGAATGCAAACCAAAATTGAGACAGTGATTCGTCCGCCGGACGTTAAGGCCCAAGCGATGTATTTCGGAACAGTAGGTCTAAATCGGCCGGCACCGTGTTTCACCCTCTCGCTTATTTCATCTCTTATCTCTCATTTTGCTGTCATCAGTCTCTCGACTGGTTTCATACAATCCTCCATACCGTCTTATTTTGCAAAATACCCCTCTCAAAACACGTCCGCCGTTATCTGCTTCATACATAACCAATCCAGCATGTCTTAAAAAATCACCCACCGTCCTGTTTCTTCTTTTTGTAAGACTATTCCACAAACATCTTTCTTTAGCTATCATTTCCAAAACTTCTTAATTCCGTGATTTAACTGCCTACTTAATTTTCAGCGTCCTTCTGTAGCACCACATTTCGAATGCTTTAATTTTTCTTCTTTCTGGCATGCCTTTAGTCCATGCTTTGCTACCTTAAAGTGCTGTGCTCCATACCTAGCGTTTTAAAAAGTTCTTTCTGAGTCCTAGATCAATATTTGAAAATAAAGGATTTCTCTTTTTCATGAAGGCTCTTTTTGCTAATGCTATTCTGCTTTTAACACCATTCCTGCTTCGGCTATCAATGTTAATTTTACTTCCTAAGTAACAGAATCTATTTAATTCTACCTTTGCATCCGATACCATTTTTATATTTAAACTACTATTATCATTATCATTTCTTTTACACTTTTGTCTTGCTTTGATTTGTATTTATTACAGAATTCTCCGTCAGTATTTTATTCATGTCATTCAGTAGCTCCTCTAGATACTCAGTCCGTTCTGCTAACAGGAAAATGTCGTCAGCAAATCTGATTATACTGGTTTTATCTTCGTGAACACTTAAGCCACAATCAATTTTCTCTTTTACTTCTTCTATTGCTTCCTCCACGTATAAGTTGAATATTAGTGGGAATGAACTACAACCATTTCTGACACCTTTTTCAACTGATGCGTGTCTCTCATGATTCTCTACTTTTATTATAGATTATACTCTTATATAGATTATAAAGTATTCTTCTATCTCGATATTTTAGACCCGACTTTTTTTAAAACTTAGAACATCTTATCCCTACTAACATTATCAAAATCTTTTTTCTAAATCAACAAACGCCATGAAAGTATCTTTGTTATTCTTGATCAATAAAGTCATACTTGATTCTCTTGCAACGCGGTTTTTCCTAAACCCAAACTGTAGCTGCCATATATTTTATTCCAAGTCAGCGAGTTTACATTATAATGCCTATATCAGAATGACCAGCAACAATTTCTTTTGCAAGTTTAAATATTGGAAGTCTTACAAGCATAGTGAGGCTTAAAATGGAAGTTCAGTGCGGGAATGTCAGTGTGCGAAAATCAGTGTCAAACAAGGAAACCAGTTTTAAACGCTTTGTCAACACTATGTTTCCGTCTACTACGATATTTGAAGCCGACCCTGGCAGCGTAACGGCTAGCGTGTTGGCCTCGAGTTGCTGGGGTTGCCGGTTCGAGTCCGGCCTCGGGCAAGGGTGGTTTTAATTCAGTGTTGTGTCCGTCTTGTGTTGTCCATACTATTGTGAATAAAAATATTTGAGAGATAATACATGTTCAGCTAGAAAAATGACGTATTCTGGAAGAATCATTGTACATTAGTAGATTTACTAATGAAATGTTGTGAAGCTGGCTAAATGGCAATAAAAGCCGAAGGCTATAAATTAAGAAAAACGATATTTGAGAATTACGCTCTAGATGCGGAGAGTAATAGAGCCAATTTGTAAATTTTTGTAACAATTAGAAGTGTTATTGCTCAGCGTAATAATTTCATTCCAGCTAACTCTTGATCTATACTGAAAGACATATTTAAAAAAACGTGAAAACATTATAGAGAATTAGTTCATATCCTTATTGAAATTTCTTATTTTACCACATTTTATTGAGACAGCAAATTTCTGTAATTTAGCAACCGATTTGAGCTATTTGTTCAAGTAGATCGTGAAGTAGGATTCATTGTTTTTTTTTAATTTCTACGAAAAGATTGAAATGTTACCCATTTGGTTAGTAGGAAACCGATCAATATTGCTCCTCATTTGTGGTTTAATGCAACTTCATTAAACAACGGGATTAATATAACAGTATCTCCAGATAAGAGGGAGCTTATAATCACTTTGTGTTTGATAGCTGCTAAAAATAGAAAAAAGGGAGAGAGAGGCGTAAAGGAGAGAGAGAGAAAATAATTTTGAATTGTGTTTCTGATATCAGAGATTGTTTTGAAACCTACTCTATCCTTTTTTTTTTCTTTTTTTAACTGCTCAACGTCTCTTAACTGCGAGGTCTTTAGAGACGGGAAAGGATGGGGGGCAAGGGACGGGAAGGAATTCGGCAACGACCTTTTTGAAGAAAGCATCTCGGCATTTGCCTGGAGTGATTTGGGAAACTATGGAAAACCCAAATCTGGATGCCCGGAAGGGGATTCGAACCGGCATCCTCCCGAAAGCGAGTCGAGAACGCTAACCATTACACCACCACACTCGGTCCTACTCTGTCATCAGATCATCTCACTTCTGCACATATTCATTCATTTACGATTTATAACTTTGTTTCAAGTAGATATTTAAATAATTTTATGGATGTCATCATAGACCAAATTCGAATAGAAATGAAAAAGGGAATCTGATGGGCGAGCGGCGGCGCTATGGCTCCGCATTCGGGACGACGCGGGTTTGAACCCCCGTCCGGCTATCCTGATTTGGGATTTCCTTCGTTTCTCCAAGTCACTCAAGGTGAATGGCGGGATTATTTCTTCGAAAGTCCATGGTCCGAATTCCTTCCCGTTCCTTGCCTCCAGTCCCTTCCCGCCTTTAATGACTTCGAAGTCGGTGAGGCGTAAAGCCAGAGGCATAAAAAGCAATTGCTACAGTAATATTATTTAGTTTTTCTTCTCGTTGACAACGGTGTGAACTCGTTATAGTCCACCTAACGTCGCCAGATGATACAATTTCGACGCGGTTGAAGCCTGAGTAGGTTTCTTTTAGTATGACCTCCATGAAAGCTTTCATAGTTACGTGTGCAGTTTGTTAATAAACATTCAGTTATGAGTCTTTCCTTAAGTTCGTTATTCCCTGACGGAAGTAGGTAAGAGTCGACGTTATATTTTACACATAAGACATTTGTGAATCCGACCTTTTATTAAAAAAAAAAGAAATGGAAAACAATCGGGGTGTCTATACTTGAATCGAGGACCGCGCGTTTACAAGACAAAAGCGTTAGCCACAGGCCCACGGAGCTCGTGTTAACAGACTGCTCGTGCAGTGTGTAAACAACCGCATCCTTCTTCGGAAGTCAGTTTCATTCAACTCGCCTTAGACAATTTTCCGAAATAATATCTTCATAATCGTTTCTATTTTTTTGTAGAACTAAAAATTCTAGATCCTCGATCATGGCCATCCTCTGCTTCGCACACACATCTAATTATGTGTAATATTATTGCAAGAATTAGCAAAACAATTATATAAATAAATATCGTTATAGTTTTAGGCTAATCATTTGGAATAAAAGGTAGAACTAAGTCACTTTTTTGCCGCCCTTTATTGAAATGTTGTTAATTACCACTTTAACGATATGTTTCACGATCTGAATTTAGGAAAAGTATAGCTGGAACCGAATTTTGACGATTGAGTGGTCGGCCGTATATGGCCGAACATGACAACCAATCTCAGCACAGGAAAATGCATTACCTGTCTCATGATTGGCCAGTAGCCTTTTATTGAAATGTAGGGAAATATTTATGAAATACTCTGCCAATAAGAATCGCCAGTGGGCGGAGGGTTCGTTTTTTTTTTTTTACTTTGAGGCTTTACCCTTCGTCGACGTCGAGGTCATTAGAGGTGGGGTGGAACTGGGAACAAGGAACGGAAAGGAATTCGGCCATGACCTTTTTGAAGGAAGCATCCCGTCATTCGCCTGGAGTAATTTGGGGAAACCATGGAAAACCCAAATCTGGATGCCCGGACGGGGATTCGAACCGCCGTCCTCCCGAGTGCGAGGCCAGACCGTTAATTGCTCAACCACTACGCTCGGTGGAGTGTTCCTATTTGGTTCCAGGCATTGATTTAAGGAAATGAATTACATATGGCGCTGAACTGAATACCTGCCAATGGAATCGCACATTGGGCGTAGGTAACAAAAGTGCTTCAGGTTCCTCGGAACACATACTGCCCAATTTGCCAACTTGTTCAAAATTAGCGACTGATACTCTAACGTCCATTGCCAGTTCTTTTTTTTTTTTTTTTTTTTTTTTGCCAATGAGTGTACACTGGCGCAAATTAAAAATGCAACACCCAGACGGAGTTGTGATAAATGAATGAAGTTTGGCACCAAGTATCTTCACATGAAGAGTATTAAATGATTAAATATTGAAAGTTTTACATGTAATAGTATGGGAATTACAGGGCTATTTATTATGCATAGTTTCTATCTTTTTTAGCTCATAAGTCGTGAACAGTGTTGTGTAACAAGACACTTTTTTGTCTACAAGTTCTTGTTGACCAAGTATGCCAAGGCGAAGAGTGACGACCCTCAACACCAAAATGTCTAACTGTTAGAGAGGTCGGAGGATTGTCGTGTTTGAAATGGATGCATCATATTGTCTCCTGATGGATTGGCGGCAGTGCAGTGTCTGTATACTGACTTGTTACACAGTGGATGAAAGAAGGCTATAGTATTTCTAGAGCAGGCACAGGTTCATACAGAAGGACAACCAGACGTGAAGACCCCAAATTGTGTGGGTAGTTGTTGCTGGCAGACGTGTGACTGCAGGCCAGATCCCTGCAGTGGTTACAGAAAGAGTCACCCTCCGGGCGATTGTAAGTCAGTTGCTTGAAGCTGAGTTACACTCTGTGATACCTGTGCAGTGGGTTCCATCAACCTGTTTTCATTGCCAGTATCGTCTAACCTGGTGTAATGTAAAACGCAAATGGACACGTGAATGGCGCATTTGTGTTTATGATTCTCCATTCTGTCTGTGGCAGAGTGATAACCGACAACATGTACACATGCGTAGTGGAGTAACAGCTAACCCTGCTGTGATTTCAGAACGTCACACGGGTGTAATGGTTTGGGGACAATCAGTTTCGACAGCAGGACTGACTTGGTTGTTGAAGGTACAATAACAGTCCACCACTACGTGGACGGGGTGCTGCACCCTATTGTGATACCTTTCATGTCCACCATCGAATATGATTCTTCCAACAAGATAATACCTATCTTCATTCTGTGGCAATTACAACACAAGCTTTGCAAGGAGTTACGATCACAATTTGGACCGCACGGTCCCTAGATTTGTCCCCAATAGAGCATGTCTGGGATGCCAGTTGCAGACACAGTAAATCACATGGTTACCCAGCACAAACTGTGCAACAACTGACAACACAAGACATGCAGGCGTAGAGACACACCCCAAGAAGACATCCGAACGCTTATTGATTTAATGCCGGCAAGGATTCACGAATGTGTGCTCAAGGTGGGCGCACTTCTTACTGACATCTGTATCTAAAGGTAATAAACTTAGCCTGATCCATTTCAATTTGTTATAATTTCTTTTGGGTTTGACCCTGGATATAACTACAAAGTTTCCTAAAAATACACCATTCCTGTCTGGGTGTTGCACTTTTAATTTCCGCCAGTATAGGTTGAATTAAAGCAACCACACCAGCTCGTGGGAGCTCGGAGCATTTCTGTGATTAATGTATCCCCTCTCATCACGCTTGAAGACTTCCACCCAACCTACTTGCATTTACACACTTCGTTGGAAAACCAGTGGCTCACGGAAACAAGCTAACGCCATTTTCCGAAGTACCTAATTTTGTCTTTGGCGTACCCGAGTTTTCGCAGGAAAAATCTTCTACGCTCTTTTCCCGCTCATGTAAGAAATACCTGCTCCTATATTGCGATATATTCAACCTTAAGGATCCCACTTTGAGTACCTGAAACCTAAGTTAATAACATAAAACGACAATTTAGCTGCATAGGGTTATTTTTCACCCTGAAGGGCCTCGCGTTGAATCTCGACCCTGGAATATGTTAAATAAATTTAATTCTCAGCAAAAGACTGTTTTTTCGATACTTTCACCCTCAAGCAGGGCCGGCGTTAGGGGGGAGAGGGGGTAAGCGGGTCGAAAGTACCCGGGCCACCGGGGGCCCCGATCAGCGACTGTAGAGCCCTGCCCTCAAGATACCCTCATCGTGGATAAATTAAATAGAACGGGAATGGCAATGCAATGGACACAGCTTAGTGTTCCATATTTATAAATTAACTGAACAATCGGAAATGGTGACCCGCCTCTAATGACCTCTATGTCCACGAGGAGTAAAGACATAAGCCAAAAGAAAAAAAAAGGGAATATGACCCTGAGAGAATCAGCTTTGGGTCACGATGGTACGTAGTGTTAAAACTTATACCATATTTTGAGACATTTCTGAATATTTTCCCTTCATGTCCCCAGATTTCTTTCCCTTTATTTTTTTAAGTGTGTCTTAGGTTAGTCACAGATTTAGTATGATGTCGCTATTCTGTCACTGGCAGCAACAGACTATTGCCATCCGACTATGTAAATTAAATTGAGTAAATCGTGAATAGTATTTGTGGTTGAGAAACTCATGCGTTGGCTATGCCCCTGGGGGTGGGGGGGGGAGGGAGGGGGAGGGGAGCGATTGCTGCCTATAGTTCCACATATAAACATTATGAACCACTATGGCCACAGGAGCTACCTAAGGCAATTAGAAATTTATGTTCGGCTATATACGGGAACTTATATATTTGCTTGAGTCTTATGTAGGAGCCATTAAGGGTGATATGAGGATAGCGAGTATTATGAAGCGTGTAAGATTATTATTATTATTTGTGTAACATGTAGTTGGTAGCAGACGCCATAATAACAGTATCAATATGATGGCACTTGAACATTATCGACCAAACTTAAGCTAATTTTGAATCCCGAATCTTCAAACCGGGGGGCCAAAATATATCCATAAAAATAATAATGCGGTATTACTAAAAAAAATATTTCCTCTGTTTCCGTTCTCGGAAATGGTGCCGATATTCTGCACGAAGGCCTTAGAATACATTTAATCGCTGTCTTATATTTGATGCAGGATGTCATAAATCTATATTTGTGGATTATTAATTCTTACAATTTCTGGGTTCAGACAGATCCAGTTCCCGCCCGCAACACCCCCTCCGGCCAATTAGCATCGCCCAAGGCTTCGCGCTGTTCGTTGTTTAAATGAGCGGCCAATAGAGGGTAATCTTCCGACACGCGTTGCTAATGCATGTGTCTCGGATGTTTCATGGCAGGGTCCACATCCCGCCGGGATCTCCATCGTTGTGCGCCCAATAGCCACTGGGTGCTTCGCCGGTCGTGGACCACGCAGCCGCTCCTGGAGAATGGCGACTCTGCCTGCAGTGTGTGGCCTCCACTACGGGCTGTGGCGTTAAAGTGCTGTGAAGCGGCGACTTCTGCGTGCTGCCGACCTGTTGTACTCGGCTGATACGCCGGACTCAAGGCCCCCACTGTGATTCGTGTGCCTATTAACATAAGCAAATTGCAGACGGCCTCCGCAATATTGTGTTACTTGCAGTGTCAGGTTGCGAGAGTATTCATGCTCCTGCCGAATGTTCATCTTAGTTGTGGCCTACATTTTACTAAGAACAATAACTTTAACGCAGTTAACCTTGACCTTGCATCGGTTATATTCATGCGCTTTCTTGTGTTTCTGTATCAGAATTACTGGTTATAGCGCCCATGATGACATTGTAACTATCAGAAATCTTTGTGTAAAATTAAATGTTGCAAAGTGTACTTTTGCTGTAATTATTTGGTTAAGGATAAGAACCCTTCTATCTCAAATATGAATGTTAGCTTGATACATTTCTGATCCATTGTTATCGGTGCTACCGGGTAAATTAGTGGTTGTTGCTTTAAAACGTCCGTTTCACGGGGTGAAACATTACACAGTACACCTGTTGGATCCCCAGAAATAGAACAACAACAACAACAACCCGCCAGTGTGGCTGCACGCGTTAAGGCGCCACTGGAGGATACACCGGGACCATGCGGTTTGGTGGCTCAGTGGTTAAGGCTTAGAATCCGCGCCGTATTGTCCGACACCGGAGTACTGGTGATTTACATATCGTGGCTGGCACGCCAAACAAATAATTTACGATCCACTAATAAAAGTAGATAGCTGGAAGCAATGGCGAAACTCCAGAGAATTGTATTGTAAAGACGATTTCCTGACAGTAGGATAAGTAAATGAAAGAAGAATAAGGTGCTTAGAGGATTTCAATAAAAACAGTTGGGCAGAGTAGGGCCAGAGCCAATTCATGAATCTGTTAATACTGTTGTTAACCGTAAACCGTATGTTTCATGTGGGAAGCGAATCAAAGGACGAGAATTCCCTGCCTAATTCTGGGATTGGCGGAATCAGCCAAAACGTGTGAGCAACAGAGCTTTTTCATGGGCGACAACGAGGGGTGAAGAAGGGTTTCTCGTATTTCCTGTCTCCAGGGAAACTACTGCTCTCTATCACTGCTTGCCTGGGCGACCGCCAGATGACGAAGGGATGGCGATCTTCCCGTTAATACCTGCAGAGCGGGTCATTCGTTTATTGAGCCCGCCTGAACGACATGACTCTGCTAAAACGGTAACAGTGACTCCGGAAAACGAAACTTTTGCATCGTGATTCGCCCTAGTAATCGCACTGAGTTTATAAATTTCGCTCTCCTGAGAAACTTTACGATAAGTGCATTTTATTAAAAAATTTTTAAAGAAAACTAATCATTACTCGTTATTGTAAAATGAAACATTCAATTTTATAAGTAAATATTATCATCAGATTGTGAACCTTGTTTTCACTATATCCCACCCAGGTTAATAATATGTCAACTAACTTGGGAAAATGTGATTGTTAAGGTATTGAAAATTATTATAAATTTGGCTCTCATAACTTTGGGATATGGATGTCGATTCTCTCATAATATGGAACACTCCAAAAGAATCCTTGGAACCAACCTGAGCTTAAAACATTAATAATAATTAAATTTTGTTGTTCATGACTGTTGGGTCAAGAAGTCCCTTTTCTGAAATAGGAAACACTTCAATCTTCTGACTGGAGGTGGAAAGATACTCGGTTCGAATCCCAGTCCCGGCGAGGCTTTTCAAAGGCCCTTAACTCGATTTTCACCTCTGACACAGATTGGTGTGTAATGTGAAGTATGCCAGAACACTTCCGTGTTTCGGGTTCCACGTTAAACTATAGGTTCCATATAGCAAACTGGATTACCGGCTTAGGTTAAGGCGGCTCCGATATGGGCGGATTGCGCAAACAGTAAAAACCCTATCACCAGGTCATTACGACTACACGAATCTTTACAACAGGATCCGATTCAAATTTTGGTCCCAGGGTATCAGCTGTTCTAGGCAAATGCTGGGATGATCCTCAATCTACATCTCGTAAACTACACATTTCACAAAAAAATACACTTATGATACAGAACACAAGTTACACATTTCGCAGACGGAGGGCAATACAAACATTCCACCAGTAAGTTACATGCTCCGGATCTCGCAAATCCGGTTCAAAACACGGGTAAGGCAATGCTCTCCCCTTCTCATGATTTCACGCTGGACGCCTGTGCATCAAGGGGCCTGTATCTGATGATCCTTTGGGCTGACACGAGGGAAAAGAAAACAGCTTGCCGTAACTTTCAACTAACTGAGCTCTTTTACAAAGGTGATACGGTTTGAAACTACAATACCCGACCCATAAATGCAACACATCGAAATCTTGAATTGTTCCCCAATAAAGGTCGGTAACAATATCTGTATGTGTCTTTCTTTATAATATTCCTGACTATAGGGATTTTATTATATTATGAATTGAGATCTCGTATCTTCATTGAGTTGTACTTTTGTACAGTCTTTATCAATAAATGTGTCGCGTCTCGTCAGAGTCTATCTACTTAATTTTGCACAGTTTGGTAACACAGCACAAGCATGACGTCACAGGAAACTGTAGTGCGTCTCTTGACTCCTCCCATGAAAGAATCCTATTGGCGGATATTCACTCAAGGGCCTTCTATATTTCAGATGATTCATTTCGTAATGTCAAGTTGCTAAAGTTAGGTGGCAGATACGTGCCTTAGCTCCGCCCACTAAAGTGTGTGATTGGCCGGATATTTAAACAAGTTTCTCTTACAAGTGATCACTTTTCTAACGTCATGTTATTAAATCTAATATTAATGTTGGGAAAGTAAGTTAAAGAATTGATTTAAGGGGTAGCAAAGAGTAGAAAGGGTGTTAAATTTATTTCAGATTTATCTGCTTTACGCTATAGAAACGTTTTTCCTTATTTTATTTCGGATAAATTCTTTGTATGATCCATAAATCCGTCGGACAAGGGATAGGCAAGTCTCGAATAGTTGAAATTTTAATTTATTGTTGATATGGAAGCGGCCATAAGGATATTAACTTGAAAACAAGTATCTGGAGGCCGGCCAGGTTTAGTGATATGCGCTGACAGGAAGTTCCATATAGGTTGGTTTATTTACCGACTGGTTGAGAAACCCCGCGGAGCAGGCTGAATGGTCTAGCGGTGAAGGTTCTCGACTACTAACGGTGTTGTTCCTGGTTCGAAACTATGTTGGGTGAATTATTTTTTTCCTTTCGTTTTCAATCCATTCCAACATACCCACTAGTTATATATGAAATATTTAATTTCTGTAATAAACAACAGATAAAAATTAACACATCAGGCAAAAAACTACTTTATTAAATCTTGCCGTATAAAATCTACTCTATATAAATCATAGGGTTTAATCGAACGCACTGAGCTTTAAAAAGAATCATTTCTTACATTCAATCCTCATAACTAACGATTTCGAGCTTACTCATCTCTGGTATTTTTGAAACAGTAATTAGTTTCTAAGAGCATACCTGTTGAAATTAAGAGAATAACCTGGAACAATTAGGTGTCATAAAAAGTCAATTTACAGCGTTAAGTTTAAGAACAAATTCTAATCTCTAACGGGAATAATCTTCCTATTTGATTATAAAATGGTAATATCAGATGAGGGACGCATATTAAGAAATTATAATTGAATGATGCATTTTTAATTTCGGGCAGATTTAATTTTAAAATAGTCTTGTCCCATCTGGCAGTATTGCGGAAGGTACAGGGTGTCCAGAAAAGGACTCCCTGATTTCAAAATTAAATATCTCGAAAACAAAGATCGATAGAGGAATGCAGTAAACGGTATGTTTATTTTGACAGCTGTAAGAAGTGTATACAGCAGTGTGAAATAATAGTTACAAAAGCTGCTAACAGATGGCGCTGTAATCGCCATATGTAATGCCTAAATAGTGATCCGAAGCTCAGGGCGATCAGTTCCACCATTGAAACGTGCCAATGGTGAACATTTTGAAAACATTGTGATGTGATTGTTTGCAAAGATTGTTTTCATACGATTATTTCACTTATGTATGCTGATATGAGCGTACAGCGCCATCTGTTAGCAGCTTTTGTAACTATTATTTCACACTGCTGTATACACTTCTAACATCTGTCACAATAAACATACCGTTTACTGCATTTCTCTATCGATCTTTGTTTTCGAGATATTTAATTTTGAAATCAGGGAGTCCTTTTCTGGACACCCTGTATTACTGACAGCAGAAGCAAGTATTTATAATCAATTAGAATTTTTAATGGGTGAAACAGGTATTGTGAAAAATAACGTATATAATAATATTAATTTTGGCGTGGATTCGCTGTGAAGTATGGTAAATTTATAAAGTAACAACAAAAGCGCCTAAAACCGTAATCGAAGCTAATACTCAGCGTTACAACACCGAGATTTTACAAATGATAAATTCAATACACATGATGGTTTTCTTATGAGATAACGTCGAAAGCAGAGCAGAGCTATACTTTTAAAATAGTTATGTGATAGTATAAATTGATGGGAAGACATTATCTTCTAGCGCAGTTTCCGCAGTATCAGTGAGCGGTCGTCTCAAATACTTCGTCGGTAGGTGGCGTCTAATAATCAATGGTGTTGATGCCTCTTTTGCTTTTCGACAAGAAATTCTGATTCTTTTGAAGGCTCAACAGTGATTATAATTAGCTGAAAATCATCAAAATATAACTGCTCTCTTTTTACTTAGAAATAATGTTCTGAAACAATGCGTGTAGAAAGTTATTTAGTCTTTAACCAATGAATTAAAACAGCCTTTCTATTCTATATTAATACAGCCATGAGCATATCTTCACAGAAGAAAAGTTTCTAAAGTTAATCATTACAACTGAAGGCCGAAGCAAAAAAGTTCTCAGGAGACCTTATAAGGAGGAAACAGGTACGATCTCCGGCACAACTGGCCACCAGATATAGCTGTTTTTAGCTTATGGCTTTACGCCTCGTTGAAATCGAGGTCATTAGAGGCGGGAAAGGACTGGGGAAAATGAACGGAAGGATTTCGGCCATAGCCTTTTAAAGCATCCATCCCGGCATTCACTTGGAATGATTTGGGGAAACAACGGAAAACCCAAATCTGGATGGCCGGATGGGGAGTCGAATCTGTATCTTCCCGAATACGAGGCCAGAGCGTCACTGCTTATCCCATCTCGCTCGGTCATTCAAAAGCTGTCATAGCGTCTAAAAAACTGCGTCGGCAAAAAAAATGGAGATTATGTAGAAAAATAGATATTATTCAACCTTTAAAGTGATGTGTATATTACAGAAAATAAATTGATTTTGTGTCTACATATAATTGTTTTGGAGACCTTACTTTTGGAATTTCCCTCGTATAGTTAACATGGATTCCCACTGTAGTTTTAGATACCAGTTTGATTAATTAAGTTGGATAATTGTAGACAAAACCAATAAAATTTTAAACTAATGTGCTCATGATAAATTATTTATTTTACGTTTTATTGAGGCCGGTAAGAGGAAAGTTAAGATTTATTTCCTGGTACAACGTTGTCACATTGTCTGTCTTCTAGCAGTGCTGAAGAGATTTCAGCGTTCAAGGAAAATGTCTCAAAGCTAGACGTTATCAAAAGTATAGACATATTTCTGTTTTTCTCCCGTTTGATGTATCATACTTTTATGTAATTGATTACATACTATATAACAGTTTGATTCTTTATACAGATTATCAATAACCATTTAATCACGAAATTTTCTTTCCTTATATATCCTTACTTTACCTACTTGTTTGACTAGGCGCTTTAGCCTGTAACTTGTCGTGGCTCTCTGGTAACGCCGTGGCGTGGGGATGCAACGATCGTGAGTTCGACCCACCTCCAAGTTGGATATTTTTGCGTTCTTAATTTCCTTTTCACTTGTTGAAAAATACATATCATATATATTATAAAGTGTCGTTTAGTTTGATTACACCTTACTGGAACATACTGTCCCACATAGTGGAATTGATATAATATACAACTCGTTGACTATTGAAAAAGTGTTGGCTAACAGTTATGATCTAATTCACAATTAATTTGTCGGTAGTGGTCTGTTATAACGTTGGGGACGGCCTTTGTACTCACCAAATGTATGAAACAGTGTTCACTATAGCCAATAAGTATTTTTCAACCAGCATACATAAGTTTATCTACTGATGTCAGGAAATCAGCCACCGGCAGCAACACAATTTCCAAATCGCAGCCATTGTCAATCAATGTTTTCGCAGTTTCTAAACACCTGACAGCATTATCTAAAAGCTCGATTTTATACTATAAATTTGATCACTGGTCGCATTCAACTAGTAGCAGATTACCTGTAGTTCTCACTATCACTAATCAGATCTTAGGCCTCAAGATGATTGTCAGCAACTTACTTCCGGAAATGCTAAAGGCAATTCATTTCCTCCTCAAAATGTTGTATCCCACTCACTTATTTACTGTTGACTCAGTAACTCGAAACTAAGTCCTTCAAGGTGAAAACACTGTCACCTTTTTCTACATATTTAATCAGGACTTGAAGAATGTTAATCAGGGTGATACATCGGGCTGGTATCAATCCTGATTTATTTCCGTTCCGAGATTTAAAGCAACGTTTTTAGAAGTGAAATCAGACTTACCAAACTGTCCATCATTTCCAATTTATTTGATTAACTCCACAACACAGATTTTTTGAATATAAAAATATAATTCACCATTCACGATTTATTTAATTTACGAGATTAGACTCAAGGCCCGTCAAAAATGATGGGTTGAACATGATTTTCTGGCAAGCCATTTCTTCAATGATGCTTAGGTAAATAGAAATGTTATTAAATAACAAGAATAACCTATAGTAACTACTCTGACTGTTGTAGCCCGTCAGCGAAGGATGGGAGAGTAACGACAGTACGTTACGGACACGGCTACACCATGACCAAACTTAGCCTTTTATTGGTATTGATTCCGGACTGACACTTGAAATGTGGGTATCAGAGAATTAATATAATGGCAATACCATATTTATTTAATTTTTCGGGGAGTAGGGATTAAAGAGGTGTCCTTCAGGCTGATACAAACCATGATATAGCTTTTTTTCCAATTTATTAAATTAATTTATTTGATTATTTTTCCTTAATTAGAGAGATTCAAAAACCAGGCCAGGCCACGAAGAATCAATGTAAGCATTTCGACTCTATAGGAAATTACAGCGTGTTATGGCCGAAAAGACTCAACTCATCACGAACACATGCGGCTCATTTAATTTTGAAGTTAGAACACTGTCAATTAATTTCATCAGCCAAATATTGTAGGAACTAATGTCACGGAGAAATAATAATCACTATGCGAAAACACTCAATTTATTCTGCTCTGCATCTATAACAAAAATAAATGTTTAATTCGTAACATTACTTCTTGATTTAACTATAAACACAAATTACGAACATATTAATGTTTCCATTCTAGGGAGGCTTAGAAACGCGCTCCTGCGTTGCGACAATTGGCGCTCTTAGCTGTTTATAATCGCTACCACCAGCAATCTTAACACTACCTATCGATACTACCTAATTCTATCCTCAAAGAATATACATCCTGCGGTACAACAAATTAATTTGCATGTGATAGTTCGATTATTTATAATCATTTACAGTGAATTTAAAGGAAATTAAAAAAACTGATTGATGGAATGTGATATTGTCACAATATGTCCAGAATTTGAAGCAAGGTTTTCAGTGCGAGAATACCCAGATGCTGGAAATGCAATGATACGATGTAATATGTTAATTACGTAACGTGACATACACAGACGGAAAAAAAAATCCCAACACCAAGAAAAAATTATTGTAGAGTAATGAAATTTAGACAATGCATTTGTCAAGTTAACATGTTTAATTGATTAAATTTTCAAGATCACAGGTTAATTTAAGCTCAAGAAAATGCATTTCAAATGTGAAATACTGTTAAATTAATAGCCGGTGTAACCTCCAGAATTTTGAATGCAAGCCTGCAAACGTGAATGCATTGTGTCATACAGGTTTCGAATGTCACTTTGTGGTATGGAGTTCCATGCTTGTTGTACTTGTGCTGTCAATACTGGGACGGTCAGTGCTGGCTGTGGATGATGCTGGAGTTGTCGTCCAATGATATCCCATACGTGTTCAATTGGAGACAGATCTGGTGATCTCGCAGGCCAAGGTAACATGTCGACACTCTGTAGAGCACGTTGCGAGACAACAGCGGTATGAGGGCGAGCGTTATTCTGTTGAAAAACTCCCCCTTGAATGCTGTTCATGAATGGCAGCACTACAGGTTGAATTACCAGACTGACGTACAAATTTGCAGTCAGTGTGTTTGGTATAACCACAAGAGTGCTCCTGCTGTCATAGGAAATTGCTCCCCAGACCATGACTCCAGGTGTAGGTCCAGTGTGTCTAGGCCGCAGACAGTTTGGTTGCAGGCGTTCCCCTGGCCTCCTTCTGACCAACACTCGGCCATCACTGGCACCAAGGCAGAACCTGCTTTCATCAGAAAACACAACAGATCTCCACTCCGTCCTCCAATGAGCTCTGGCTTGACACCACTGGAGTCGCAAACGGCGATGGCTTGTAGTCAGTGGAATGCACGCTACAGGGCGCCTGGCTCGGAGCTGTCCTTGAAGTAACTGATTTCTAACAGTTCGTTGTGTCACTGTGGTACCAACTGCAGCTCGAATTTCTGCCGCAGACGCAGTACGATGCGCCACAGCTGTACGCCGAATACGGCGGTCTTCCCTCTCAGTAGTGCCACGTGGCCTCCCGGAACCCGGTCTTCTTGAGGCAGTACCATCCCTTGACCACTGCACCCAACAATCATGCACAGTGGATACATTCCGGCCAAGTCTTTCTGCAATATCGCGAAAAGAAAATCCACCTTCTCGTAGCCCTATTACACGACCTCGTTCAAACTCGGTGAGCTGTTGATAATGGCTTCTTCGTCTTCTTAAAGGCATTCTTGGCTAACATCAACTCACTATGTCAAATCTCAGCGGTAAATAACGTTCACAAACTTTACAGCGCGTATTTAAAGCAAACCTGATTTGCAAGCTCTGAGTAGCGCTACTAGCGCCACACTTATGCGCGAAGCGCGAAATTTGAATCGATGTCATCTTTCAGATGTATAAACACGCCTACCAAATTTCGTTTATCTAACACAAGTCTTTCTTGGTGTTGGGATTTTTTTTTCCGTCTGTGTATTATGTCGTAACTCTGACGTAAGATGGTAATGATCCCGTTGCGCAACGATGATGTAATTTGCGTTGACGTGACATAACAGCACTTTACTCAGAGTCGCTCAGTATCTTCTACGACATACCACATAGATTCCCACAGATGGAAACACTCACACCTTTCCTTTAGAACAGATCTTCAGTTGCGATTCTGAGCTGTCGATGTGACGTTAAACCCCATCGAAAAAGACGGATTTCTTAAACTGATATATATTTCTATACTATCGGAATCATTGATATTCGCAGGTTCTGAACTCATAAAATACGTCATACAATAATAGAAGAATGTAAAAAGGAAACCAGATTAACATAACGGATAACAAAGATCCGCCAGTGCTCAGTGCACTGAGGAGCCGCACACTGGATTAGGTCAAGAAGGGCCCCGGTGCAAAAAATTTATTTTGGGCCCTCGGGCCAGATGGGCGACCTTTTTTTTTTGTTCTGTGTTGCTTGTAAGGGCCCCCTGAGCTGAGGATGGGGCCCATGAGTTGTGCTTAGGGGCCCCCTGAGCAGCTGTTGGGGGCCCCCCTGAGCAGTGAGTGGGCCCTTAGTGAGGGGCATCCTGTGTCTCAGGGGCCCCCTTAGACGACTGTAGAGCTAAAAAAATTCGCCAGTTTGCAATGAAGGCTCGTGGGGACTCTGAACTGTGCTTGGGGGCCCCCTGAGCATAGGGGCCCCGGTGAACTGCACCGCCTAGCCCCTTAGTAGCTACGCCCCTGTTAGTGAGGTAAAACGGAACTGGGCACGAGCTCAGGACACAATAAATGCTGTTTTTAGGCGCTTTCCCGCAATCACCTAGGAGAATGCTGGGAGGGTTGCCAATCTCCGCCTCATTACCTACACATTTCACAAACATAAAATACACTAATCATACAGAATACACGAAGTTACACGTTTTACAGACTTTCCTCCAGTAGATTATATACATCTTATTAGACTTCGGGCAGAAACTCAGTTCCTCTCCCCACCTCTCCAATGATTCACACTGGCCACCTAGGTGGTAGTATAGGAGAAAATCATAACTGATAATAAATTGGAAATAAGCAATGTGGTCGTATTTACAGTCCATATATTTTTTTCACGTCAAAGGGAATTGGTGTGATATATTTCATTCTTGTTGGTAGTTCATACATGAAATCTCAAAATATTTTTTACATTTTTTACATTTTTTTAAAGTAAATCAAAGAAAATAAAGGAAAAAAATCGTTTGGGACCTCCTAATATTCTGATTTACTTTAATTACATGTAGTCTATTTTTAAGAAATTTGGTCAACCACGCATCGTTTAAATTAATGGTACTTAGAACAACAGTGTAGCGGACCTATGCGTGATATGGGGGTTACTATGGCCGCGCAGTCCACTTGTGGGCATTATGATTGATTTAGGAGGTGTTCTTAGAAGCATCTTAGGATTTTAGATTATCTTCCAGGCTATAACAGATTAATTACTTGTGGGCTCCAAGATGTAATTTGTCAAGATAAGGATATTGACACTAGGACGATCTTTGATATAGCAGGAATCCCGAACTGCTCTAACAGTGATATACTTATAATAGATCTTACCTTTACGATATATCACAAACTCTTCCACATAATTATCTGAAATAACTTGGGATCTAATCTAACGACTGTAAATGACGGAGGCGACACAGCTGATAATTTAAACATACTTTAATTATAAAAGCCTAACCATACATTTATCCGCAACTCTGTCTAACATTATGCTGGAAGGGAAACGACACGCAAGCATTGCTACAATTGTTACCAACTTACTAAATGAATTAATAGCTTCTTCATACGAGTATAATGGAAAGATGGCTTTACTGATTAAATACAAATAACTGAATAATTAACGATCCTGATTATAACCCGACATTACCAAATAAGCTTATCACGAGGCTACAACATTATTACAACCAACGGCAAACAACTCATTTAAGTTACACAGATTGAATATTGACTGAATAACTTATCTAACTACTTTAACTAACTAAATACTAATTAATACGAGACAATGCTATGGGCAAGCTAGATGTATGATGCGTGCTTCGCACAGCACAAGCACGAGTGTCAGCAGAAAGTCTCACGTACACACTGTCCGCTTGCTTCAAGCAATCTACAATATTCACTGAATAAAATAGCAAAACTCCCAATTTAAACCCTAATTCACAGACTGCCCGTAACAACAGGATACAAGAAGGAAGGATCGCTCGCAAACGATGTCGACACTATGGTGTCGAGAGACAAGTAATTTGCCAACCGACACCTTTATCTTTCGTGAAATTCATAATTGTAACTAGAAATTTACAGAAATTTTAAATCCGTAGAAATTCTTCGCTTGGAAGATGTTAATTCCAAGAAACTCGTCTCGTCTGACTACTAGCAGTGAAGTCCTACAGAATTCTTGTTGTATGTGAATAATTGTTAGGTCCTGAATTTACGAATATGGGAGATAAGTTCACAGGAACAATTGTTTCATTTTTTACTGTTTTACATAGCTATATATATTTGTAACCAAATCATATTTGGAGACTGAAAGGTTTAATAGAAGTAAACCTATCCTAAATTCACTCACGTGCTCCTTTGGCTCAGGAAACTGGAACGTCACTAATAGTCTGAAGTGTAAATTAAAAGGGAAATTCAGAAACGATTAATTAAAATGGTTGCAAATGTGAAGAAATAGAGCGAAAGAAAGTTTGTCTGTTTTCCGAACGTAGCAGGGCTTTGAAAGATTCAAAAGAGGCAATAGGAGGATCCATGAGTAGTTTAAAAAAAGGACGAAAGTAAATAAAACAAGAGATATGCTGAAAGATTTTCTTATAAGCGTTGTCATCACATTTCCGAAGAAAGTGCCAACTGATGAAAATGAAAACTGCCGTAGATGTTAAAATAATCCATAAAATTTTTGACAGTGAAGTGGTTTCAAGTAAAAATAGGGATTTCCGGGAGACAATGATTAGTCCAAAATGGAGGGACTGTAGTTTATCACAAACGATGCTTAGCTTGTGTACAACGAAAACCGCTAAGAATAGCAATAACATATTTACTGTGTGTAATAAATCTATATGTGAGAAAAAGCCGCTATGCTACGATATGATGATTATTTTGCCCTATTTTCTGACTGCAGAGAATTCGATTGTGGCTTGAAACGTTATCTATCTTATTTTGTATTGTTGGTATCTGAATCAAACATTAACAAAGTCTTAAGACTTCACCTGTGTTCGGGATGACAACACCACAATAAATTAAAACAGATAAATCAGAAGAAATAAAAGTGTCTTTTGATTTATGAAGTAAAATTACAAATAATGGTCAAAGCGTCTATGTTATAAGAAACATATTAATACTATTCAAAAGAATCTTCTACAACAGGAAAAACCTACTAGTGTCAAATATTGGTTTAAGAATTAGAAAGAAATTTCTAAACTAGTATGTCCGCACCTCATGGATTTGGTTATTTCAAAAAAGAAAAAAAAAAGAGCGCTTTAAAACTGGTAGTATGGAGAGGTACTGAAAATCAAGTGCAGTGATGAAGTAGAAACGATAAAATTCTATAATGTGGTTGCATAAAAAATATTTTCTAACGTTCTAAAAAAAATTTGGTTAGTTGTATAGTTGCAATTATGGCAGAAATTAATAACTGCAGTGGAAGATATACCCTTAACGTTAACTTCTGCGTTACACTGGTCAATAATGATGCAAGACATTACTTTCTTATTTGTTTAGTTTACAAGACAGTATGTTATTCGCATAAAATTTCGATATCAAACCGAGCGTGGTGGTGTAACAGTTAGCGTTCTGGCCTCGCATTCGGGAGGACGGCGGTTCGAATCCCCTTCGGGGCATCCAGATTTGGGTTTTCCATGGTTTCCCAAATCACTCCAGGCAAATGCCGGGATGCTTCCTTCAAAAGGCTATAGCCGAATTCCTTCCCATTCCTTGCCACCCCGGCCCCCCAAATTTTCCCGTCTCTAAAGACCTCGCTGTTAAGAGATGTTAAGCAGTTAAAAAAAAAAAAATCGATATCAAGAACTCAGCAGATACTATGGCTGCACTTGAGCGTTGAAAATTCTGAAACGTATTTTAAAGTTAAAGGCTGCAAAATACAAACAGGTCTCCCTTTCTAAAACACCCTTAACCGCTATGCTGCCAGAACGATTATAGTCGTATTTTAATTAATGTAATTTATTTTCCTTGTTACCTCTTAATAAAGCTGTGATTTGTCAAAAAATGCTAGTCTTATTACGCGTTAAACTAGACTTTATACTTGGATTCTTCTTAAAAGCAAACAGTTGGTAAACTTGACGCGCGCCTTCTGGGATGATGTTTAATGGATCGGAATGTGTGGGAGGATGGAGCTCGTTGTCTCCCGCGCTAGAAATATACGAATCGTGAACCCCAATAGATACTGCGTATTATATAGTGGGTGCGCGGTAACTCTGTCTCCGTTTCGGTTTTTCATGGTTTTCTGAAATCGCTCGAGGCGAATGCCGGGGTGGTTCCTTTAAAGACCATTGCCGATTTCCTCCTCGTTCCTGCCTTACTCATTCTCTCCCATTTGTAAGACAGATTTTTTTTAAAAAAACAACAACAAACAAACAAATAGTTCTTCGACCATACTGTCAGGTCACAAATCGTTTTATTAGCTGTAATATTAAATCTTTTTTTTTTCGTCTGCATCGATAAAATTTGTTACCCATTTCCACATTGGATTTTGATTTCACTATTATAGCGAAAACGCAAGGATATTTCGTTTGTGACGCAAACGTAAACATTTAAATACTTTTCCCTGCTGCTGTATGATTTCAGCTTGGATTTAATTGAAAGAATACTACAATTTGTATATTTGATTTCGGTAATAGTGGTCGTAAAAGAAATTAGCGCTAAATGAGGAAAGTCTCTGACATATCGTGATTGCGGTTGTTAAGGGATAATTTATTGCAATATGACATCAAAGTAACACTACTCCTAAAATATGACCCCTCACAGTATATATGTTTTCGTGAACGCAATAAATTGCTACAGTGATGTGTACTATGATAGACTGCAGTTCCCGCTGGTGCGGTACTCTTAGATCCCTGCATCTGTAATTTCTGACTTTGTGAATATTATAATCTAAAGATGGAGAACTACAAGTGATATGAGGCACAATGCACAGAGCGCTCTAAAACAAACTAAAAAAAATAACACAATACTTAAGTTCTTTATGACAGAGGTAATGCCAACTTTATGCTAAGGAAGCGAGACCTGGACAAGCAAATACAGGAGTTCAATACCATCCTAAGAAATAAGATCTTGGAATGTTTTCAGGGTTGTGACAAGTTTTGCGTAAGAAACTACGTCATAAGCAGGGATGATAGGATTTGTAATTCAAATTCTAAAATAATTTGAGATAATATTGGTGTGGCCTCAAGGATTCTGACTTGCGCCGATTTGGCTGGTATAATAAATCCTTGAGAAAAGCCTCCACTATTTCTTAGCAACTCTGCCAGCCAATCTTGCTTCCACGTTCACAAAGCCGAAAGCCGGCTATTCTCTGCGTGTGCACTCTACTGGGAGTGTAGCCGACGATAGCGACTGAAAGGCAAGTCATGGCGACTGAAAACTGGGCCATTCGGCTAAAGGAGACAATCTTAGAAATGGCAGCCCTGACAGCTCTCTTAAAGGATGCAACCTAGTAAATTTCCAAATGCTCATAATCTCCAAAGGACGAAAAATTAGAGATGTAAATAGCAAATTTCTTAGATTGTGTTAAAAAATTAAGCCATTACACATTGATACCACTAGTGAAATAGTCAAGAATATTAGCTCACGATTGCGAATAACATTACTTGCAGGTAAAAAGGGATACTTTATACTGAAGTGAAAATGAACTTCTTCTGAAGTACCTAAGAATATAATTACAGAAGAAAAACTTTTGCTGTAAACAGAGTGATTAAGAAATCAATATTACGACACAAAATTTTTAGAATATTACGAAAAGGAAAACTTATAGTTATTCACAAGGAAATTGAAGGTGAAATTGTAAATGACACAAAACTGCTACCTTACCATTTTAAAAGTTTTTTTTTTTTTTTTGACAGTATCTTGAAAACTGTAAATGGCCATAAGTGGTAATGCAGATGCATTAACATTACTCAGTAAATGAGTTTTATTCTCATCAGCTTTTACACAGTAGAAAGAATGGTTTATATCTAAAAATTTAATGTCCATTTGTAATTATGAGAATTCTTTCTAAATAGACTAGTAAACATCATATCACAGATTTTACAGGAATTATATTGCAATTGTTCATTTAAATAAGAAATATTTTATTCGCTTAAGAAAGATGTCGATAATCAATCAATTTTATAATAACACAAAATTGCACTGGCTGTAAACAGTAAATTCTTTAAAATATTAAAAAATCAATGTACTAAAGAAAATATTCACATCTACATACTAATGAATTATTCACTGTTCAGTTTTGTATCAGGCAACGTACGTGAGAAATTCCTATATTTTTTTTCCTTTCATTGTTAACATATTTAAGAAATAAAGTGAAAAAATAAAATCTTTTGTGGCTTTTCTGTGATCTATGTCGTTCTGACTGCGGTGATGTTAAAATTTTTTGGCATAAATTAAAACATTGCACAGTTAATGGTTAGGCATAATTCGATTTTAAGTGGTATCTACAAAACAGAGAACAATGTGTTTCTCTAAACCATGTGTACACACATATGAGCTAATAAATTAAAAACAAATCATATTAATCTTCTACAGGAATCTATACACAGTAGTCTGCTGTTTCAGATATGCAGAAATGATATCTCTTTCTCGTGCTAGGTGGCGGCTAAAAAATGGTGTTTTTTATCGATCCTGGTGGGTTTGCGTCTGTCTGGGAGGACACAGATTCGATAACTGGTCCAACCATTCTGATTTCGGTTTCCGAAAATCAATCCAGGTGAATGCTGGGATGGTTCGATAGAATGGCCATTGTCAAATTCCTTCCCTTTCATTGTCCCAAATTCTATTTCGGCTCTAATGACATGCACGACTTTAAGCCGTGAAGACCTACTGAAAAGGGCGGTTATCCCTGATAACATAGCCATACCGCTGAAAGCAATGGCAACACAAGTGCTCTACTTGTAAGATATGGGTATGGAAGAGGATTCTTGGTGTATGAATGATTAATAACTGAAACTAGCATTAACACAATTAACAACTTCACACACAAAGAATCAGCTCTGCAAAATTCTCTCCAAGATTAAAATACGGAGTATCTGCTGTGCATATAAGAATGCTTGTACTCTTTGCATCTATTCTCTACTCTGTTACAGCATTTCTTGCCTATAGAAATGTTTTGCAAAGGCTGCTCACAAAGACTTGCTCTAACAATTGAATATGGAAACTATCTATACTGTGAAAGTAATATGTATTTCGTATAGGAAATAAAAGAAAATTAAAACCATTTGTAATCAATCATATATCATACGCTTCTTCGTACATAATTTATAAAATTTAGTAACTAAAACTAGATATGTTGGGTTTATAGATCCATTGTTATTGTGGGTGTGGCGCATAGTTATTTTTCTCTATTCAGTTTTTCTAAACATTAATACTTTTACCGATTTTTTTTAACATTCCAAATATTTTTATTAATTGGAACCAAAATAAACACATCCCTCTGGTTCTATTATATACTTCTGTTGAAAGAATAAAATGTGCTTAACTCGTATGGTATTTTTTTGCTTATTACTATCACTTTGTAATTTTCTACAGAAATAATACGATTACTGTTATTTTACTCAATCACATATTTAGAGATAACTCCTTTTTCAGCATGTTATATATGATTATTTATTCAATACAAATGAAAAAAATCTGGAGTTTCACCATTGACTATAACCCAGAATTTCATTATAAATGTATTGGTAATAATCAAGTTTTATGCTGTAATCATTTAACTATATAAATCAGAAACGAGATGACAAATCTGTGCCTGTTGATTAGTATACCGAAATTTAATTGTTGTTTTAAAGAGTTTAGAAATATTTTAGGTGACACAGTATTTCTCGTCCGGCGTTAATGTTTAAATTTATACTTTTAGTCAGATTTTAAAACTTCAGAAGTCGGAAGTTTGAGCTGGCGTATTAAAGCATTTGGATATTAGCCACTGGAAGTAGAAATGCATCAGTTACAAACTCCCGCATACAATAAGGCCGTCATGATTACGGAATCAGGCGGTTTCTCATTATTAACGGTCCACAGTTTTTATCTCAAAAACTGAACCAGATAAACACGAAACGCAGAGGAAGAACAAAACTTCCAAAATTCAAAAACAAATCAAAGATCTCGTCTTCGAAAATCCTTCAATACATATACCAGTGACGAACACAATGTCAAGTCTGTTGGTAACAGAAATTTGACTTAAAAAAAGAAAGATTCTTACTTAGCAGAAGGCATGAAAACGTTAGAAAGATCGTTCTGATATTTAAAGATCCGTATGGAACGTTTGTCAGGAATCCGTTCCATGGTTACCTGTTCTGTCTGTTTGAAAAAGTAAAAATATTGAAATTGCTTAGCCATAGTAATAACAGAAATTCATTAAATCAACACTTCCTTTGCTGCTAATACGCGTATATTCGAGACTTCCTGTTTATTTTTTTTATTTTTATTATATGTTTGTGTCTCTTGGGAAGAGTTTCTCGAAAGGACATTTTGTGATTATGCTGGTATTTTTATAACAGATACTCTTACCTCGATTCTTATAGAAGTTTTTTCTTGATTCCTAGAAATTTTCTGAATACGGTACAAAATATCACAGCAATTAATAATCCAAATGCTCCGGATAAAAAGGACTCCCTTAAAATAGATTGTGGTTTTAATCTGATGTTTTGTTCGTCGAATCCGAATCACGGAGAATTGTGTAGTTCGCCTAAAAGTAGCAAGCATTGCATAAAGAGAACGTCAGTTTAGCTGTGCTTCAAAATAGCAGTCCAGGACCTTTAATTTTCAGAGGAGTGACTTAGCACAGTGCTACCAGATCTGTAATAATGTAAATAAAATACAACAAGTAATGTTTTGTCTTAGACCAATACTGCTGAAGGAATAGTACCATAGGAAATGATACAGAAGTAATAAAGGAAATAAAAGAAAATTTTCATGTGGCATAAGTGTTCAGGGAGAAAAAATCAGTATGCTACGATTTGCTGATGACATTGTCTTGTTAGCAGAAAGGGCTAACGATATTGAGAAGTTACTGAATGGCATGAACAAAATACTGAAGGAAGATTTAGGACTGAATACAAATCAAAGCAAGACAAAAGTGATGAAATGTAGCAGAAATGATACCAATACTAGTAGATTAAATATAAAAATAGGATCGGATGCAATAGGAGAAGTTAGTGAATTCTGTTATTTGGGAAGCAAAATTACAACCGATGGTAGAAGCAAGAATGATGTTAAAAGTAAAATAGCACTAGCACAACGAGCCTTCATGAAAAAGAGTAATCTTTTAGTTTCATACATTGACCTTGGAATTAGAAAGAACTTTTTAAAACTCTATGTGTGGAGCACAGCACTTTATGGTAGCGAAACATGGACATTAGAAATATCAGAAAGAAAAAAAATTGAAGCATTTGAAATGTGGTGCTGCAGAAGAATGCTGAAAATTAACTGGACAGACAAAGTACGAAATGAATAGGTTTTGGAAATGATGGGTGAGGAAAGAGGTTTGTGGAAGAAGCTTACAGAAAGAAGAGACAGACTGATAGGTCATATTTTGAGACATGCTGGATTGTTTAATTTGTTAGTGGAGGGATCAGTCGAAGTTAAGAACTGTAGAGGAAGACAGAGATTAGAATATCTGAAGCAGATAATTGAGGACGTGGGTTGTAAGGGATATGTAGAGATGAAGAGGTTAGCACATGTTAGGAATGGATGAAGGATTGCAAAAATAAAAAAAGTAATAATAAAAAAAGAATAAAAAAAATAAAAAATAAAATATGGTGACAATTCTTACCAGTGCGGCCAGGGAAGCCGCATTAATTCTATGAATCTCAATTTCACCCAACAATCTACCCTTTAAATTTAAACGATTGTAGTTGCCATCCAGGATTGCATTCTCGATGACGGTTAATAAGTAGCAGGACTAAAATTGAAGGTAGCGGGAATACATTTTGACACGCCATGCTTTTCCCATGGCCAACATATGTTGCCTGCTGACTGATAGCGAGTGCCAAAATTTCCGTGTCTTTATGTATGATAACAATTTCTGTAATATTGTTATGTAATACAGTAAAATGACGCCTGACATACAGGATATTTGTTTAGTTTAGGGGCTGAATATTACTGTTGATGGGTTTTTTGCTGTCGTAAATAAATAAATATTTAATATCAATGCGAGATATTTGTTATTATTATTATTAAGGACACAGTCTTATAATATAGAACACTTTCAAGCGGACGGTGTAGCAGGTGACAGCTAGTACCTACATAAATTATTCCTCTATCTGAATAATTTAGACTTAACTCCCTTAAAAATTTTTAACAACTTGTTCCATCTGACACGAAGTCTACGAACGCCATGAAAGTAACATCAGCCATTACAGTATTAATCTTAAATCAAGAATTGGTTTTCTTGCATCCCAGTTTTTTCTCAAGAAATATTGATCTTTATCTGATATCGTTTCAACTATCATTTCTATTCTTCTGTATATTATGCTATTAGAAATTTTGAAGCGTGCGATGTGAGATCTATTACACGTTAATTTTCACATCTATCTGCTTGTGCTTTCTTTGGGAGTATGAAGATAATTACTATATTAAATACAGTTGGAATAAGCGGCCTGGTAGCTCAATCGTTTGGGCGTCTAAGTAGAGATCGAAAAGTCCCAGGTTCAAATTCCAAGGTTGGCGGGATTTTATAGTCCCTTAGCCGGACCTTCACTTCTGACATAGCTTGCTGTGTAATGTAAAGTACGCTAGAACGCTTCCGTGGTTCGGATTTCACGTTAGATTGTAGGTCCCCTATACCCGGTAAAATTACTGCGTTAGACTAAGAGGTTATGATAGGGGCGGATTTCGCAGCCTGTAGAAATCCCTGTCTTCAGATCACCGCGACCCCACGAATTTACTTAATTGGAATCTCTCTTGTTTCGTAATTTTATGATGTTTGAATAATCTTTGGATTCATTCTTCTATTAGCGACTTTGAAAGTTCTGCTGGAATCTCATTAATTCGAACTGCTTTATTTGACTTCATATCTTCCAAAGCTCTGTTAAATGCTGACCTTTAACGCTTTCTTTTTCTAACACACTTGTTTGAATTATCATACAGCTTCTCTACGTATTCCTTCCTCTGAGATTAAAAAGAGGTTATCCGTCTCTTCTTCACTTCTCTAAAATTCTGCTCTATCCTCCTATAGGCAGAATTTACTTTACATACGACCATTTCCTTTTATACAGTATTTCTTTGCACTTTTCTTGCATATCCTGTTTATTTGCTTTGTAAAATATTTGTATTGCTACCTTTCTGCTTCATCCTGAGCATTTTTGTGCCTTCCACTCCAATCCATTACTCCAAAATTTCTTTTGTGATCCAAGGTTTTAGACCAGTTTCTTTCTTGATGCCTGGTGTGACTTTAAAAGATTGGATGCTCTTCAGTGCATTCCAGTCTTCTCCTGTTGAATTCCGTTATTTCTTTTATCCACGACTGTATCTCTGCAAATTTTTATCTCGTGTGATATTCTTTTAGTTTGTTCTCTTCAAGTCTGTTTTGCCTGTGTTGCTTCGGTTTTCTTTTGAATTTCAGATAGCACTTTTTAATTATTAGATTCTGTTCAGAGTCCATATCCGTTTCCAGGTATGTTTTACAATTAAGAAATTGGTTTCTGAACCACTGCTTGTCCATGATATGTTCAAGCTGATATCTGCCCGCATCATCCTGACCTTTCCAGACATATCGTCCGTGAATGATTTATTTGTTATGATTGGTTTATATTCTTCACAAAATTCTAACTTGCGTCCTCTCTCATTTCTTTCTCTTAGACCAAAGTTCCTACAGTATTTCCCTCTTTCCTTCTACCATTACTGCCTTCCAGTCAGCGACGATTATTAGATTTTCATTCCATTTCTTATATTGGATTAATTCTTCAGCTCCATCCTTTATTTTGGCATATACACTTGTATTTTAATTAACATGGTTGGCGTAGACTTTGTTTCTAACATCATCAAAACAATCCTTTCACTAAAATCACACGTTTCCCTATTCTCTTGTTCATTACAAATCTCAAATCGGTAACTTTATTGACCGCTTGTGTACTAATTATTCTATATTTCCCATAACAGAAATCCTGTGCATCCCTCCACCTAAAAAACATAAAAAATTCCGAACCTCAATGTTTTAGTAGTTTTAGGGTTTTCTTGTTAGTCATACATGTTACACCGCACTAAATGAAGTTTAGTAATTATCCTATATACAAAGATCTATGAATAATGTAAAGATGTTCATTGATTAGATTAATGATCAGCTTCACCGACGTGTTAACTCAGCATGCTACTTCCTGAAGTCGATTATTTAACACCCTTCACTAACGAAAACTTGGGGAAATTTACAGCAAACGTTAGAGTTCGCATTTACGCAATACGCTGCGGCCATTCATTAATTGAAGCAGTGACTACAGCCGACTGCTCGTGTGACGCCAGGTTGCCTAGCTTCTGCTAAAACCATTGCACAACGCAACCTACCAGGCCAACCGTTCTATTTCCTGCACAGGGAACTAACTGGGAGTTAAGCCTCGTTGTTAAGTCTTCCCAGTAGAAATCATTATACATAGCATCTAAAACTATTAATGATATCGAAATAAATGGTTCATTTACACGGTGGTTGCAGTATTTAATATAACACTACAATGCCTCGATACTCGTTAGAAAATGGTTTGTCACTCATTGTTCAGATTTGTTTTACGAAATAAAAATGGCAGTCTTAAGTGTTCACTATTTTTCATTCCAACTTTTCAGCTTTTTCAGTATAATTCGTAAGCACATATGGAAGAACGACATAATACAAACAAAAAATTTAATTAAAAATGCCCGTACCCTATAACAGAAATGAATCGGCAAAAATTCTAAAGCAAAGACAACGTATGTTTTGAAACTAGCCTCACCGACGTGAATTGTATATGCCTTTGTTATCATTGGAGAATTCATTGAATGAAAGATGTCACAGTCTTTAATAGAAGTTAACTGACGAGTCGTTATTTATCAAAAACTCAAGTAATTGAGACATTTAAGTAAGCAAGCCGGATATTTTGGTAGAATTTTTGCGAATGAACTCATTAATAAAATTACAACGTAAAACGGATACCTGGCCGAGGGTTTTACTTTTGATATAGTCAACTGGGATTTTGAAATATCTGTCCTGGTGTAAGGAGTTTTCATTGCAAATTGACGGAAATGTTTGGCAGTTCGATTACTGGTGCAGACAATTGCGATTATTCACTTCGATTATTTCTTCTATGACCTTGCGTACTAATACATTGATTTCTGGTACAGGATGCACAGTATTCTAGAATTATCGGTTGCGGCGTAGGTATGTGTAATTAAACGTATTTGCGTCGATTATTCGTACTAGCATTGAAAATGCAATATTTTTGCCGTACTGTGCGACCCACTGAATTAATTCCATAGCTTGTGAATTACTGGAATACTGGACTCAACTTGGATTCTTCGTAAAAGACTACACTGAATTATTGCTCCGAAACGTGGTTGAGTGCCAATAAGTTTTTCATTTATGGTTCGGGACCCATTTTTATAAACAGTGAAAGCAGAAATTTGCCTTTACACTCACTTGAAGACTTTGGTTTCAGGGCAGACAGATCTTAAAAAATCCTGCTTGATTCCGTTTAGGATGGTATAAACTTCGAATTCTATTTTGGATCATCAAGAAGACTGGTAATTCGAAAACAAGGAAGGATACAAATATGCAAAGTGCAGACTATTGTGGCTAAAATCACCCATCTCCAGCGCAAAGGATTACGTTGTATTAGGGAACTGCTTTCCGATTCCAGTCGTGATGATCTGAAACCGGCGTTACGTCAAGGCTTGTGTAATCAATCTCAGTAAGCCAAGCATGCTGCCATCTCAAAACCTTGAAGGCTCTACCCACGCGCAGAGGCACTCAGTGTAAGATATTATATTTTGCTTGTTTATACTTCATTTGACGCCTGAGACCATCAAGGATTGAATTAGAGGGTGGTCTGAATAGAACTATTCTGAAGTAGATTGCACTGATGTGGGAAAATTATGAAATACGAAATTTCATGAAAATCAAGTGAAAGTTGCTTAGGTCATCCGTATGTAAGTTTCATTACAACATATAATAACATATACGAGATTGATACCACTAAGATCGTGGCCTGGTAATGATGCACGCGATTTAAAAGAGAATCCCGCAAAAACAATTCTTGTAAAAATAGGCCAAGTCTCGTGTTCGTGTAGTGACAAAAATTTATGAGATCTTCTTCTGGGCCAAGTCTACACTTTGAAGTGTGTATTCACTTCACTTTGTGAAACAGAATATGGCTTCTCTCGGTGTCATAGATCGTTTATTTAGAATTTTTTTTAAAAATATCTGATGACTTGGCCATTATGCACGTCATAATTTTTAATGAAATTGAGGGCATAATATATACTTGTCAAATTCTAAAAAGAGTGAGGAACATCTTGGCTTTTACTTATTTATAAGTTTAATAAAGTAACACATTTAAGGTATTTATATATATTAAGTAAAACATGGCGCACATAATGGCCAAGTCACCAGAATTTTTAATTTCTAAATAAACGATCTATTACACCAAGAGAAACCATTCTGTTACACAAAGTAAAGTGAATACACACTATAAAGTTGTCGCGGTTATGCTGGAGGTTCGGTTACAATACTTACTGTGAACCTTTAAAGCTTCCGCGCACTCACTAGATTCTGGTTCTTTCTCTGACGGCCGCCAACCGATATTAAGTCGGTAATAAATGAAATAAAAATGCACCTTCTTATTTGAAACACATGCATTTAATAGTTAAAAAGATAGTCTCGCTCCAACTCCCAACCTTTATGAAAGTTCGCTATCGGTACTTCGATCCTTAAAGATTACAGGTAATGCCTCCGATAAATTTAGACTGAATAACACGCACTCTTTTCATTCATACAACACCCTTACTAGTTCTCAGAACATGCCTATGGCTCACCACGAAACAATTCATATAAAATTCTGCAAATACTTTCTTCATTAATAAAGTTCCTTCATATCACCAAAGAAATCACCTTCTCCCAAATTAATTCTTTATCATAATGAACACACGATCTCGTCGACTCGACTGACTGTTCACTTCCACGACGGACTCACCTACTCCACGGCCAACGGCAGACTGCCGACCAGAAGCCTACGTGCGTCTTTCTCCCAAGCGCACCATGCTTCCGAATTTGGGGTTTACACCCCCGAGTTCACGGACCCGGCAGATGCTGACGTCACTAGATGACGACCAGTTTCAACCCATGCTTTAAAACTGGGTTCTACCTCCCTAAACCCACGGACTTGGCGGATGCTGATGTCACTAGACAACCACGCAAACCGCCAATATTTAAAACTTCTCAAATTATCTTCCAAAGCAATGGGGAAATGCCATTAACCCGTTACAAAGTGTAGACTTGGCACAGAAGAAGATCTCATAACCTTTTGTCACTAAACGAACGCAAGACATGGCCTCTTTTTACAAGAATTTTTTTTTGCGGGATCTCATTTCTTTTTGTAAGTTTATCGCTTATTCTGGATCGCCACTCAAATGTAATGATGCTATTTAAAAATCGGTGAATTAGAAAATTTCAGAATTGAAGACACCAATATATGGAACAAACAATGCCCCACTCTCTGAAAACAATGGGTGTGCGTCGTAGCCGAGCAATGCGGATTGCTGCTGGTTTAACTACCACCATAAATAAATTACTAGCAACTTCCAAACTAAGCATAGAAACATAGTAAAATTTAAGATATAAGTTGAACTTGCTGATCTCTATGAATTAAAAACTCTCAGACATATAGCTGAGCAAAGCAATTAAGCTGCAAATATGTGCCAGAATATTTCATGTTTAGGATTGTAATTAAATAAATACGAGGGAAAACTCCAGTATTAGACTTTTCTTATGATTTAGGGATTAAACCATATATGTGTATCAAATAAATTGTTTCTAGGATTACTGGAAGTATAGTGGAATTTTGATGTCGGGGTGTAGTGGTCGAAATAAAATTTTGAATTTCAATAACTTCTATAGTAAGAAAAGGAAAGAAGTAAATTTTAAGACATTAGTTAAATTTAGTAAGCTTGCTCTACAATTAAAATCTGAGGTGTATAAAGTTATTAAGGTAGAAAGCGACTTCACGTTAGGGATAGGTAAGGGGTAGATTTAAGGAAATTAACAAGTTTCATACTTTTCTTATAATGTGTTGGTAAAATGTTATCTGCGTGTCAAATTTCAGCTTTCTACGGCCACAGAAGTACCTTAGAGTTTTGATGACCATCAGTCAGTCAGTGAATGACAAAATCGCTGAATTTTGCATCCGAACTAAGAACAGTAACTAATTAAAATTTAGTACATTTGCTACGATTGCTGATAACAATGCATAACAGAAATTTGAGAGATGTGGCATGAACACGTTCCAAGACATTGAGGTTCAAAAATGGCCCGAATCGCTTCGAGAAACGGGTAGTCAGTGCTGCCCTTGACTCGGCGAATGCACTGCCATTCAGCCAAATTTGTTATCTATCTTCTAACAGTTTTATTTGAGTTTCACACATTTCCTCCTGCAATGTTTTTATGCAGTCCGCATAAAAAGAATACTCAAGATGTCAAAAACTGAAGCGACAGTTCAAATGAAATCATCATTTGTCTTGAAATGGGTACCATACAGAATCTTTTTAGGGTTCTAAGAAGGTGGAAGTCTAAGGTGCGGAGCGAGACACAGTTTTGGTGAATAGTGAAACAATTGAAACCCACACTCATGCCATCACAGTGAGAGACTGGGAGCAATGTCCTCATGAAACAGTACCTTTCTTGAAAGTTTGCTTCTTCTTTTCTCATCGATAGCTGCTCGCAATTGCTTCACAAGGTTAGCTTGATTTCTGCCTGGATTGTATTAATTTTTTCTGGAAATGTACAAGCAGTACACTCTCAGAATCACAAAAAATAGATACTATCACCTTTCCTGCGAAAGAAACAGCCTTGTAATGTTGGAAGGGGAAGACTGGCGTGTATCCACTTCATTGACTGTTATTTTTATTCAAGGGTAAAGTAATGAGTCACAAATTGATCAACAAAATCTAGTCGATTGGTTTCACGGTGAGCTAGATTTTTTGTCGCCACCTGCCTCCTCAGTTCTTCTGTTAATAGTTCTAACATTCAACGAACGTAAAACTTTCAAGTACTCTGTCAGAATGCGATTAACCATTCTTCTCGGAATGTCAAATATCTCCTCAATCTGCCGAACTACAACCTTCTATCTGTCATCACTAAGTCATGTATCTTGTCCCAATTTTCGAAAGTGGCTGTATCCACTGGTTCGTGGGTCATCTTCAGGGCAGGTTATCCCAATTTAAACTTAGAAGTCCGCTGTCTTACTGATCTGTAACGAAAGCTCCATCTCCTAATGTTGCAACATGTCCTCACTAATGTCCTCTGGTAATATCTCTTTATCAAAAAAATATATATTCACTGGATTAACTTCTTTTTGTACATTTCAGATTAAGCGTACCGTTCTTCCGCATTCTGCGTCTGTGACGAAATAAAGTTAGTTTTAGGATTTTTTTAAATTGGGTTGATATCCTGAGAGGAACTAAAAAACTATACGCATTTTTCACCAAGTTGTATTATTTCGATTCACTGATCACGGCACGAACCTACGGGATGGAACTCAAGGAAAACTCTACATTCGAGGCCATGAACTTTTCTGATAGCTCTCTTTTACTGGTGCAAGGAACTAGCTGACGTTATTCTTCCGCAGTAGGTTTCTGTTATTGTTTGTGAATCTCGTGTTTTTTGCTGTAATTGGAGACCATCTTTGTCTACGGTTAGGCTATTACTAAAATAGCCTAGAGATAATTATGAGGCACGTAAATGGCGGGAACTGAGTTTAGGAAATTTTAAATCTATATTTACATTTAGGCACTGTAATTCACAAAACTGTGGATGGCAAGGGATACTTTCCACCAAAACTAACTCTGTGCATTCCAATCGCGAATATTACTATGCAAGAATGAATTCATATAAGCATCCATATGACACCTAATTTCCCTAATCTTATCTCTCCTGTCTTTGCCACTAATATAGCTTGATGGTATTTCATTACACTCAAAATGAAAGATGTTGCTCAAATTTTTCAAATAAATTCAAACTAAACCTACGCCATCATACAATCCAACCCCAATTATGTATCAATTCTGTGACGCTTTCACAAGCGCTGTCTCAAGCAGTCACGAATGAAGTTGCTCTTCTCTGTACTTTATCTCTACTGGCAATCAGTTCCTTGCGATACAGATCCCAAACGGCACAAAAATAGTGCACGCACGAGAGTTTTGTACACTATCTCCTTTGTGTGAGCGTTACAATTCTTTAAAATTCGACCTACGAATAGCAGCCTAGAATTAGCTCTTCCAACGACCGAAGGTATGTGCTGGTATCACTTCATACTGTATTGTATTGTTACGCTCAAATACTTCAGGAAATTAACCATGTCAATAACTGAACTATTCACTTCGTACTCCAGAATAAACGGATTCTTTTTGTTAGTTGTCCACATTTCCTTGCCCTTTTTACAAATTTTAGTATGTTACAATTTATTTAACCACGTCAAAATAATGCTTAGATGGCGTTTAATTTTTAAGCAATCGGCCGAATTCCTTAATTCCCTATATAAGGAAATCACTGCATCATCAGCGAACAATTTCAAATTGCTATTGACGTTGTATCTAAGATCGTTTATAAAAATTAAGAAATGGCGTGGTCCTATTACACTTCCCCGAGGGACGCATGAGGTAACATGTTGATTAGTAGAGGCTACTTCGTCAATGATGGCGTAATAAGCTCGATCAGTTGGAGAATCTCGTATCCATTCACAAATCTGATAATATATACCTACAATCTAATCTTCAACAAAATGCGGTTCTGTGATACAGAGCCGAATGCTTTCTGAAAATCCAAAAATATCACATCAGCTTGTGATCCTGTCTCAATAGCTTTCATTATGCTATGCCAAAATAGGGTCAATTGTGTTTCACACCATCTGTTCTTCCGAAATCCGTGTTGTTATGGTGAAAGCAATTTATTTTCGTCTAAAAACTTCATGATGCTCGAGCATGTAACATGCTTCAGAACTCCCATGCAAAAGAGATTATGGATATGGTTCGGCAGTTTCTAGGATCTTTTCGATCTCATTTCTTGAAAATTGGTACTATCTGCACAATCGCCCAGTCTGAAGGTTTTTTTTCCTCTTGTAAGAAATAAGAATTTACAGTACATATCGGACAGAAATGGTTGGATTTCCTTCGCGTACTCTGGAGATACTCTTGCTGGTATAGTATTGGGACTATGCGCTCTCCCCAATTTCAGTTGACCTAATTGCTTTACAATAACTGCAGTATAGATTCGTAACGAATTTATCTCTTACTCCACACATGGTGGAAAAATGGGTGTGCTATCCCTATTTCCATAAGCGAACGAATTTTTAAAATCGGTGTTAAGTACGTTAGCCTACACACGGCTTTCGCTAACCTCAAATAAGTCGTGTAATGGTGCTGATATAACGTTGTATATGCAGTTAACTTTCCTTTCATCTTGATTTTCTATGGAGCTTTTAGATAGCTAACTGCAACTGAAATCATTAAATGTCTCACCCATCCCATTTTTAACACGTCCGCTTGACTAAGTTTTCTAAGTCACTACGGTCCCCCGTCCTTCTTAAGGATGCGTGTGTCCTGCTTCACTTTTTGAGTAATCTTTATAATTCATGTATAAACCCGCGTGGATAATTCACTTTTGTGATTATACGTTTTGGTATAATCCCTGACTATATGAATAAATCGATGCGACATCTCATCAGCGGAGCCTCTTATTATTTTGAAGGTATGGTAATTATCCCTCAAGCACGTTCTAAAAAATACTTTTGAGGCCTTTTTCAATGTGGAAACAATCTTTTCTTTTTTATTTCTGCACTCAGTTATTGATTTTACAGTTGCGATTACCGCTTTTTAATCGCTTATTTCTGTGTTCGTTGAAATGTCTGTAAATTATTCTGGCCTATTTGTAACGAGAAGATCTAAAATATTTTCATTAGCTTCACGATACCACGTCGGTTCAGTAACCAGCTGTTCAAGATGATGATCTGTAAACATGTCGAGAATGATTTTACAAGCTAATTTATGCTGCCATCAGTAATGTGAACGTAATTACTCAAGTCAATATAAGGCAAGTTGAAGTCGCCTCTTACTATTATTGCATAATAATGTAATCGTCCAGCTATACTGTCTACATATTTCTTAACGCCTCGGCAATATTTATATCGGCACCAAGTGGAAGGTAGAAGGCGCCTATGAAAAATGTAGTCCTGGCTACCTTATGTTTAATCCATACGAGTTCGCAAACCATATCGATGTCTATTTTATTAGACGAGAGATATTTACTGCCAGCTATAAATGGACCCCCTCCATGCAAATGCAATCTATTCTTACGGAAAACGTTTATGCTATTGTTAAAAATTTCGGCAGAGCGTATATGCAGTTTCAGAAAGCTTTCTGTAACAATAATTACAATATTCAGTTCTGTGCCAATAATAGAAAAATGTTAGGTCAGAAGAAAGACGGTAACTGAGATGAGATTGTATAAAAAACGGAAGGGTATGATCTAAAGATGAAGTGATGTGATGGTTTGTGATGTGTAACAGACACCAATTACTCTACAGTATTGCAGCATTATTCATAATAATTTTATTTTTTAGATAAAATGTATTACGGCAGCGTGAAGAGTGAAATTGAACGTGGAACAATGCAGAAGATCACGACAATGTAATCTTTAATCACAACGAATAAAGAACTGATTATTAAAATAACAATGCATTACTCCCTATTTTCAAATTTCATTAACTCTAATAAAGTATTTAATCACGATCTTCTTACTGACAGGTTTCGAAATGTAGTCCACAGTGACTATAGCTGACTTACGAAACTGCTAAATTTATACCCTTTATTTCACATTATTTTTGAGGAAGTAAGGAGCAACGGGTATTAAAAGAATTAAGTCCGTCCATAAGAAATTCTACTAATTCCAAAGAATGAGGGACAATATATGTCATTAGCTATCGTAGAACAACTCTGGTGGTTAGGTATATTTGAGTAAATGAGGTTTATTGTATTTGTTCCTGTTATATGATGATCTTTGTAAACGTTCAGTTCTCCATCAAGAAGACCCATTCGCTTTATTTGGCAACCAGCACTGTCCTTTAAATTATTAATTATCAGTGTAGTACATAACTGACAGTCTCTAAATATGTCAACGTACTATCGTGAAGCTGTCGCGTTTGCTTACGCATTCGCGTCCTTTGTCGTATGGCTTCTAACCAATTGAGTGTTTGTTCCCATCTGCCCATTAATGAATTGTCCCTGACATTACATCTCGCACTAAGTCATAGCAGAACATTAGATGCAAATGATTACTCTCGCTTCTCGTGTTGTCTCTACTACTGTCTATATTCCATTTCCGCGATCTGTGCTGTGTGACTTCTCACTGTGCGTAAGCAACTAAACTGCTCTCTTCCCATACTCCGACTTCCCTTTTACGACCTGTGACCTCCGACTTAAGATGCTGTCACTTGTTCAGCCGGGAAACCATTCAAGTAGATGTCAGACGATGAGTTTAGCCCTATAAGTTCTTTGGACAAGCCGCAGAGATATTCTACTCGATCGCGTGACGTCACAATTTTAGGTTCTTTCCATGGCGGGGAACGATGGATGCCACCAGGTGAAAGCGGTGGCCTCAATCTGTGCGTGACGTCATAGCCCCGAGCATCTCAGATAGCTACCTAACGCATAAATGCCGCCACATCATCAGTTTCCAATCGACGCTCGTCTAGTGCAGTTCACTATGGCTAGTGAGGTACTCCTGTTTTCAACATGCTACAAGTTAAACAGCAGTGACAATAAACGGCTTACTGTAGGTTTCTCACGTAAACTGAAATTCACTTCGGTAGTTGTACTCGAAAAAGTTGGGTACAGTAAAGTCACGCTCACATATGAAGAATGGGATGTACTTAGGCAGCTGGTCTATACAATTGGTGGCTTATTCAACAACAGTGAGCATCTGCAAACGAGTATATCACTTGGCAACCACACCATCTCGTCCCTGGCTGGAGCGAAAACTGTATGGTTTTACAACAATGCTGTTCCTGCCAATGGTGTGTTTCTCGGCGAATCTACTTGGAGCAACATGGTCGACGCCCTGCCTGCAATGACCAACGCCATCAGCACCATCAAGCCCTGAAGTTATCAAGTTACCAAGTACTACAGCGAGTTTGTGAATACGATATCAGAGAAAGTGATTCGTGAATACCCCAGTTGTTCTATGCAAGGGCTAATAGATTTGAATTTTGATAATGTATACGTCAATTAAGTGTCATACAGCCCCAGTTCAACACTAGTCTACTAACGTTTAAAGTTAGAAGTTTAAGCATATAAAAAATTGTTAGTGTATGATGAAGTTAAGCGCAAAACTGAACAAGATTTAAAAGGAATTGATGTATGCGCTAATAAGTAAATAAAATCATTTTACCCGATTATTTCTTTTGTTATTTCACCTATCATCATTAAATAATAAGATAGTTTATATATTTCTTTAAACATTCTTTTATTTCAGCCACCAATTGGCTATTAAAAATGCATTTTTAGCAGTATACTGTACAGGATGCCTTGGTGGGCAAACTACGTTACAATTATCTTTCATACCTTTATGATTAATAATTGTGGATTTTTAATTTTTATGAAGGAGTGAGAATTTACTAATTTTGCAAGAATCTCGACGTTAGTTGGAATTTAGGAAAAATTGTCACAATATGACATTTATTTTTGGTGATTACAAGTCTGAGCGAATTTATCGTTAACATTAACACAAATTGGCAAAATCATAAAAGCAACGCTCAGAGTTACAATTAGCCGTCATGAGCAAGCAAACAATTGTATATTTACTTTTAAATATATCTCAGAATCAAAATGCAAGAAATAATGACAATTGGAAACAATGAAAAATACAAATTATGACGACCTCAGACAAAGGTATCATAATACTGTGAATTTACAGTTAAAAAGACAATCATTGGCGCCAGAATGAACAATATATCATTCGAAAATAACTAGTTCTGGCAAATTATGCCGCTAGCTCAGGTTTTTTTTTACAATTACAAAGTGCGAACATGGATCTATCCTCTCAAAGTCGTTTACGGGTTCTGTTTCACGGAATGCACAATCAGATGGCTTGGTCGTAATAAGTTACCATTGTAGTTGTGCGTCTGATGTCTGCGGTGACTGGAGCGGTCCCACGATATGTGAGGCTATCTCACAAGGCGGCTACAAGCATCTCTGGTCTGACAATGCGCGTCATCGCATTGCCGGCTGTGTCGCCGTGATAAGCCTGCTCCAGCAAGGCAAGCTGGCAGCCAGAAATCGTACAACGGCAGTTGGCGAGAGAAGCCAACTTTCCAAGTCCACCTCAGACTAGACTCGCATAGTTTGGACTCGAAGATCGAAGTGAAGCTCGCCGCTCTTCTCTCTCGCGAGGAAACTTCTCGCTCCACCCCTTTGCAGTCTCGAAGCTCACATACAACAGAAATTCCCAGGATTTTGAGTTATACGCTCATTCGGATTGGACCTTCAGGTCGGCACCTAATGTCACGTGATATCCTCTATATGTGATTTGGCCAGAGTATCTAACAGTGGTCGGACATATTCGGCTATATTCGCCGGGGTGAGAGAACATTCGGGTGTCGGGCGGCAGGCTTTTCCCGCCAGATGAGTGACCCATCCCCAGGGAGCAGAGTGTGTGGTCCGGCAATCCCCAAATCCGCGACGTTCTGTCGCCATGATTCGCGAAGACCAAGATTAGCTTCAGGCCTATATAGCTCAATAATTCTTTAATATTCGCTTTACCAAGATACACTGTATGTTCACCATTTCATTACAGTCCTCACTTGGAATCTTGCGTACTTTATAAAATTACAACAAAAATCTATTTAGGTGGTCGCCCAAGATTTATGTAAATTGCTCTTATATTAATTATTACATATATAATAAGAATGCACCTTGTAACGTGGCGACAGCGCGTCATGTTACAATATGGCCGTCCGTTGGTGAAAAATAAAATTATGATAGAATAATTTTATTTTTACTCCGTAATTCTACCTCCATTGTGACTCAACAAAAACTGAAGCATTTTTTTACAATTACATTAATTTTAAATGTGATTCCAATAACCATCGGAATCCTGGCTTGTAAGGTGAATTCATAATGGGAGCATATGTCCTTTTGGCCGTTTTACAATTCTTTACAAACAGAAGCACGTGAATTCAGGTAGCCTTCCCAAATACAAAGTTAAATTAAACACAATACTAAAATATACATGAAAATAAATTATTTGCATACATGTTTAAATAATAATAATCTTGAAAACTTGTATAAATTAATAAAATGAAACACATTAATAAAACAAAACTAAGTCGGAACACTTATGCAGAAAGTGGTTGAACTATACATATTTACAATTTAGCGTGATGTTTTACTCATGTGCATAAAAATAATTCTGCCTTCAACAAACATCCATATAGATGCTAGAGGTGAGTGGAAAATATCTCATTACATTGCGCGGTTTTAATCTCAAAACAACGGAATAGTTTAGTCGGATTCGGTGACGTGATTTGCGTCATGACCGACGGTTAATACAACAAGCATTTCAGAGAAAAGATGTGTTCGTGTTCATGGTAAAATATCACCAACTGTAATCTTGGATTTGAATGACGCGGCACTTACTTATAATTCAACGTAGTGTGGAATGAATGATGTAAGTACATGTTTTCGTGTGTTACGTAAATTATGAACCTTACTGGTTGAATGTTAGGTGGTCTCCTAATTAGTCTTTCATTGGTCGACATCTCTAACTTTTAATATACAGTCTGTGAAGTGATTGCGAATTTCACGGCGAAAGGAAACTGTATTTGCTCATGGGTATATGTAATGGAATTTCTATAACATTTACCATTCCCCTATGAGACATTTATACATATTATGCGGTTTGACGTTACCTTTTCGTGTCAACCAAAGTCGTTGTAGCATCTTTGGCATACAAGCGGACCCTAAACATAACCATTCCGCACATAAAATGAAAGGATAATGAATAGCGTAATTATCATTCCTCAGTAATATTACGATCCCTTCACAATGGGTCTATGATGACTCGAGATTATCTCGACAGTCAAAGAATAATTTTTTTTTTTTTTTATTTAGGAGTTATTATAACCCTCTTAACATGTCCGTTTACTCCACGTTTTATGCCGAAATCCATCCCAGTTAGCGAATATTTTTCTTTTATACACTCATGCTTCTTTAGCTTGTATGAAAAAGGTCTAAGCTTTGTGCACAGAACGGTTCGCTCTCAGGTTTTCCGTTTGCCAATACAAAGCAATTTTGAGATTCCACGCTAGCAGAATACTATGAATCTATATAAAGAAAAAATATAAACCTTGAAATTATTTTCGTTGAGTGCACACAATCCTGAGCTAAATGTATGCTGTCCAACAATAGTTTTAATCTAATTTATGGAATACTATACAATTTACACGCAAAATACCGCTAGAACGAGGCGTGAAACTTCTTGTTTCCTTTCTCATTCATCCTTGGGTAGCCGCTATCTGACAGAATTCTCGGAACCTGCCTGTTGAGTTCAGCTGCCTACCTGCGCTAATGAGCTCAGCTGTCCAAGGGTAGATGTTCCCAGCTCTTTTGAAACCGTTACTTTGTATTGAATGGATTTAGGTTCCGGGCGTTATGAGGCCCGATCTCGGTTTGTCCGTCCGTCAACATATAACAATTCTTCGAGATCACTCTGGCCACCGAATATGGCCCGGAATATAGCAGGAAAAACTTCGATATCACCAATAATCTTATTGTTCACGTCTTCACCATCTGTGCAATTTTCATATACAAAATTCCTTGTTTATTGAAGTTAGCATCAAATATAATTACCTTAACTTGCAAAGTTAGCTGAATTATTGAATATATCCCGTAAATAAAGTTTTTCCCTTTAGCCTTTATAAACGCAGTCGCCTTTAACTTTTTGCTCTTCGACCTCGCTCTTTCGTTAGCAAAATAACAGCAAGGTATTGTGAAAACTCTCCTGGGTATCTGTAATCCTTCAACTTATGATTCCTAATTTCCGTGATGACCAATACAATTTGAACAAATCTTTCTGGCAAGGTTTCGTGTTCTATAGGGCATTATCTGTGGCACTTAGCCACTCTTGATAGATACACAAAAACAAAGAAGTAAAATACGTTGATCAGATAACATGCGATCTTCGATCAACACAGACAAAGCGATATTACGCTCGCTGTACACTTCTGCTCAGAAAAGATATAATGCAACTACCTAAGGTAAAAACGTTACATCGAACTCATGCATCACAAAATGTTGAAACCCTTTTCGTTTATGTCACAAAATACATCTTAGAAAGCATATCACAATATTTGTATCGCTATCAGATTCATTGTGATTGCGAAGACAAGAAATTGTGCTTGCTAATGGCGCTTCATTTTCCGCGAGTGCGTATCAATTTATCTGGCTCAGGAAAACATTTAACATTTCAGGATTTTTAACAAATCACGCCCACTTAACAGCGTGAAAGTCAAAAGTGACTATTAATATTTCACGTGGACAAAATATAAATTTCGCAATAGCGAAATAAGCATTAAAAATTCCGAATATGGAAATATCCTAAGTAGCTTTAACTGTAAATGCAAATTTTCTAACTTGAATTTTGTTTGATTTTCCGTTTATCTAATTTTTCCAGCGAAACAGACGGTTTAGACTAGCGGAACTGGCATCGGCGTTTTTCAAGCATGATTAATTTCGGCAAGGCGTCTAACCTAAAAGAATGTGTACTGTACATTTAATTTTTTTATGATCCAAATCGGACAATTCATAGTCAGCCTTTTTGTCATCGTATTTGGCACGCTACACAACTTGTTGAACAATGCCTACAAGACGAATTTGAGACGTCCATGGATCTTTCTCTGGAAAATAATTCTGCGTCGCGAATATTCGTCTTTACCGCTTTCAACAGGATTTTGAAGGACGTAGAAGCTTGAGCCTACAAGGTCACAGACGTTCGGTGGTTTGTGCCCGACAGCTAATGACATTCCTGGAACAGTTATAGTGTCCGTCGACCGACCCCACTTACTAACGGGTCCAGCTGACAATTGCGTCTTTTCTGACCGCAAGGAATGAACAAATTGTGTAGTGTTCCACACAAAGTTACGGACAGAAAAACTCCACGCGATGTTGATAGGCTGTGAATTCTGAGATTGATTTCGCATTTCTCCGAGGATTGGAAAACTTGCCGACTCTTGTCTGACTTTCAAGAACGACATGTACTGTACATCTTTCCTCTCCTGCCCTACAAATGTCTTATGCTTTACCGACAGTTTGCACTTAACTGTGGATCCAAGACAACTGAAATTGTTGTGTTTCTTGATTTCAGATATTTTTGCGTACAAACTGACAATTTCGCTGACTAAGAGTTGAGTAGTGACTTTAACAACCGACTCACTCGCAGTCTGTAATACCGCCTTCGGAGGATTTTGTGGAGGACTAAAATTACCACGTTCGGCTTCCAGAAATTCGTCCAGTGACAATTTTAACTCGGTTTGTGCCGTCTTAACGAGCTCGACCGAACACGCTACGGCAGTCACCTCTGAGTTAAGTTCTCAGAGGTTTTGTTCAGTATGGTCTTTGACCTCGCGAACAATTTCCGATATTTGCCCTAGGTTTTGGCCGTTCTCGTTTCGGATCTGTTCAATGGACAGGTCGGTGGCGTCAAGCCTTGTGGATAATTATTTGTTGGCCGTTTGCAAAGAAGCACAGGTAGTTTTTACTTCTTCTGTGTCCCTTTCCAGCTTAGAAACAATTTTAGTTACATAAGACTTGAATCCGGACATTTCTTTTATGACCTCAGAACGGAAGGTGGATATTTTCCCGTCCAAATTTGTTAATATCGCAGCTTGCGAATCAAAACGCTGCTTAAACAAATCCGAATTTCTCTTATTTTCCTCCTTTTGTGAATCAAACCGTGCATCAAAACTCTGCTTAAGCAAATCCGAATTTCTCTTATTTTCCTCCTTTTGTGAATCAAATTGTTGGCTTATTGCAGTCATTAACGTGTTTAACATTTGCTGTGATAGGAGTGGTGATTCTACGGGAATTTGTGTTATTTGTTGTGTCTGTTCTGAATGTGCGGGCGTATTCTGTGTCATCTCACCTACAGGTGACGGAAAATTTTCCATATTTTCTTCCTGTGGCGACAAAGTAGACTGCGAACTATATGAGTGGGTCGGAACTTCAGAGCTTAGGTTCCCCTCCCCTGCAGCCAATATTCCGCTTTCTGTTAACTGAACCTGATCGTTCATGATTTCGGGAGATTTTTGCCTATCAGACTGATCTTCTATATTGAAATCTTTTATCGTACGAGATCGTAGCTTTATATGAACACACAAAGAATGAATTTACACCACAATTGTGCAATGACGAAATCTAGATTCACTAACAACAAAAATACCGCGAATTTCAATACACACAAATACATATACCCCTCCAAAATACAGCAAGAGAAAAGCAACGATGAATCATGCAACACAACACCATGAAAGCAGACTTACTTTCAAACACATGGGCAAAACATGCGTGTCTTTAATTTTCTTAGCAGCTACAATGCATTAAGAAATCAACACTGACGTTACTTATTTAAAAATTTTAAACTGATTACAAAATTGTTACAATACAAAGTGTATTGCATCTCAATTGAAATACACAAATGAACTTCCTTTTAATGCGTTGAAACAAAATAAATTTTATGCATTGAAACAAACTGAACTTTATGCATTAAAATATAAGTGAAACATCAAAATAAAATCATGTATGAATATTTATTTTCTACTAGAATAATAAAACTGCCAAAAGCCATATGCAACATTCCATGAAACTTTCTGAATTTGGGCTCCAAATAGTATTAATTTGAATTATGCCACCAAGTTCGCAGACATTAAGTAGTAATGTCTCATCTGGCACCAGCGTTGGGATACATTATGTAGTGGGTGCCTTGGTGGGCAAACTACGTTACAATTATCTTTCATACCTTTATGATTAATAATTGTGGATTTTTAATTTTTATGAAGGAGTGAGAATTTATTACTTTTGCAAGAATCTCGACGTTAGTTGGAATTTAGGAAAATTGTCACAATATGACATTTATTTTCTTATCACTGGCGATTACAAGTCTGAGCGAATTTATCGTTAACATTAACACAAATTGGCAAAATCATAAAAGCAACGCTCAGAGTTACAATTAGCCGTCATGAGCAAGCAAACAATTGTATATTTACTTTTAAATATATATCAGGATCAAAATGCAAGAAATAATGACAATTGGAAACAATGAAAAATATATGACGACCTCAGACAAAGGTATCATAATACTTGACTTTACAGTTAAAAAGACAATCATTGGCGCCAGAATGAACAATGTATCATTCGAAAATAACTAGTTCTGGCAAATTATGCCGCTAGCTCAGGTTTTTTTTTACAATTACAAAGTGCGAACATGGATCTATCCTCTCAAAGTCGTTTACGGGTTCTGTTTCACGGAATGCACAATCAGATGGCTTGGTCGTAATAAGTTACCATTGTAGTTGTGCGTCTGATGTCTGCGGTGACTGGAGCGGTCCCACGATACGTGAGGCTATCTCACAAGGCGGCTACAAGCATCTCTGGTCTGACAATGCGCGTCATCGCATTGCCGGCTGTGTCGCCGTGATAAGCCTGCTCCAGCAAGGCAAGCTGGCAGCCAGAAATCGTACAACGGCAGTTGGCGAGAGAAGCCAACTTTCCAAGTCCACCTCGCATAGCTTGGACTCGAAGATCGAAGTGAAGCTCGCCGCTCTTCTCTGTCGCGAGGAAACTTCTCGCTCCGCCTCTTTGTAGTCTCGAAGCTCACATATAACAGAAATTCCCAGGATTCGGATTGGACCTTCAGGTTAATGTCACGTGATATCCTCTATATGTGATTTGGCCAGAGTATCTAACAGAGGTCGGACATATTCGGCTAAGTTCGCCGGGGTGAGAGAACATTCGGGTGTCGGGCGGCAGGCTTTTCCCGCCAGATGAGTGACCCATCCCCAGGGAGCAGAGTGTGTGGTCCGGCAATCCCCAAATCCGCGACGTCCTGTCGCCATGATTCGGGAAGACCAAGATTAGCTTCAAGCCTATATAGCTCAATAATTCTTTAATATTCGCTTTACCAAGATACACTGTATGTTCACCATTTCATTACAGTCCTCACTTGGAATCTTGCGTACTTTATAAAATTACAACAACAATCTGTTTAGGTGGTCGCCCAAGATTTATGTAAATTACTCTTATATTATTACATATATAAAAAGAATGCAGCTTGTAACGTGGCGACAGCGCGTCATGTTACAATACGTATTATTACAAAATATATGTAAGTTACAAAGTTTTGTCAAATTATTTTCCTTGAGCTCTTGAAGTGCCGGACACCCTAAATCTTCTATGTTGTAGCATACTTTCTTCCTGATAATTTTCTGGAATCATCGGGCCTTCTCCTGTCCTTTAACGCAAATAAATGAATCATCTTCATGGGTTATCACATATAGAATAGAGCACATCTTGCTGAAGGAAACGCCATCAGCGTTCGAAGGTATTCCATGGTAATTATGTGTCAGCCATCTAACTACTGAGTCGTTTCCTCCACGTGATGGCGAGGTTATAGAAATACAATGTGTTGAGATTATATTGTCAGATCACGTTATACACACAGCAACTTCTTTTAAAATAAATACACCATCCTTCTTCTTGAATCCCTGTGCGTCCAGGATGGTCGGCATGGTAATGGTTGGTAATAGATAGCGCTGCTTTATTTTATGTCAGCTTACGAAAGACACTTGTTAGAGGTATGTATTCTACAACCCTATCGTGCAGAATCAGCCAGTATGCGGCGGTGTATGCAGGAAAATTCTCACTGCTATCAAATTCCATACGAATATCTACAGGCCCTGTTTTAACCGACTCATTCTGGTGTGAACAGTCAATTACGGCGATAGATGTAGTCCCGGTAAAATCTTCATGGCTTAATAGAGGCGAAGAATGACTTCGTTCATAGTAAGACTGATCGAATGTTGCATACATGTCATACAACACTGTTGTTCGGTTTTTCTTATAGTCTAAATTCATGTTCTTGTAAGGATACGCCACATCATTTAGGAACAGTCTCATAATCGCGAGATTGCAGTGGTCAAATAGGGCTTAACTCGTCATTGCGTATCCTGTTTGTCTGAAATCCCAGAACCACGAACCTAGGTTTCTCAATTTGATGTTTTCAAAGACCAAATTTGAGTCTTACTTATAGGAAGCAACGGGTACTCCAACAGATCCCAGCTTCTGAAATTTATTCATAATGGCTTCCCACTATCTACAATTTTAAGCAGCGATAGTTTCTCTCTTTCACTTACTTGCAAATGAGGCATCACCCATGCGAGTTTACTGATGATAAATTTACTTTTCTGAGGGTGTGGATTGGCTTGTACCTACGAATTTGTACCGTCCTTAGATCGAATCAATATCAGTTCTTGTTTTACATTTGCAAGTATCATTTTAAAGTCTTCGCATAAACCCAAGAGCATACTCAACGGTATACATACATCAAAGTAGCCATTTCCATGATCGCAAATGTCCTTGTGATACCAGCGTTTCTATTCCTATGTGACAATTGAACTTCTAGCTCCTGACTCATCTGATTTGAGGAATCTTCCTTCAATATTCAAATAACTTTCGCATGGCAGTGTATATCTATCTTGGTTCTGAATGGGTATCCGAATTTCATCATTGTTCTTAAATGTGGCTGGCGTATGCGGCTGATGGCTCAAATATTGTTTGAGGGTCACCGACTCGTCAAATTCCACACTGAAAATTATGTCAAGCGACTCATCCTTGTTTTTTTTTTAATGGTATAGTTTAACGACTGTAGGAAGAGCACGTTCCAAGGTGTTAATCGTTTCACTATTGGTTCACGACTGACAACTTTGTGAAATTGACGCTTCTTGTTATAACGAGCGCCCATTCTTTATATGTAGTCTCAGAGTAATAGTTTCACCTCTAAAATCCACTAGATCACCGTCCTGGTCGACAACTCTAATGTTGATGTTGCTGAGTGTTTTCACTGTGATGGGCAGATAGATGACATTAGCGGGTACTTCTACAATGTTGTACGCTGGCGGCACTGTTGGATAAACTCCTGTAGTCTATGCCCCAACTTGTCGTTGACGTAATTTCCTGTGCATACGCTGCTCTCTTTTCATATCGCGTTAACTTTGAATATCTGCACAGTGTAGTCTGAGATGTGAAATCCAGGTTTTAACATACGTTTTGAAAATCCGAGCAGAGATCCAACTGAACTTGGTTTAGCAGAGTCTATTTCCACAGGTGTTTGTATCTCACACTCGATAGAGTTGCTGTTTGCTCTGATTACTAGCTTGCCTATTTAGTGTGCCGAATCAAATAATTTGACAATTCATCAATATCATAAGATCCTGTGGGTATGTCAATTTACAATTTGATTTGTCTATATTCGGAATCGAACTGTAAGTCTGAAAGTCAACCATGCCGATCGCCTTCGCTCATATCTATCGGTGAGAAATTATCACAGCACAAGACTGAACTCTGAAGAGTGTCACAGATATTTGTTATCCTGTACAAGGTTCGTTCAAGACAGATGTCATATATTTTCATACAAGAATTTTAAGCACAAATGTCCGCATATATGGGTGTCAAATTTCTGGTGTCGTTGCACATTGTTGAATATTCTGTTCCCTGCAAAGTATCGCTGCAATTCCAACGGAGGGGGTAAGTCACCGAAACTGTCGAAGTATTTAACTACACCATCTTTGTTCTTGATGTAAGCAACCCAATATGTTCCAGCATTTTCAGCACTGTCCAAGTTCACAATTCCACATTCACGTTCACGAATGTTTCTGGGTAATGTTTCGCGCATGAAAACACCACAAAAATGGGGAATGCGCAAATGCTTTACATGCCTACATATATCTTCATCTGTCAGCGGCTGAACTGTTATGGTTTCAAATTTACACCCTTTTCCCTCATTGCAAGTGCCTCCATCGTTTCGTTGTGTTATTTCTCCTCAGCTAACTGTTTATTCGCTTCTTTACCCGCTTTGACAGCTTTGCCAAATTTTGCTATGCCCCCTGCCAGAGGACCGGCAGCTGACAAGCCGGCAAATAATGGTAATAAGGGAATAATACCTCCCTTTTTCTTCTTTTTCTTTAGTTTCTTTTTCTTAACACCCCCACCAAACTTTAACTTGGCATGCATGGCCCTGTTAACCAAGAATGCCGCTGCACATTCACCAAACTTTACATCTTTAGCATTCATTCTGTCTTAAGGCCTCTTGGCGAGTATACGATCTGCTTCGGCTCTGTCTGCCCCCTGTACATAAGCAGTGTCGTGTTCTCTGCATCTAGTGGATTGATACCCTTCTGCCCACGCGCCAACCGTTTTTCCAGTTTAGTACCGGGACCAAAAAACTGGTTTGTAGGTATATGCGCATCAAAAGGCTTCTTGTCGATGAGCTTGTTTAAAAAGCCACGACCCTTCTTCTTCCTCGTAGGAGGCATTGTTACCGACTGACTTACTATACTTGTTCACGCACCTATATATAGCCGCAGCAACAACCAAACCTTGTCAATATACGGTTCGTAAAACAGCGAGATACATTAACCGTGAGTAATGTTGATGTTGCCGGCACCAATACTAGGCGGAAGAACGGACCTCTGTTCACTGAGACAGTGATAGCAATAGTGTGCTGCCCATCAAATTGTGGGAAAACCAATCTTGTGCACTCTTTGCTGGAACATCCCAATGGACTTAGATTTGAAAATGTATACGTGTTTTCCAAGTCGTTGTATCCACCAAAGTATCAGTTAGTAGGGAAAATATTAGAATCCATTAAAGAACTTCAGTATTTGACGTTTATTGATAATCAAAGTGTACCTCCCCCAATTGAAGCTCTACCTAATTCTGTTTTGTGTTTAACGATGTTTCGTGTGAGTAGCAGAATAATATACGAGATTACTTTTGTATGGGTAGACACAGATCAGTGGATTCTTTTTACTTGTGTCAGATATATAGCCGGATACCGAAACAGTTGGTTAGAGACAATGCTAACTTGATCATGCTCTTTAAACAAGACGATATAAATCTCAGACATATTTATAATGATCACGTCAACACCGACATGACGTCCAAGGAGTTTAAAAACCCATGTGGATACTGCTGGAAAGAGCGCAAACACGGATGATTTTTTCTTATTGACAGAGACTGCGACATATATCATGGGAGATCCGCAACGGATTTGATTCATTTTTGAATAAATTGCCGATTGGCTTGCATCATTACAACCATGGACAAGTTTGGGAGAACTTCAGTGATACAGAACAAGAGGGTATTGGTGTACCCACCTCAACACGTACTTCTTACGAAGGAGGGTAAATTGGATTGCCAGAGTAGAATACTTAAACACGTTGTTGACCCCATCAACGAAGACGATGCTGCTACCAAACGATATGTTAATAAGCTGGGGTAATTTTTGGAAGAATTGAAAACGACAGAAGTGGCTATGGTTGTAATTTTTGAGGTAACGGATATGCTTCAAGATTACACATAGATACTAGGGACAGGTCTAAACCATTATGAAATCCCTGTCAATGGTGTAATCCTCTCAATAGTCAAACCGCACAGAGTTGATGTGGGACTGAATTGGCTTAAAGATGCAAGGTTACTCAATGTGAAGAGATGTGATAAACTTAGTTTTGTTTCTAATAACTGTAAATGTTCAACCCCACAACCCATTTACACCAACATTAACAATGAGATATAAAATAGTACAGTGAACAACCACAAGCTTCGTTCGGTGCGTAAACATGGACCCAACAACAACTAAACGGAATGCAATTTGACGAAAGTGACTTCAACTGAATACGGGTCAGATTGGCTCCTGAGAAATTTTGTCAAGGTTTCCTTAAGACCTGTGACAGATACTATGGAAAGAGTTTTCTTATCTCAGCGATATATACAGCAGTCTCCTGTCTTGATCAAAGATTTCTTGAAGTCACTTAGTCGAAGTGAGCGAGATTATGATTCAGTGTATGGTGTCCGAATGAAGAATGACATACTAATGCTTGGGAACTCACTTGTTACTATTGACGAAATTTTATTTTAATCGATGGTAATGAATATGAAAGAACAAGAGGGTTAGTGGAATTATTGTTTTTGAAAAACCCAAAACAGTATACTGCCAATGACTTGAAAAGCTATTATGAAATATTAAACAACACGAGCAAACGTTAGTCCATCTGGTAAAGTTCTGAAACCTGCTACCAACATTAAGTATAAAATCATAATCTCTAAACTTGACAATCAGTCGGGTTCTGGTCTTCTTCCCATGAAGGAATATGTGTATTGGGATGATCCAAATGAATTCGTTGAAAGACTAAAATTACTTACCGCATCGACATCTGTAGGACATACGGAACACTCCAACAAAATTTTATCAGTGGTTGAAGAACTTCGTGAAAGAGATATCTTTATATATAAAGATGAATGTATGTATGTATGTTTGTTTGTTTTTTTGTTCTTCATACAAATCCACAGTTTTCATCCGATCTCAATGAAACTTTGCACACTTATCCTTTGAAACAAGGAGAAAAATACTGTCTACATTTGGTTGAAAAATTATCTGTATAAATAACACATGTTGTCTCATAACTTCGAAATACGGCGATAGACCGACACGTTGGATATGGACGTCTCTGTACCGTGTTACTATAGAGTGGACTGGCAGCTAATCGTTAAAAAGCTTGGTTACTATCGTCGTGGTCTCCGGTTCAAATCTCCTTGTAGGCTAAAATTTTTAAAAATTGTTTTTCATCGTAAGAGTCAGGCCTGGGCCGTAGGTTATTCGGATTGAATTTTAAACTGTAGATATAACACAGTTAGGGGTGCAATCTGAGGCAATTCTTAGGTAATCTTACAATACAGTAGATGTACACTTTTTTTACGTTATATTGATCCATCAGGGGTGATTCGTAGTCAGTGTGTGTGTGATCTGCAGTAGGAATACTATAAATGCGGAAGTAAGTCTCTGTCTTATGTTACGTTTTGACAATTAAATGGCTATATCGATATTGACGAGAAAATCTGTAGGGAGGGCACTGGACTTTGTTTGTCCTTGTACAAATCAACAGTTTTCATCCCATCTCGATGAAACTTTTAACACTTATCCTTTGAAACAAGGAGAAAAATACTGTCTACATTTGGTTGAAAAATTTTCTGTATAAATAATACATGTTGTCTTATACTTTCGAAAAATTACTGGTCGGCGATAGACAGACGCGTTCGATATGGTCGTCTCTGGACTGTTTTTCCGTGTAGCGGTCAGATAGCTAAGTGGTTAAAATGCTTGCTTACGTACACGTTGGGGTCGTGGTCTCCGATTCAAATCTGCGGAGAGGCAAAGATTTTTAAAAATTGTTTTTGATCGTAAGAGTCACGCCTGGGCCGTCGGTTGTTCAGATTGAATGTTAAACTGCAAATATCACAAATTTAGGGGTGCAATGCGAGGCAAATCGTAGGTAGGTAGTCTTGCAATGCTGTAGGTGTAAATTATATTAATACCTCAGGTGTTGTTCGCAGTCAGTGTGTGTGTGATGTGCAGTAATCTATCTATCCATCTATATATATAAAGATGGGCCTTTACGAATATGAACATAACCAAGAACCCTACGCTCAAGTAAAGTAAAAAAAGCTGTATGTTTGTTTGTTTGTTCTTCATACAAATCCACAGTTTTCATCCGATCTCGATGAAACTTTGCACACTGAAACAAGGAGAAAAATACTGTCTACATTTGGTTGAAAAATTATCTGTATAAATAACACATGTTGTCTCATAATTTCGAAATCTATTGAACGGCGATAGACAGACGCTTTCGATATGATCGTCTCTGGAGTATTTTTTCGTGTAGCTGTCAGACAGCTAAGTGGTTAAAGCACTTGCTTACAAATGTTTGGTTAGTGGTCTCTGGTTCAAATCTCCGTGGAGGCTAAGATTTTTAAAAATTGTTTTCGTAAGAGTCATTCCTGTGCCGTAGGTTATTCGGATTGAATGTTAAACTGTACATAACACAAAGTTAGGGGTGCAATGCGAGGGAAATTGTAGGTAGTCTTGGAATGCTGTAGGTGGGCACTTTTTTACGTTATAGTGATCCGTCAGGTATTGTTCGCAGTCAGTGTGTGTGTGAACCGCAGTAATAATATTATAAATACGGAAGTAAGTCTCTGTCTTTTTGTTACGTTTTGACGACTAAATGGCTATATCCATATTGATGGAATTTGATAAGAAAATCTGTATGAAGTGCCCAGGACATTTTTTCCAGTATGATTAACAGTTGTAGTCACGAAATTTTGAGACCTTATCGAATGGTGACAGAAAAATGTTGGAAATTGATTCTCTTCAAGAGACAGGTTCGACGGTAGAGTGGTATAGTGATTGCTTTCCTGTCATATTATGCCGACTCGATATTGTTTGGGACCAATCTTTCGTTACCAACAACTTTCTATATTCAATCCTGGAAAAAAATTCTTAATCCATGCGTATGAAGTCGCGGGTACGAGCTAGTTATATTATAACATGGATCAAGTTGTGGCAGAACTCTATAGACCAGAAAGAAGAAATTTCCCAAGACGTATTTAAAGTTCTCGTTAATCTGTGACAAGCTGATATTCTGGAATTGATCCCATACTCTCGTAAAAATAGCAGCTGCAAGTATATACTGATGGTGATTGATACTTATTCAAAGTTTGCATGGTTGGCACCCCGCAAGACCAAGACAGACAGTGTGGTTGCTGATGCTATGAAGAGAATTCTTAGTGATGATGGTGTTCCTAAAAACTCACAGACAACGGAAAGGAGTTTTACAATTTAAAGTTAAAGAATCTCATGACTAGCTATGGTATTAACCACTACTCAATATGTACGCATCTTAAAGCATCAATAGTTGAGCGATGAAACACAACTATTAAGAAAGCAATGTAGCAAGAATTCAGCAGACGTGGTTCACATCGGTGGACTGTAATTCTTCCTCAGTTAATATCAAATTATATCACCATCAAAATGAAACCCTCTGATGTTAAGGACAACTCTCTACTTTCAACAGTGTACTTCCATGTTAAGACTACCACACTAGTTTGAGAAAGGCTATCTGCCAAACTGGTCAACTGAAGAGTTTACCATCAGAAAAGTGAAATCAAGAAAACCTGTAACTTATTTATTTAAAGATTATCGGGGTAAACATATTGCAGGAGCATTTTACCAGCAAGAATTACAATTAACAAAGCATCCAAGCACATTTCTGGTTGAACGAGTAAAGGTCGGGCCACACTAGACCGCACCGACAGCGCACCGCGTCCGAGCCAACACTCGGCTATGTGTCGGCTCGCCCCCCGCGTGTCCACACTGGTCCGTAGCACGGCCGTGTAAAGGTCGGGCCACACTAGACCGCACCGCGTCCGAGCCAACACTCGGCTATGTGTCGGCTCGCCCCCCGCGTGTCCACACTGGTCCGTAGCACGGCCGTGTTCCTTCGCGGCATCCAGTCTCCTTTAAAGTATACACTTGGTTGTTTGACGAAATTAATTTTAAAAAATTACCTTAAGAGTGATTTGGGGATCGTAGCTGCGGCTACCAACCGTACATTATTATAGAGTACTGTACTTAATAATCTACGAACGTAATAAAGTATGTTAATTTTTTTTAATTTTTATTTTTTTGCCTGACTCCTGTTATAACCTCACTGTTTGATCTCAAATGCACAAAAACAGTATCCCATCGCTATTTTAAAAAATGATCGTCACACTGTACTGATCTGAAAGATTCTCGTGTATCTGTACATAGTCACAAAGAAATGTCAAGCGTCTCTCACTTCACATTTAACATTTTTATTTTGTCTGAGGCTACTTTTGATTCACTCAATATTTTTTTTAACAAAAAAGAATAAGATTATTATACATTTTAATTTAAATACATAATGCAAAGATTTTGTAAAATAATAATAGTTTCATGTGATCTAAAAATTCAAGTCACAGAGTTTCTTACCGGCGGCGCAGTACACCTCTATTGTTCTCACTTAATTTGTAAAGGAGACCTACAGATTAACGAGAAATTCGAATAACGGAGCGTCCTAGCATCTTAGCATTAACAAATTAAAGCTTTGCCAGAGGTCAGTTTTAAGACCAGTAAAAATTACAGCTGAGACAGGGATTTGATCCAGGGACTTTCAGTTCCCCAATCGTACTCCGTAACGTCAGAAGACAAATCTGGATGTAAGCAAAAATTATTATTCAAACATAATAAAATAAACGAACTTTTGTTCTATATAATTTATTTTACTATCCCAAAACACAAATGTACTTTTATTTGATTGAATACATATTTCCCAGTACTTCTAGATTCAGATGTTTGCGGCGAGTGATTTGGGTACGGAAGGTCCCCGGTTCAAAATCCGGATGTCGGATGCAATTTTTACAGGCCTTAAAATCGACTTTCACCACTGGCAAAGATTTGATTTGTTAATGCGAACATGCAAGGGCTCTACCTACATTTTACGAATATCTGATGAACCTGAAGTGAGGCTGAAAAGAAAAGGACACACTTCTAAAGCAATCAGTAACGTTAAAACAATATTTAGTCGTAAAGGACCTAAAATTTCCGAAATCTTTCTATACAGTTCTTCATATCGACCAGCCCGACAGCAGACCGACACCGGGCCGCACCGTCAAAATATAAACGAAATTTATCCGGGCCAACATACGGCCGTGTGTCGGCCGACAAGCGGTGTCGTTTGAACTCACTTCAATCGAGTGAGCGACAACAATAAGAAAAGTGACGGTGCGGTTCGGCCCGGGTGCGGTGCGGTCTAGTGTGGCCCGACCTTAATAAGGAAAAGGAAGAATATGGCATTAGTAAAGTGGTTAGGTTTTGATAATCACATAACACATGGATAAATGTAACAGATTTATCTAAATTATTATATAAAGTATCTTTTGATCAATAAACAATAGTACAGCATATGTGTGGTTTTATTTCACCCGTTTATACAGATATAATAGCATATTTTTTAATAAATATAACAGTTTTTTCCTATTCATAAACATCAAACTTGTTTTTACATACTTCATTACATGGGTTATACATTTACAACATATTTTTTGATTGGCACTGATGTTTTATACCTAATGCTAAGTTACACTACGCTGACAAAACCCCACAGCAATTTATAACAGGTCAGACATAAACTATTTACAACAGATGACCACAAATCAACATTAACGAATACATATCATCATCATTAATTATTTACAAGTCATGACCATAATTATTTACAACCCATCCCACCCCTCCAGTGCATTGTAATGTATACACATCGATAAACACTAAATTTAATTTCCATTCACACTCATATTTTACAAACATTCAATTAATTACGGACTTGTGTCCCCAAGGAAGGGTCCCAATACCGTCGGGGTAAATATAGCGCTTATCATCCAATCTAGACAGACCCAACTTGGATACTTCAACAGAGATAATTTTATGGAGGTTAGATTGGAAAATATGTTGGGTGTGATACTTGGGTGGTGCTCCATGTAAACTTTCAATTTAATCTGCTATGGTGAGTTTTCTTGTTACTGTTTGAGCCAGACCCTTGGCCCGTCTTGAGGTCTGGTTAGATTCTAGTAGGAATGAATATATTTTCGACCTTAGACCCGCAATCTCCACAATCAGGGAACCATTCGCCTCATCTTCTCGTTACAGGGTTCTATACCGAAACGATTGTTGGGTTTATATCCAGACGTATCGAGTTCCTCCCTGTTGTGTTTTATTACTTCATATGGATCACAGCCATTCACCCAATACATGAAACTATCTGTGTCCATGTAAAGTAATTTTGGGCGTATAAACTGCGGAATGGCGAATTCATAGTAAAATCGATACATCCGCAGGTTACACAGATCGAGAATGCATATCTCGATGTAGAGCGGCTTGTTGAAAAGTACCAGCTCTTTCGCCATCTCCAGAGCCACGAAGTCTTTCTCGAAAATAGTCATACGCTTAAATTGTGGTGAAGCTACGTGTTAACGAGCAACGCGTTGGCCCAGCCAACCTGTGCAGAATTTCACGTAGCTGTGTTTTCTAATGTTTTCCATTGTTTTTCCGAAAATTGAATTGTTCATAAGTTTGAAAAAGTCCCTCTCAAATTCTGACTTGGCTGACTGACGAGAACACGTGTTGAGAGAGATGTATTCGTTCAATCACGGTGACCGATTGAAAGATATTACCCGGTGTACCGTGCCCAACTTCATCCACAAGCATACACATTGCTGTAGGACTCGGTAAGGGAGAACATACCAAACCTTATCCTCCAACGTAGTCATCAACTTGGGGAAAGTAGATCCGGGGGCGGCTTTGTGGATTGAACATGGCTGTAGGTCTGCTAGTAAGTCGTGTTTATCCTGGGGAATCGTCAAATCTACCTCTAAAACGAAACCCCTAGGTGAGTCGGCTGCTATAGTCATGAAGTCTATGCTAGCAATCTGCTTTGCCGTTAACCATCTAAAACAGCCAGAGGGTAGATACTCTACCATTGCCCAGCCTTACAGATAGTTTACATCAAAATACATCATGAAATTTTCATTTGCGTCTTGGTTGTACTCCGCCATATACGGTTATTTGCCTTGGCGTACCTATGGACGCACTGGCGAATTCCACTGTTAAAAAAGAGAAGCATGTCGACATCTGTCAGAAGATCCAGCTCGACACGTGTTCTCTTTAACTTGGCCTGCCACGAAAGGCCTGGAGCTGTGAAATAGTAGGCGGGGTCCAGGGTGTACTTCTCCAAACAAACAGCCCTAAATTTTTCAAACAGCTCCGAAAGTAGCCGTACATCTGTCCCCACGTACAGACTTGCGTATTCACCCAAGTTTTCGATCTGAAAAACCCGTCACACTTGTGTCGCGTATTCGTAGTCATCATCCGAAATTTCAGACTCCGACAATAAACTATAAAATTTAGACTTTGGAGGGAGCGTGGTCTCTTTGAGCTTACCCATAGGATTCATGTATTGATAAGGGAAGACTCGTTTTTGCTTAACTAGTTGGAACTTCTCGGGGTTTGTGAAATGAGCACTGGTAATGTATATAAAATGGTCCTCAAGGGTTCCAACCAGTTTGTCTAATGAGGACTGCATGAAACGGCACGAGTCCAGGAACCGCAATGTGATTGATGTACAATTAATCTTTTTAGAAAACGAAATGTAAGGTTCAGTGTTGATGGGCAGGACATCCATTCCATCTTCATCGATGTGTGCTAAGGCTTTAACAATGAAGTGCGCATCATACCCAGACAAATTTTGGGAAAAGATGTATATGAACCTTTGATTTTTGTACTGTAAATTACAGTTATTGTGTGCAGCCCGTCTGAATGCACCTGTGATGTTGCAATGATCGCGAACCTTAACGGCTCCCGGTGCAAAGCCGTCACCACAGATGTAGCATATACCATAGCATTGGTAAATTGTGCTTAATCATATGCCGACAGTACAAGAGGTGTGACCCCTTGTAAATTCCATTAACCTCATGCGCCAGTTTCAGGAGTTGTTGCACTAACCACGTCTCAGTGTTTTTCCCCAAGAATGAGATGAATCGGTTCAGCTGAGGATCGTATGCGCAAACGACCTGGTATGCCGCAGCAAAAGGGGTGTGTTCCTGGACTGCTGTGGAGTGAGAGGCGTTGAGGACTGGTCTGGATGTATCAAATGGCTTCAACAAAGATTCAAAGTTGGCGTAAACCACGAATGGTACGCGCTGTTGCTACATAAAAATCCTTAAACTTTAAGGTTTTGCTTCGTCGCCGGGTAGGTCGACTCTTACAGTGCCTACCCTCGCGAAATAAATCTCATGACATGATCTATACGCCAGAAATGCTGCAGGCATTTATCACATATGAATATTGCATTTGCATGGCTAGTTATTGATGATCTGTCTAATCGCGCTAAGTTCTTGATCAGGCAGTAGTAAAACTTAGCATCACCCACTGTAATCAACAACATATTAATATGGAATCCACGTTTGACTGCAGAAAGATGGAGGGGTCCTAAAACTCTATGATTTCTGCCTTATGATTCCAAGCCGTAGACATTGATCGAATAATCATTATTTTGCATCTCAAATTTAGGAATGTTTGACAATTTTACAGGAAAGTCTATGCCTGAAAAATCTAATTCGTATTTGGAATGTACTTTAATATACTTGCTAATATCATTCGCGTTCTTTTGTACCTGTAAGTGAAATGCCCGCATCGTCCAAAGAAAACAACGATCATCGTCGCGGTTATCAATGTTGACAATTGCTTTCTTTGCATGGATATCGGATGGCAGTGTTATAAACGAAGAGCCCCGATACAGCGGTTCGAATTTAGCAACATGGACGTTGAGGGAATTGAATTGTTAGAGGCATTTACCACTACTCCGATCCTGGAATTCACTAAATCTCTTCTGGATATCTTGAAACATATGGACTTCATACCATTCTTCCAGGGAAGTACATAATGGGAGCTCACGCATCTGTGAGGTTAATGTTATATTTCTTCTGAATTCTGAAAAGACACTCCAACAACACCTGGCATTTTATAGCCGGTGTTGATGGATTTGAAATAATCGGGGAAATCTGCTTTTTTAAAATGCCAAACACGTACCCTGATAAAACTGAGTAGGTCCTTTAAAATTTTCAGAATTTTGAACAATGATATGAATTAATCTATTACCGTAAGCACTCGCCCTGATAGTTGGGATTAGACCGTAGCATCCGGCTTACCTGTTTGTCCCACATTAACGCCGGACCCGGTTGCTTGCTCGTTGGGCAACCACTGGGACGAGGGTTCATCGGTGGCCCAGAGAGCCTCAATGGGCGACAGCGTCACTAGCAGATCGTCGTTTATTGGGTTGAGGCATATCCTCCGTTGCCATGAATGTGGGTATGACCCACAAAGCTTCCACGGCAGGCGTTGTGATTGTTTTATGGTCATCTGCAAATATAGAACAACAAATTTTAGGTTCATGTTTACAAGTATAAGGTAGATATCAATAAAATAAATTAAAAAATACATTACCTATTACTTCCTTCCTTTTGGATGGCCTATCATCCGAAACTAGCTACCTTTTTGAGTCAATCTCTGATAGACCTGTAACAAACATAGAGAGTTTCAGCAGAAATACTTATACATTAATGAAATAAAAATAAGATTTAATACTTACCACTAGCAAAGACACCAACTGGTTCATCAATGAAGAGGGGGGGCTGTTCGGTAATACCTGTAACAAAGAGATGGAGTAAGACACACACATTACAATATATCTGTACTGTAAATATTTTTAAAGAATTAAAGCTTACCAGTAGTGCCTCCACTAGCTCAGGACAGTCTGGAAAAAATCAGTCTTAATAGGTAGCAAAACCTTAACTAATTCTGTTAAGAAAACATAATTTAACTTACAATTTGAAAAGTACTGTGCTAGCTCAGACGAGATGGTGACAGGAGGATCTAGAACAAAACAAAAATTATATCTGTAGTATCAAACACATAAGTATCTACAGCAAATAAATTTATTTCAAGCAAAAACTTACCAATCACTGGCGCTGCATTGGAAATATCATCCAGAGTGGAAATCACAGGGAGACCTACAAAATAAAAAAACATACATTTGTAGTGTCAAATACACGAGGAAATATCATCAGCAAATAAATTTATTTCAAGCAAACACTTACCACCTAGTGGTGCATCATTGAAATTATTGTCCAGAGTGGAGATCACAGCGAGACCTACAAAATAAAAAAAATATATTTGCAGTACCAATCACACGAGAAAATATCTACAGCAAATAAATTTATTTAAAGTTTACCACCCTCTGGTGCATCATTGAAATTACTATCCAGAGTGAAGAGATCTGAAACAGAGATAAAAAAAATTAGTCTTAATATACATCGAAAGTTTAAACTAATACAACTGACAAAAAGGAAATTAACTCACAGTTTGTGAAAAAATTCTCTATATCCTCGGCCGAGAGCACGGGGAGGTCTGTAAAAATAATATTAATATATAGTAACAGTTAAATACACACACACACGATAATTATTATTTAAATTAATAAAAACATTACCTGCGATTGGGCCATTGTAGCAAGCGTTCGAAAAAACAATTCTACGAAACGTTCACACGGTGTGCAACAAGCTAACACCGAGATCAGGGCATGGTAGGTCAGGGTTATTTATACCAGCAAGCAGCCGCATTCCCTAATGATATTCCCGATAGACGGTGTGTAGCGGTGACCTGTGACCTCGCTAATGGTGCGCTGAAAATAAGATAGCCTGTGCCACTTGTTGAGCAGCGGCCTGTTACGCCCCTAACGGGGCGCCGAAAATAAGACTGTTAGTGCTACTTAACGAGCAGCCCGAAATTGCGCGCGGAATACCCGTGCAAATTGAGGTTACCGCTTTCACCTGGTGGCAGCCATCGTTCCCCGCCATGCAAAGAACCTAAAACTGTGACTTCACGCGGTCGAGTAGAATATCTCTGTGGCTTTTCCAAAGAACTTATAGGTCTAAACTCATCGTCTGACATCTACTCAAAGAGTGTGTCTAAACATTACGAAAATAAGAAGGAAGACATATTCGTGTAATTTTACGCTATGTGCGATGAAAAGTTCCTATCGAATATAAGATTTTTACCCAATTTTCCTCAAGGCAAGCAGTCCTAATAAGCCGCGAAAATAATTTGAAACCAAACTATTTTATCAAAATGGGAATGTGAGTCCTCGAATGGATTAAAATTGATATTACTTAAGTAGAAATAAGTATTCCAGTATATCAACCTTACATCTGGTACTGGAAAGAATTTAAAACTCAACGTAATACTTAACTTCATGGTCAGTGGCTGCCTACGTTATCACCCATTTTTTGAAAGTTGTATGTTATGAACTACTCTTAGTAGAGTGAAATTTATGAGTCGCATGATCTTCTCTCAAGAGTGAAAGTTATAATTACAATATTTACTCTTCATCTGGATGCAATCCATCACCAAGCTGCTGAAACTTTAAAGTACACTGCAGTCTGGAAGAAGGAACGTTTAATTACACATTTCCTTTACACATATGCAAGAAAATCGACAGATATGTTCCTACAGTACGGTAACCGTCCGGAATAGTCTTGCCTTAAACGAAAAATCAAAATATTGTCAACACAATCCTCTCGACCGGTAATAGCATTATCAGACGTTTATCTCAATTTGTACCGAAGCGCCCTGAACCTGAAATCGAAATGTAAATAACTCAAATCGTTACGTTGGTGATTAATTTCGGAAGTATTTGGGTAATATGCAGGGGCGGATCCAGGGGGGGGGGCAAGGGCGCTCAAGCCCCCCCAAAAGCATCTAGGTCCACCCCCGACACTGTCATTTTGGAGACCTTTTTTTTAGCTCTACGGATTTGAGGCCCGAGAAGGCTATAAAGACTACCAAATAAGGGCCGACTCAAGCACCCCCCCCATCCCCAAAACCAAAATCCACTGAAGGTAAGCCCTCTGAACCAAATTTCATTCTAGCCAAGCCCCCCCCAAACCAAAGTTCGCTCAAGCCCCCCCCCCCCCCCCCCGACCAAAATCCTGGATCCGCCCCTGGTAATATGTACCGAAATGTCTTCAGAGCAGAATGTTAAAGTATTAATTACTACAAGTACCAAGTATGGAGCCCTCTGTTACGATATCATTTTAAATTTTTGCTTGGTTTGAATTGGAGAAATTGATACGAATAACCTAAATTATTTCAATCGAGAAATTTTGTAGGCATTTATAATATTGTAAGTAAGGGAGCGTGCACAAACTACGTGGCTCTATCCAGGTGTGGGAGGGGGGTTTGGCTGGAAGACTAAGCTGGGCTACGTGGGGGGATGGGGGGGGGGGTTCCTACCCAGGCCACGTAGCTTTCTTTTCACAACATTTTTCACAGTTAAAATTAGGAACAGAACATACAACAGCATGTGAATATTAATTTCCCTCAGTTAATCATGTCCTTATGAAATTTACAATCGTCTGACTAGAGAAAACAGTACAAAATGTCTTCTGGAATCAAAAGGGAAAAAAGCTACGTGCTACGTGGATGAGTGGGGGGGGGGGAGGGGGGGTTACGGGCAAAAGCCACGTAGGGCTACGTGGGGGCGAGGGGGGGTTCACAGGAGGTCAAAATGGAGCTACGTGGTTTATGCACGCTCCCTAAGTAGCGTATTTTCGCTTAATATATAGCAAATTGAAGCATAGTTTCTTAGTTGTATGAACCGGTAAACAAATAACACGTCTAAGTGATTACGCAATGGTGCGAACAAGCTACACCTTAAATTTCCTAACCAAACATAAACAGGTCAGTTGCTATGAGGCAGATTTGTCTGTGCTTTTGTATTACACGTTGATCTTTTCCTAATTTCGAAGTATATCATTACCATAAGGGAGCGTCCATAAACTACGTGGCTCTGTTTTGGCACCCTTGAACCTCCCCCCCCCCACCAAGTAACCTGACGTGACTTTTGCCTCGCCTCCCTCCCCCGTGTGGCACGTAGTTTTTGTACCTACTTATTCCAGAAGATATTTTGTACTATTTTCTCTTAATAGACTACCGTTAAAATTAATATTATGTATTCAACTGGTATTTGCGTTATGTACTTTTCTATAATTGTAAATATTTCTAATGAAATGTTGACATTAGCCACTCCTGTAAATGATTCATTATTGGGGGAAACCTCTTTCTCAGGTACAGTCAAAGATCCTTTTCTTCTTGAGGTGTTACTAAAAATGTCTCTTTTACTCGCTCACCATTGTTCATTAATTGAAAAAAAAAGAACAAAGCACACATGATGCGTAAAAAACTGAGAAGAGCTGCATTTTTTGTTTTCTTTTGCTGCAGTTCTGTCACCTTTGTTTCTACATTATCATGGAATGATTCTTTGATTTGCTTGAAAGGTTTCTATAACTCATTGGTTAATGAAAACTCGTTGGAAAAACATTTTCGATAAGTCTCGTAAAGTTCATTGTTCAGCGTCACTTCAAACGACACTTTAAACTGGAAAAACAGTTCAGCGAGCACTGAAATCCACCGGACAGAACAAAATTAAAATTATTTTATCCACTTGCGGTGTGGTCAGACACGGGCGATCCTAATCAAGACAGATTTATTTTAAACCATGAAAACAATGGGAACTTTTACTGCCCTGGAAAATCCCGAGTGGCATTTGTAAGCGAATTTCAGTCTAGGTACGGCATGCCTAATGTTTTTCAATCGTAATGCGTTGCGCCGGTCACGTGAATCTAAACACTATGATTTCAATTCACACGCATGCGCAGTACTGTCAGTATATAGGATGTCTAAATTACATATGGGGATAATTAAATGGCGAAAATAAATATCCACATGCTGTTGTGTTTTCTGTACCTTATTTTAACTGTGACAAATAAATGAATGAATGAAAAGCTACATGGCTTGGCTCTTCCTCTCACGTAGCCCAGTGTAGCTTTCTATCCAATCCCTCCTTCCCCTCTCCTAGACCGAGCCACGTAGTTTATGTAAGCTCCCTAACTTGCTAAGTTCTCAGGTGCTGAAGAAGTGTATTCCCTTTACAACACTGCTCGGTATTAATTTTAATTATGATTTTTTTAATAGAAATATAAGCATCTATTTGACGTCTAAAGGAATGATAATGAAATATTAACTCATCTGGATAAATAAATGAGTATATTTTTTAATATTTAATATTCAAGCAATTTGCTATAGTCGCTGAACAAGTAGCTTTACGCCAAATTTTTATCCAAGGGCGTATACCCGTTGCGTCACTGTGTACTGTGGGGTTTCTTTAGTGTGATAATTTTCTCAGTGAAGTCCGTCGGTTCACAAATACAACTAGCTCGTCTGTACTTTCAATCAACACATGTGTGACTATTTATTCTAAATTTAGACAGCTGATAAATCCTGAAAAGTGTACCAATTTGTTTTCAGAGGTTAATGTATCAATTTCGCACAGTTGGCATTTGGCTAATCCAAGAAGGATTCTTCCTCTCGGGAAGCAAATTAGAAAACTTTCTTTACGTTCTAACTGTGCTGCGCCTATAGCTGAATTACTTCCGTGTTTCGGTATTTCCCATATTTAACTGCAAATTTTGAAAAAGAACCGTAGTGCGTTTTATCAAACTTCGGTGATTCTTTGCTCAAGCACGGTCAGGTTATCCAGTTCTGATCCGACCGATCGGCGGTGGCTCGAAATACAAAAAAGTTTACCTGCAGGACCATGTTGGAGATTCCGGACGTTGACGGTGAGCTCAGTTGGTTTATCAACTTCTTGGTAACTTTTTACTAGTGAATTATTTTGATAAACCATGAGAATATGCGGGTGAATACAAGGTGCGAATAAATGTACTGTATTTATCTGTATCTTAATCGTACAAGATTGTAACAAACTTTTATAGTGTTATTTGCGTTCCTAAAGACATAATTCTGAGGGGTGAAGGGAGATCATTCTATATTTCGCCCAGATTATCACAGTAACCATAATCGAGATTGCAGGTGCACCAGTAGCATCCCTACGTTTTCAACATGGTTACTGTTTAAGCTGCTCGGTCATGCTCTTAGGATCTGATCCCGTTGTTGGAAGAAGTGTAAACCATACTGTAAGTGGCTACATAATTTTGTTCAAAAGGGCTACTTTAATTCCAAACCTCTACATAATGCGTATGGAAACAGGTAAGATGGCACTATTAATGGTGATTCGTCTGGCAGATGTGTACGAACAACATGAGGGTTCCTGGTTTCCTTTCTGGAGAGTTAGCCTGGATGGGCCGTCACCAGTCTTTCTTCTTCTTCTTTCATGCACAGCACGAACAAGACACATTTTATCTACCTGAACCTGTATATGCTATAATACTAATCATACTGAGGGAACTAACGGGAATCCATCACGTACTTGAAATTTCTTCGGCCAGTTGGTATGGAGAAGCAACGAGATTAGAGAACGGATATGAGACGCACATTGGTTTATTATAGCATAACTGTCATTTAAATTTTTCTGTATGTTTATTTAACTTTTAAGCAGACTCATTTTAAAATTCTTTATTATTGGAAGTTATCATGCAACTATGTGTGTGAAGGCGTTAAGGCGTCGAAAAATGGGACTTGGGACAGAAAGGAGTGTGAGTTCAAATTCCGCTGCCTATTTCATGCTGTCCATTCTGAGGCAATTCAACTCTTAGGGATAACGCATTCAGTGATCAGAAGAGAGTAAGAAGACTTATGAATGGTGTTAGCAGTATAGCGTAATTTTAACACTTTTAACACTCGTGGCTGAGTGTATATACACATTGATATCCTTTATAGTAATCAGTTATACTCTATCCAAAACAAAGAGCGGTCTGGTAGCTCAGTGGTTAAGGTGTCCGACTGGAGATCAAAATGTCCCCCGTTCGAATTCCTGTCTCCGTGAGGATTTTCAAAGGCTCTTAACCAGACCTTTACCTCTGGCGAAGGGCCAGAACGCTTTCGTAGTTCGGAATCTACGTTAAATCTTAGGTCCTCTGTACCCAGTACGATTACCGGATTAGGTTAAGGCGGCTGCGATAGGGACTGAATGCGCAGCCAATAAAAACCCTGTCACCAGGTCATTAAGACTACACCAACCTTTAGAGAGACTTGGTAGCTCAGTAGTTAAGGTGTCTGGAGATCGAAAGGTCTCCGATTTGAATCCCTGTCTCGGCGGGGATTTTCATAGTCTCTTAACCCAACCTTCACTTCTGGCATTGCTTGATGTGTAATGCGAAGTACGCCAGAATGCTTCCGTGGTTCGGATTCCATGTTAAACTGTAGGTCCCCCGAGTCCAGTAGGATCGTTGGATTAGGTTAAGGCTGCTACGACAGGGGCGCAGCCAATAGAAACCCGGCCACCAGGTCATTACACCTGCGTCACAGAATTGATACATAGATTGGGCTGGGATAGTTTGGAAGACAGACGACGTTATTTACGTTTAAATTTATTGGAGAATATGCGAAATTCTATGACCTATGAGTGCATTGAGATACTTCTTCCACCAACCTATTTGGGTCGCAATGGCCGGATGGATAAGATTTGAGAAATAAGATACCGTACTGATGCTTTTGTGTATTTTTTCTTTCCTCGTGCTATTCGGGATTGGAATGCGCAGAATTAAGATTGGTGCTTAGCACCTTCTGCCATCCACAATGTTTGTGAATTGTAGAGTATGGATGTAGATTACGACCACACGGAATTATTATTTGAAATAAGTGGTAAAACACAGTACTATGATACTAGAAGTAAAAATGACCATCAGAAGGTTTCATTAGTTCAACAAGAAGTCGGATATTTAGGGCAAAATATCTTCAACAAGCTACCAACACATCTTAAATGTCAGACAGAACATGAGATTAAATACGGGAAAAAATTAAAAGTATTTAATAGACAACTCCTTCTATCCAAAAGAAGAATTTCTTTTCAAGTTTTTTGAAGAATAGTTGTCAGTATTTTGTATAAATGTAATTAATGTAAATTTTATTCTGTAACAGTGCATCTTCTGGTGAACACAACTGTAGTATATTCTAATATTTTGTATGTAAATTGATTTCTTGCACATCCCATAGAGTCAATTTATTGTAGGAAGATCTTTGTAAAATGACTGTATAGTATAGTATTGAAAAACTGTTGTAACAATTATCTGTGCTGGGTTGATTCCGAATTTTAGCCTTGAAATCCGTTTTATCAACAGAATAACAGGAAACACGCTAGCAAATATCCTACAAAATTCCCAGAGATATTATTTGACTCTATTAGCGTAGATCGGGGGTACTGTTAAAGTTTTAGATCATGATGCTTTTAAAGTTATTAAATATGTACAGATTTTTATTTTCACTTGACTGACATGAAAAAATCCTTAACGTCTTCTTTCTGGAGTTTAGCGTTCTGTAGGCAGCAAAGCCCAGCAACCAGACATTGGTATTTTAAAGCTCTCTTTGGTTTCATCAAGAACTTAGATTTTAAACATAATTCTTGAAGTAACTTGCATAGAACTGAGATCTTGTGATAGCTGAAATAATATTACGAGTATGCTTTTATCTCGGCTAATTGCAGAACTATTTAAGATGCGTTGTAAGAAACAAAACGTGGGGAGAAACATTCTTTAGTTTATTAACAAGTTACGGAAGTCACTCACAGTACTTTAAAGACTTTTATATGAGTGTTAATTTTATCTCGTCGACGTTGAGGTCATTAGAGGCGGGAAAGGAATGGGGTCAAGGAACGGTAAGGGATTCGGCCATTGCCTTTTGCAGGAAGCGTCCCGGTATTCACCTGGGGTGATTTGGGGAAACCACGGAAAATCCAAATCTGGATGCCCGGACGGGGATTCGAACCTGCGTCCTTCCGAATGCGAGGCCAGAGCGTTACCACTCACCCACCACGCTCGGTGTTAAAATATGGACGCATACTTGCAAACCGGATTCTATGGATATTATTCATTGTCTGCAAAAAAAAACTTGAACAAAATTATTAGATGCTGGGTATTTATAATCACCGTTTGAAAAATCCACTTTCTAACGGTCGTCAGCTTTGAAATTCAAAACAAATTGTACCAATAAAATTTCTGTAACCGATCTCCCGACGTTTTTACATTTGCATACGTCAGAAACAGGACACGCTCAAACCAACTCACAGCGTGAGACCTTGGTAAGCTGTTTCTGCGTATTTGTGAATGACTCATTTTCTTAAGCATGCGATTTCCAGGAACTTTCAGTGCTTTCATATATATAGACTTTTTTTTAGTTTACGGCTTTGCGTCTCGTGAACGTCGAGGTCATTAGAGGCGGGAAAGGACTGGGGGTAAGGAACGGGAAGGAATTCGCCCACGTTCGTTTTTTTTTTGAAGGAAGCATCCCGGCATTCGCCCGGAGTGATTTGTGGAAACCATGGAAAACCCAAATCACGATGTTCGGACGGGGATTCGAACCGGCGTTCCTCCCGAATGCGAGGCCAGAGCGTTACCGCTCACCCACCACTCCCGCTCCTTTCATATAATTTCTTAAGATTCATGTATTTATTTTTCAAAGTTTCGAAATGAGGTAAGTAAGGTTCTAGCAAAAATTACCTTAGGCAATGCAGTATCTGATTTTTTTAAAAAAATAAATGCTTATGAATTTAATGCGTAGCCACTTAATATATATTTATTTTTAGCAACATTGATTTCCTTTCCTAAGAAACAAAAGTTCATTCACATTTTAATGACAAAAAAGGAAATTTAAATGGTTGAATAATTATCAATAGAAATTATACACGAATAAGAATGACAGTAACTATCACAAGACACAAGTGTCATTATGAGTGTTGTATGTTTGCAGCTGAGCGGTATTAAGCTCCTCATATCCAGCGTAACTGGTACTGCCAATCAGCTCATCACGGTTAATATCAAGTGGAAAACGAAATGTAAGATCCAGATCAACCGAGGGTTTACCGCTATTTCTATTTATCCACTCTTTAACGCTAATCTCTAGTTTAGCTGATATTTTGCATGATTAAAATTCTCTGAACTCAGGAAATGTGTGAAATTAGATTAGAGTCATATTAGATACCAATGGAGGAAAGGTTGTTTCACGCAAAGCTGGCGAATTTCCGCAAATATATGCAGGATGTACTTTATAAAAACCTTTTACCATATCAACTATTGTGGCTGTATTTGGTTTCAGCTCTCTCTCTCTTATTCTTTTTTTTTCCGTCGACTTCGAGATTACGAGAGGTCGGAAAGGACTGGGGACAAGGAATGGGAAGGAATTCGGCCTTGGTATTTTTGAAAGGACCATCCCGGCATTCGCCTAGAGTGATTTGGAGAAACCATCAAAAACCCGAATCTGGTGTATCTGTATCACAAAATACTGACTGAAAAATAAAAAAGAACTATTATACGGTTTGAAAGTAGCTCTAGGAGTTTGCCCAGTCTTGTTGCATTCTACACTAGTATTTTAGAAACATCAGTATCATGAAGGAATATTAATAATCACGTAAATCTAGCAGGACAGTCAAAGTAGGATAAGATATGTAAATGATTAGAATTGTACAATGTTAGCGCATGTCTAGATACAGCAACGTCATATAAACTGCCATGCTGTGGACATAAATGGATTGTTGTTAAAGAACCATGTTAGTAGTACATCATCGACAGCCATCTGGGAAAGTATCTCGACGATTATCTGCAACTCGTCGACGAAGGAGAATGCAGTATTAACACACGACAGAGTCTGGTACCCGGGCATAACACCCTAATGGTGATACATTTGTAGAAATAATGGAGGCATGCATGTCAAAAGTCTGGCAGTGGAACTCGAAATGCGAGAAGGCAGGATAACAGATGTCTATCGAATCGGAAGCGACGGGCAGACCAGAACAACAATGGAACACTGCAGTAGGTGAGAGGATTTGATGCCTGCTTATTTTCCCTTTGTCTGCTTCATAACGTACTAGTTACACACCTACTCTTATGGCAGAGTCAACTGGCCATGAATCATTGATGCCTCAGGCTGCCATGGACTCGTTATTACAGACCTTGGCGCGCAAGTCTCATTATTTGCCGCCTGGGGCAGCGTAATGCCTAGCGTATAGGTTTCAAGATCCCAGAGTCCGGCCTCTGGCATGAGCAGTTGCAATTAGTTGTTGAGTTGATCGTCTGCTGTCTCTGTTTGTGAAACATTTTAATTGGGAAAATATCCTGTACAGTTGTGTCTGCAGTTGAAATACTCATAGCTGACTCAATGGCTGTGAACGCCGTACGCCTAAAACACTGGTCGCATTTTTGGACCAGTACTTCTTTGATTTGGTCTGCAACGATGGATCAGTATGCGTTCTAAAATAGCGTGGTGTGTGGAGTGATGGAGTGCTAGATGTGATAGCATGAGGCACAACTCATTTCAGATAGGGATTCTGAGAGCTAAGAATTGAAGGTAACCTCAAAAGTAGGCGCAATAATCAGGAAGTTAGAGGCAGAAGTCTTATGGTTGATCTGAATATTCCTATCTCTATGTTTCAGAACAAAATTTGCTAACCGCATATTGACAAAAACGTTATTCTTTTATTTATTTAAATTGGCATTCGACCTTCTAGACATTCAGCTAACAATTGCGTTTCTCTTTATTTTTCTCAGTTGCATTAGGCTCTTCTCGTCTTATTCACGGTCACAAATGAAAGAACAATACAGGACGGATGCAACATTTAATTGAAAAAATCATACCGTTGGCTTGACTAGAACCGGTGACCTATCCAAGGCGAAGCCAGCTAGCTAGCCCCGCGCTACCAATGCCAGCTGACAAGATTGTTGGAATATTCTCCGCAGCCCTGTTCTGAACGAAGCGAGCGTGGTTGTGAGAGGTAACGCTCTGGCCTCGCATTCGGGAGGACACGGGTTCGAATACCCGTCCGGGCATCCAAATTTGGGTTTTCCATGGTTTCTCCAAGTCACTCCAGGCGAATGCCGGGATGCTTCCTTCAAAAGGCCATGGCCAAATTCAATTCCTTCCCGTTTCTTTTCCCCAGCCGTTTCCCGACTCTAATAAACTCGACGTCCACGAGGCGTAAAACCACAAAAAAAATTCTGAATGTTCACTCCTGAACACGTCCAGGAAAACGGTTATTCCACATATTCCAAAGTGTTTCAGCAGTCATAACAAATAAAGTTTCTACTATCCTGGCAGGCAGCTCTGGAAGACGTTGTCCAAAACCACATTGGTTCCAAGTTATGACGGGTTTCAGCTCTTGTTGAGGGGGATTCACAAAAACATAACATTGTTCAACAATCGTTGTGCTGCTTAAAAACCTAATCAGTTATTGTACACTCTCATCGGTGAAATGTGATACAAATTTCATTTCCCGCGTTTGTCTTTTCCCTGTTGTGTTACACTAGTTTAGGTAAGGAAGGGGTGGCGAATTATTTCTGCTCATCGTTTTGAAATATGCTACTGAAATACTGCACCCAAAAAATTAATTGAAATGTAACGTCAGGAAGCATATGTTACAATTATAAGATGGCTTTCGAATTCGAGTGAGTACTGCTTCCGCCCCCATACCTTCGACGTCTGCAATGAACAATGATGATCTTGCGTTGTGTGGATCAGTCTTTGTGAACTGGAAGTACTTACAGAAGATGATTTGGGTTTAATATGTTACGCGTAGGGACAGTCCCACGTATCTACTCTAGGCAGACCGTTACGATCGGTAGCCATTGAAAGAATGTCGCTGTCCCCCGTGCACGGCCGTTTGCCTTGAACTTAATTCCAATGCGTGCCTCACTGTACTGACAATTGGCATAGTATGTGGATCAAGAACGCAGCATCGCGCTGACGTAGCCTTGGGCCGACCCTCGTGAACTTTGGTATCTACCACCACTGTCTGCCAACCTGACTCATTCACAATTATAAAGTAGTCCAGTCATATCCGCATTCCTTCCAGTACTAACAATATATTTTTTGTGTGGATCATATTACTCCCGCATCTAGCAGTTTCAAAAATCACTGATACTTTGTCACACGTGGCTTTCAGAGGCGCTAGGACATTGCGTACTTGGAAGACTGGGAATGGTATTGGTTACAACATGGCTAAACTTGCTTTCCTTCTGCAAGGAAATCATGAAATGAACGAATAAGGATATTCCGAAAGGATTGAATTAGGTCAGAGACTATTGTGTGTAATCTATGATGTCGTAAATGTGGCTTTTATACAGCCAAAGCTTACCTGCTACAATCGTCAGTGAAAATTAAAGTATTAGTAATTGGATTTTGATTCTCTAGTGTTAATGGGTATTTGAATGATTATGGGTTATACTAATTCATAAGACACTCTAGGTAATTTGTAAAAAACTTGGTAACTCTGAAATTTTGGAATAAAATGGCTATTAGTAAATGAACTGTTTAAATGTACAGATATTAAATAGACGAAATATATGTAGTAGGAATATACCGGTGTATTATGTCGGTAATGATTTTAGATGATTTACACTTTCTTATGTTCGAGGAAGAGGTTTTTGGCGAGGATTATGCTGTGTCTTCCTCTAATTTTCATTTTTATCCCCCAATCGTGGATGAGCAAAATCATCCTCATTTCACTTCCGCGGGAATTTTATAACATTTCGTAGGCCTTAATTGTTTAGAAATAGTCCGCCTAAGAATTCTTTCATATTCATTGTTCATTATATTAATTTAAAATTTATTCTTAATAAAATTTTGAATTTGGGAAACAGTTTCAGATTTTAAATAACGTTAGGTTTCAATTATTTTTCTGATAGCACAACGTTCATAAAACTTTCTTTTTACAAACTAAACAAGACTTTTTCTTCCTTGAATTTTTAAATTTAATATTTACAATCCATTTGTACGAGAATATATATGTCATATTTTATCTGTAATAATTAAGTTGGTTTACTGTTTCATTAAGTTTAATTGTTTGACAGACTGAGAACTTCAGTTTTGCCAAGTTCCCAACCTTTTATGTGTCCCTATACTTAGGTTTATTTCATTTTAACTTCACAGTTGCCATTCCACACTGTAGTTTATAAAGAAAACTTGATTAAATAATCAAATTTTTCTTTTAAACATCTGGATAAAATTTGCAGTTCTCGGTTCATAAGGTGAGCATATTTGACTATTTCCTTATCGTCCTTTTCACTTTTATTGTATATAGGAAACCATATGAAATCACTGCTGACTCTAGGAATAGCTTCTACCGGACATTTTGTACATGTTGGAATCCTATCTGTAGAAGATGAAAACCTTTACAGTTAATTTGAACTGAAACGTCAACGATTTCTGTGGATTTTTCTTCACTGGTAGCAGAAATACATGTTATTCCGTGTTCTTCTTGTTCGAGAGTCTCTAATAATCGATTTTCTGTTATACATACATACTTAAGTAAATGTTAAAATACAGTGGTTTATTAGTAAATACTTATGTGATGTTGGTGAGCAGATGTTTTCAGTGTTTGGCAAAGATTTTTTAATACCTTCTACATTTTTTATTACATTTGTTAGCCACAGAAAAAAAAATAGTACCATTAATCCAACCTTTCAGTTTGTTCTGTTCTTTGCTTATTTAACTGAGGTCGTAGGAATTAATTTGCTTTTGCTTCCTGAAGTAACAGTTTACCTATCACGATCTAACTCCTTCCCCGTTAAAATATGGTTTTTCTCTACGTCTTAAACAGTTGGCAGTTACATCACACACGTTTACCGATTAGACAACTAGGATAAGGAATTAAAATGATGTATGGAACCTTTTATTGGACTGCTAAATGTAAATTTCATCGTATAATTCATGTATTGGTAAAATAATCCGAAGTCCGTTAACAACCTTCTTGTTAACTTTTGCATTTGGCAGCAAACATTAATCACCAATTTTAGATTTGTTTTTGATGAATCAAACCGAGTGTCCTATGAGAGATGTTAACGCTCTGGCCTCGGCTCGAATCCCTGTCCGGGAATCCTGATTTAGGTTTCCGATGGTTTCTCCAAATCACTCCAGGCGAATGCCAGGATGCTGCCTTCAAAATGCCATGGCAGAATTCCTTCCCGTTCCTTGTACCCAATACCATCCCCCCTCTAATGACGTCGACGAGGCGTAAAGCCTTTTGCTGAATCAAGCGTTGGTGTACCTTCATTGGTTAAATCCATTGAAGAATCCTCAATATCTGCTGAAAGCTTCTTTTTCCCTTGTAATAATGGGTTTTTAACATTATTGTTACATTTTGGTATATGGTAATTACTACCATTCAGAACAGCCGGACTCAGATTTTTTAAAAATAGGACCACAGGTGATATGTACGTTGGGAACCGGTCTCTCAAAAATAAAAATCTTGTGACGTGTTTAAGATACAAACTCCTTATATATCTTTGTAAATTGCCTAAATCACGACAAATTTCGTATTATAGATGTTAGTTATACATATACCAGGCTGATATGTTATGTTAGCAGTACTGCGTTCATAAGTGCAGACTCAGATCATAGATTTAATTCATTATTATTATTATTTTTTTTTAAATGCGGCTTTTATGGCTTGTCCAAGATGAGGTTACTAGAGCCAGAATAGGACTAGAGAATTATTGGAGTCATTCACCTGAGAGATTTCGGAAATCCATGGACCATCGAATTATGTATGTTCTGACCGAGAATCGAACACATGTCCTACCGAATAGCAGGCCCGAATATTACCGATTTCCTACCAGCCTCGGTTGTCACAAAAGGAAGTAGCAAGTAACTCATTCTGAAATCAAATTAGTCACTGAGAAAGAAATGTAGTCAAAGTTTAACCCCATACTTTAGAGTCAAAGTTCTTGAAGCAGAAATCCTCTCAGGTTATTCGACAACATCAAGGAGATCACACAGGAAATGTGGTGGATACACTTCCTTCAATTTGGAATTCAGAGTCAAATACTGGAGGTCGCCCCCGTCAGAACACTGCAAACAGATTAATATAAATAGCCAAGAGTGAACATTGTTTTATTTACTTCAGTTACTGTTCTTGAATCCAGTAATAAGGTAAATGTTATGTAAATAAATAAAAAATCTGTTTGTTTGAAAAACGAAAAAAAAAATTATTATTAAAATACAACTCAGTGGGAAAATACTTTTCATTGAAAGAAAATCTGAATATATAACACTGATGTTTTAAACCTTTACATTTACAATACATGTTTTGTTGGGAAATTGGTTCAAACGAGTCAAATTTCTAGCCACCTGCAGCATACCATGCGTAGCAAAATGGAATTTATTCCTACGCAGGATATTAGAGTACTATTTACACAAAAATAGTACGACTTTATAAAGTATGAATCCGGTATATATAAGATGTTTGTTTTCGTCCCAGTCCAGTCATGTATGAGAAAACTGGACGTAACTGTGACGTACCTATCGTTCACTCTGAATCAAGCACTGTTACCTGTATTTCCCCAGCGACCCTGCTGCCTGTTCACCTCTAGCTTATATCCCGTGCAGTTAACAGAGGCGGCACAAGGTCATTCTGCTCTATCCCTACTCCGCTGCCCATATCCCTGCAAGGGAAGGGAAATTAGCAATTCGCTATCCTGGACACAGCGTTCAGAGGAACATGAACTTCAGCCGCCACTTCGGAGTAAACAAGGTATAGTAACGTCTCGGAAGGGAGGGGGGGGGGAGGAGGTTTATCAGGTATGGTTTTCCGTTGCTTTCATCAGTGTGAAAGGGTGGATGACCGTTTGTTTTGTGAATGAGAGAAAGGGGAGAGTGAAATATGAGTTTTGCCGATTCAGTTCTACTCTTGGTAGGCAAATCACGAGCAACGCGGTCGTATGCCTCCACCCCATTCGTTTGGACTTTACCTAGTTCTCTGGTACATAACTTGGTGATCAAAAGTCATGCACCACCACCTCTCCTACTTTGCTGGTTAAGTTTCTAATTATGAGAATCCATTCCACGTTTGGGACTGGAACTAGCTAATCTTGTTTAAAATGCCAGACGTTGTCATAGTTGCTAAGAGAACTCGGGTTCAATGCTGTACAGAATCCCCGGAAAGTTCAAAACTGCCATCAAACAATGCCAAATAAAGGAGAATTTATTTTTGTCGTTGACAATAAAGGGATTATGAAAAGCGGAAATATATTGGGAATGACCTGACATAATGCTCTGAACTTCATATTTTTCTTTGTACCTCTGCGTTAATGTTGGGATGGGTCCTAAAATAAGTCGATGTCTGCATACGTCCTTAGAAATAATGTGTTAAACAATCCAATTAAAGTGAACTGCAAACTAAGGTAATAGAAATCATAAAAGTAATAGCAGACTTCTTAGTTAGTTAAACTGAATGTCTCTAAAATATACTTACGATCTGAACAGCCTCCGCTAACCACTAAACCACACAATGAATGAAACATACGTCTTGTCTGAGGTTCCTGCGAGAGAAATTGGCGTGGAAGTTTAATGTTTCCGGCGTCAATGATAACGCGTTTCACACAATGGCTGCGGATGTAAGCTAATGAGTTCATTCACCTTAACCTTGGCCTCCTAAGGCATGCCATACTTCTTTTGTTCAAAACGTACGAGACTGTCTTTAGTTTAATTCCAAGAAAACAAGAAGCAAAGATTTCATGTAATAAATATATGTTGCCAACAACATTCTGAAAATCAGTCTATTACTGCGACATACGATATTGATTAAAATAATCTGTGATCGGGGGTCAAAGTTTTCAGATCACTATGACTAAATCTTTTTCTCGGAACTATTTAATTTCACTTAAATTAATCACTATAGAGCACATGCACCGGTGGCAATTTTCTTGTACATCTGATTTCTTATTTCATTAGTTAAACATCACTGCACAGTTACTTTTGGCTCTTTCGAATCTTAATTCTAATTTCTTTCAGTTTCCTGATAAATTTTTCATGTCGCTGTTCCAATTACTGAATCCCTTACGCATAAAATACATTTCTTCCCACTGTCTTATGCCTAAAATCATGGTCATTTCTCTTTGTCTTGATCTTTACGCTAGCAGTTAATCATTTCTAAATACTCCAGGAGCACATGTGTCATCATGAGTAAATAATAAATAGTTTATCATATTCGAGAAAAGATTAATAAAGCAGTATAGAAAAAGCGACTAATATTTAGTTATCATATGAACGTATGATAAGGGCAGAAGGTAGTCAGTTGGAGCGCAAGCTTTCTGATGGCCTGGATGAGCTCATTTAGCAGTTTTCTTTCTGATGGTCGACGTTCACTGCGCTGGATCAGGTCCAGTTCACACGTTCTCTGCTAATTTAGGAGGTGGAGTTCTGAAAAGCCGCGAGATGCTATTATGATCGCAACAAGGCAGAAAATCACATATTACATCCCACTGCAGTGAAACACTCGCATTTTTCAAAGATGCCAAGACTGATTTTCTGCACCTGCTGTTGTTATTAACGCTTTGAAAATGCGATTTACTGGATATTATAATATCTTACATCGCTTTTATTGATGAAACTAATGTCGGTAGATGATTTAAAAAGGCAAAGTTTATATTTTTTCTTGCTTATGACTTTACGCCTCGTCTACGTCAAAATCATTAGTGGTGGGAAAGGACTGGGGGCAATGCATCGGGAGGAATTCGGCGATGCCATTTTGAAGGAACCATGCAGGCATTCGCGTGGGAAACCGTGGAAAACCCAAATCTGGATTGGCGGTAGGGGATTCGAGGCCCCGTCCTCCAGGATGCGAGGACAAAGCGTTACCGTTCACCCACCATACTTGGTAGAAATTTATATCTGTTATCAGAAATTCCATTCGCAGTTCGGCTTAAAAATATAATGAAATATAAAGGAGCAATAATTTCTGTCGATTATTTCACTGATTATACAGGGGTTGGACAAACTAATATGAACACCAGATATTTACATACTATTGCTTTATTAATAGGGTGTTTTGCTTGTAGAACAGCTGCAATTCTTCACTGAATAGATTCTTAGAGTGTCTGAATGGTTTCCAACGTAATGTTGTCCCATTCTCATACCAAAGCATCCACCAATTGCTTCAATGATGTTGGAGGTGGAAATCTGCTCCTTATACTCTGCTCTAAAACTCCTCACTACGGTTCAGTTATGTTGAGGTCTGGTAATTGTGCTGGACAGGGAAGATGTTTGATGATATTCTGATGCTCCTCGAACCAGAAAAGAACCATTTTGGATGTGTGTAGGGGCACATTATCAGCTGGGAAGATGGCAGTGTTTGGCACCGGTATGCTAGTCATAGTAAGAACTTCATAATTGATGATGCTAAGGTATTCATTCGCAGTCATCCGGCCAGTGATGTGAATGAGAGGACCAGCTGAATACCACGATATAGACACCCAAATCATAATGGAACCTCCCTAATGCTTGACTGTAGGACGCAGGAACTCCGGATCGTAGGCTTCTTATGGAGTTCTCCACACATAAACAATTTGAACCATGATTTATTGGACCATACCACATTCTTTCAATCATCAAGTGTCCAGTTTTTATGATCGTGGCACCACTTGTTTCCCAGCTTAATGTTGGTTGCCGATATAATGGGTTTTGCAATTGCAGTACTTCCATGAATGTTAGTTTTGTGGAGCTCCCGCCGTATTGTTTTTGTCGAAACAGTGTTATTCAGATGTGTGTTGATTTCTTCTGTCACTTTTGTCGCGATAGTTTTGTGTTGTCTGGCCACAATCCATTTTAATGTTCGTCGGTCTCTGTCGGTTAACTTTGGTTTTCGTCCACTATTCCTCTTCGTCGAAGATGTTTTACGATGTTTGTGTATGCTTTCATTACCGTTGTTACTGTACCTCGTGAGACGTTAAACAGCTCAGCTGATTTCGTCACAGACGCTGCCGCTAATCGAGCTCCAACGATTTGCGCTCTTTCGAAGTCTGTGAGATCAAACATTTCACCGATCGCTTGTTGTAACCGTCACAGAACAAAGCATATAATAACCTGACACATAACCTACAAGACCTGCTACATCAACGACGCTGTACATGCGCGTCGCAGTATTCACACGGAAGTAGTGGTGTCAACATGCAACAACCCGTACTCTATCGCATGGTGTTCATATTATTTTGTCCAACCCCTGTATTTCGGTTAGCTCTGGAATGAGGATTAAAATCAGAGTTGCCTATTGCTGATGAATGGGCTGCTATGGCTACTGGTGGCAAATGAAGTACTGAGGCTGCAAGACCAGCTTTTAATGAGGCTGCTAATGTTGTCAACAAAACTGTCCTGTATCAGGTAAATTTCTGCTCTAAAAAATGGTAATGCTGAAAGAAACGGGGTTACTGAAATCATGGCAAAGCATATTATTAATTTATACTGTGCATATTGCGTTATAGCTTTGAAATTATTTACTTCATGAATATCTATCTGAGTGTTCATGTGCCTGATAGTACAAACACTAACCAAAATAAAAAGAAGGAACAAACAGAAAACTTGACGTAAATTATTAAGATGAAACGAGTAATTTCAGCAAATCGTAGATGTTTAGTTAAGGTCATAGCACTAATGTGTAGCAAGTATGTAAGATAGTATTTATAGGCGTATAACTTTTGGCAGGCATTCGAGTAGTCGTTATTGCAGTTTAGTGAGCATGTATATGGAAATCAGGAACTTTCTCAGCTGGATGCGCTTGAATTGTCTCGAAATATTTTTCGATAAAGCAACTGCAGCTGAGTATAACCAGCACGTAATCTCGCAATTGGAATATACGGAACAGATTTGGTTTATACCTAAGTAGGGAGACAAGGGAAGTTCTCAGACAAAGTAGCATTTAAAAAGGTTCATCTTATCTGTCTTAGCAGCGTGTAGTCCAATGATGAACTTTATGTCACATGAGTCACATAAACATTGCTAATATGTACATCAATCAATTTTTTTATCTGTCATATTATAGTCGCTTAGTAGTTTCCCGCTAACGTGTCCCAAGCTCTTTGTAGTATATTGCAACTTGGTAAACTCACTTCTTCTTGATGTTCATTGCGCCGGGACAGCAGGCTGCAAATCTTCGGGGTCCCACCATGTCGATTCACCGAAGAAAACGAGTATTGTGTTGAAAATATATATTTTTCATCCCAAACACCGTTCGGAACTAGACTGTGTGCTCGCCGAGGGGTAGAATCGTATGAGCACCGCTGGGGTTATTGTTGAACAAATCGAACACTTCATTTAGTATCTGAATCCGTAGACTTCATTCTTTATATGATATAGTATATTTGTTGTGTCTCACTTATTCAGCACCACAATCGGTTCAAAATCGTGTTTGGATGTCAAGCGTAACGCCAAACGTTCAACTGATACACCCACGCGAACAACAACACTCGTAGGGCCATCTCTGAAGCCTGAGGGTGGGAGCAGAGGGAAGTGTGAAGTCAGGCCGATTAAATCATGCCTGTCCGAGGGTTGGAGGGGAGACTGGTGAAACCTGGCAGTAGAAGGTCGCGGGCAAGTGATTCATCAACCTCTCAACGGCACGTGTGGTATCGAACAAAGCTCAATTGTAACATAGGTTAGTGACAATAGCTAGCAGCTTCCATTGTGTTAAGTTAGACAATCTGCCAGTGATACATAAACCTATCAAAAACTCTACTCCTGCTTCCTGATAAGCTCTTAATCATTTAATCACATGGCAAAAGGAAAATGTGAAGCGGGGCAAATAAATGAAAAATTAGTAGTAAAGTTTTGGGAACTTAGTTATACTAATATAAGTTTCGTACAGTGCTTGACGAGAACTGAGAGGATCCGTTTTATCGGTACAGATTGCATACCTGGAATTGAAGTTTCCTGAATTGAGGCTTGCCTGTGTTGACAGAAGCTAATGCTCGTTAACGTGAAGAAAGTAGTGGCGTCTACTGACATTCAGCTGCACTGTCTAATGTTGGCTACTGTCAAACTTCTTGAATTAAGTTATCCCGAATCGGTTTTACCATTATACCAACTGAATGTGAATAGGACATTCAGAAACTCGTATCTTTCATTCATAACGGTTATTTAACCTTGATGTTAATCACGTTTTGCAGGACGATCAAGTAACTGAATTTTCATGCGGGAATCGCGTTTAATTAAGAAGCGGTAGTTTGGAGAAAATCATAGCTCTGTAAGAATACGATTAATGTATAATCGCGACTCTGACCTCAAAACCGCATTAAAAAATTTAAAAAACTTTGCTGTGAGTCAGAGTGGCAGCAAACATTACTCATCAAAGTAGGAGCACTGCATGTTTAATAAATTTTTCCTCCGTTAGAAAAATTTGATTTTATTAGTTATCACTCATATATATGCAGGAGATTGTAAATTCAATGCTTGTTTCTTTCTATTTTTCCTTTGTATTCACAAAACAGTGAAGAACTGTCTAGGAAACATTCCCATGACGAATAAATTATGCACGATGTCTAGTTACACATTTCTATTCCTCCATTATAAGTACACGCATTGACGAGCCTGTTCAGTAAATGTTAATGAATGACCGAGAATGGTGGGTGAATGGTTAATGTTCTGGCCTCGCATTCGGGAGGACGCGCGTTCGAATCCCCGTCTGGGCATCCATATTTGGGTTTTCCATGGTTTCCCCAAATCACTCCAGGCGAATGCCGGGATGCTTCCTTCAAAAAGGCCATAGCCGAATTCCTTCCCGTTCCTTGTCCCCAGGCCCATCGCGCCTCTAATTACCTTAGCCGTCGACGAGGCGCAAAGCAGTAAGTAAAAAAAGCTAATGACTGGGTGAATACGTCTTTCAGATCTTCGTCCGACAATTATGATTTCGATTTTGTATAACGACTTTAAACAATGCTGGGACGGATCATTAATGAAAACTATGATCGAGATCAGAAGTTCAAAGAAAGTTAATTTCATTTTTAAATCTACCAGCTGAGTCCGTAGATGAGATCAATTAATATTGAGTATCTTAATTCACGGACTTAAACCGTTTACCAAAAAACAAATGAGAATTAGATTCAGAATTAAATATTAGTCACCATTAGTCTTTAGTAACAAACAAAGATTGCTTTTACTAGATTAATATGTAATTAATTTGTAATTTTCATGATAGCCTAATTTCATGTAAATATGTTATTCCAAAAAGTATATACAGCATAGATCAGCTGCAGGAGTACCTTTCTTTAATTTCCTGTTTTTTTATGTAGCCTTGATACGTTAAGTAAACCCTTAGTCTCTACAATTTGTTTAAATTTATCTCATCTGTTTGTGTAGGTAATAGCTCTTGTTTATTATTTCATAAAGGATTTAAAGGACCGAGAAAGAACTTTATAAAACTCTATGTGTGGAGCACTGCACTTTATGGTAGCGAAGCATGGACTTGAGGAAGAAAGAAAATTGAAGCATTTGAAATGTGGTGCTACAGAAGAATGCTGAAAATTAAGTGGACGGGCAAAGTACGAAATGAACGAGTTTTGGAAATGATGGGTGAGGAAAGAAGTTTCTGTAAGCTTACAGAAAGAAGAGACTTGCTGGTAGGTAATATTTTGAGACATGCTGGATTGGTTAATTTGTTAGTGGAGGGAACAGTCGAAGGTAAGAACTGTAGAGGAAGACAAAGATTAGAATGTATGAAGCAGATAATTGAGGACGTTGGTTGTAAAGGGTAAGTAGAGAAGAAGAGGTTTGCACAAGAAAGGAATGGATGGAGGACTGCATCAAACCAGTCGAAAGACTGATGACAGCAAAAAAAAAAAAAAAAAAGATTTAACAGTTCTAAAGCGTTCTTTTAATTAAACCCTATTATATTAAACTAACATTCCACATCAAAACATTTATGCTCCTAGCACCAAACAAATAAATTTCGATTTAAGAGTGTTTTCGACATATCATGTTTCATCAAAAAACAAAATTTCTGCACGACTGCTGAACAAGGCCGCCGGCTGTCTCTGCTGATGTTGTAGACTGTAGAGCGACTGCTGACATGCCAACCATCCAACATCGTCTGTCAACGTCCCTCGTCCCCCTCCCGCACAGTTCTCGGATTCACTTTATCCCACATCAGGACTTTCCTCCTGCAATCAGAGTAGGCTGCTCTTTATCCTTAGACAAAGACCTACGTAAATGGCTTTAAAATAAGAACACCAATAACAGAGTAAAAACAGAAATCAACAGCTAAATAAGATGAATAAAGTATATCTCACAGATAGATTGCAATGTAAGCAAGTGTTATTGTCATCTGTAGCATCCGTGTTTCATTCCTGTTTCCGATCACCATGAGTCTTTCTTAAATAGTCTGCAGCGAGAATCATTCCATTTCGGTTCAAGTAATTGACTAATGATTTTATTATCCTTCAGCACAAACACAGCGAAGATACAATTAGCCGAACTTGATTTTACTATACAAGAATATTACTGATATGGAGCGATTTATAGTCGTGGAATATTTTCTGAATGGGCTCTTAAAGTGAATACGGAAAGAAATAATTTTTTTTTTTTACTTTTGTTCCTATATAACCAAAAAATTTATTTTTAAATTTTTTTAAACTTTTGAACAGAAATATGGACTACTAGTTGTATCAAGAATTCAACTTTAGTAAAACACAATACCAGTTAATATTGTCTATTTATTGTGGTATGACAGAATCATCCCATAGTGAATATTAATATAGTTATAATTAATATTCAAATTTTTATTATATTTGTTTATTAAAAATGAAGATTTTAGGGCTAATTGATGCGTAAATAATTATGTGTTAAGCCTGGGCCGCCAAATATATAATTTAATTCAGTGCAAAATTTCTGTTGAGAAAGTATTAAATGTGGGAAATGTTGGAACTGCAGTTTTAAGCGTTCAGATAGCCGGAAATTAGTGCCGAGCGCTGGCGAAAATCAGTCGCCGCATACACAATGGAACGCCCGGTGAAGGACGGAAGGTGCCGTTAAGGGAGTGAGGGCGATGACCCCAGCTCTCCGTTGAGGGGGTGCAAGGTCAGGGAAAATGTGCACGAAACGAGCAACGAATGCTAAGCTATGGCACGAAACACGTGATTGTGGGCTACGTCGTTTCACCAATCATGCATGGCTACAGGGTCTACATTTGTTAATCAAAGGCTTCTGTTCCATGTACGGAGAGAGGAAAACTGGCTTTCCGTGGCGGGAGAAGAGGACGCCATGAGAGAGGACTTGCTGTTCAGACGAGATGAAGTGTAGACGTGTCGTCCGACACACTCTCCTAGCTGTTGGTCCACGTTTGGAGCAAGAGGCTTTCTGGGTCAGATGTTGCTGGAAGCAGAGTGTCTCACATGATAGAGACCATCAGCTGATGCACTAGTGCGGATGGGTCCGTGAATTTGCATCCAACAGGGACACAGCGTGTCACACTTCGTCGAGCAGATGCGGCCACGGTAAAGTACCAATGCAAAGGTCAATGGTTCCATAGGGTTTTAACGAGGCTTGCTAACCCGTAAGCGACTCCAGAGATTAGATTCTCCGCTCTCATCACGATTTACTTAGCTAACCAACGTTCTATGTTCATTAACTTTGAACTTTTTAATCATATTGCTCATTATAATTGATTCAAATGATGATTTTCATTTAAAATGGCGCCTCTGGAACTTTTTTTTTTGTAAATGTTAACTTTAATTTTTTGGCCTGCGACGCCACTTTATTGTATATTAATATTGCAAAATCTTTGAAATATTTAAAATCTGTCAATATTTGCATTTATCCGGCAAATTTTAAACGCCGGGTATTGCTTGTTTATTTTCTTTGAATATTGTGTGTAACGTAACGTTAAATATGCCCGGACTTGTATAAGCCAGAAGACAGAATAAATTGAATATTTTTGTGTAACTTAAAATTCTTGCAGCATTCAAGATTCTAGTTCACCAATTAACCAAATTAGAAAATTAATATTCATATTTCCAATAAAATTTCTACGTGATGGTATCCCCCCCCCTCTCCGAACCAACCGGAGTAATACATTATAAAACCGTGTAATAATAGTTTGGAAACTATCATACAATTTACTGGACTCATTCCAAAATGGGCGTCGCAGAGCAATTTCTCAGCCTCGAAGTACAATTCAGAGTTGTGTATTCATAAGACTTTTCGGAGGTAAAATCAGGTGTGGAGAGTGAATTTGTCTCCGTATCAGACAACTGCAGAAGGATTCTCAATTTGATAAAAGGATATTGAAGGATGTCATGAGTTCAAAAGCCACGCAGAATCCAATTGATGAGAATTTCGGGATGATTCGTAAGTGTGGACAGTGATCGATTTTCCCATACCAGTAAACCTCCAAACCCATACAGCCAACTACTACTATTACTACAACGCGCGGTAAACACTGCAGCCACCATTCTGCGAATCTATGTAGTAACCCGGTATGATTAACAGTGTGTTATAACGAACAGCATCTAGGACGTTGAATGGTACCCTGGTGCTAGCATTTAATATGTCCCGATTAAAGCTTGTGAACGATTTTCAGTAATTGTATAGGTTGTTCTCGGTTTGATCGTTGTTTCCAGCTCTAAAATACAATTTCAAAAACAGAGTAATTCAGTTAAGAGTGCACGTTTCACAAATTTGTGTATGAACGTCCATAATTATTAAAAAATTGACACGGCGAAAAGGCCTGGAAAAATCAGCTGTAGTAATGATAATTTTGGGTGATCCTTTTAGGTTCTGGTTGACAAAGTTTCTTACCGGTTGCGCAATTCACATCTAAAGTTTTTTTCAACTTATGACTTTACGCCGACGTCGAGGTCATTAGAGGCGGGGAGTACTTGGGACAAGGAACGGGAAGGAATTCGGCCATGAACTTTTGATCCCGGCATTCACCTGGAATGATTTGGGGTATCCATTTAAAACCAAAATCTGGAGCCTCTATCGTAGCGGTCTATCCCAACCCGATAATCCTACTGTTTAATGTGAAATCCGAACCACGGAAGCGTTCTGGTGTACCTCGCACACAATGCAAATTTTTCCAAAGCGATTTAAAGGCCTTTGAAAATCCCAGCCGAGACTTTCGATCTCCAGTCAGACTCCTTAACTACTGAGCCACCAAATCGTTAAAAAAAAGTCATCTACTAATTCATCACATGACTTTCTCTGTGTCACCACACTCCATATTTCAAAATTTGATCCCGACGTATGATTTTTATTTCGTCCAGTATGAATATGAATTTAAGTGTAACATATCTGCTCTAGGATGAAATGATCACAAAATATCGACGTCAGTGTTTCAAATTTTTGTTGAGTGCATGATCATCATCAACAATACGAGACTCAGCCTCCGTGACGATTCCCTGTTTTTACACTAAATCAAAATCCGGTTTGGTCAGGTAGGCTTACTGTTAAGGTGCTCGCTTCTGAAAATCGAACTACTTTGAATGGAATCCATAGTTTTCCAGCAATTTTATGTGGGAATTTGGGGACATGGACGTGAACAGATTGAGTTTTTACGCCTCGTTTAAATGCTCATTACTCATGATCTGTAATGCGGAGGAAGTTGCGATTTTATACCAGCACTGAATCAAATTAACTAAAAGTGTATATAGAAACGTATTTAATTATCTGTTATAGTTTAAAAATTACATCTTATCAAGTAGATTGTTTTATAACAAACATTCCCATTCTTGTACCATTTACTAGTGTATCATCAGTCTATTAATGTTCAAACTGTGGCAGGCTGCAGTCAACATTCCTAGGAACTCATTATGCCTCTCCTTTGGTGTTTGGAATATGTCTGGGGAAATAGAAAAATATTTATTATACCACCTAATTATTTTGTTTCAAATTTACCACTAAAATGTATTAAGCATAACACAAATCGAATGTCCCATTCTTCACTTGGGAGAAATTTGGTAAACATAGCTCAAACCATTGTGAAGATATTTTTCAGAAAATTCCCCAGTCAGCACGCAGACCTCAAAGTAATTAACCTAGTGCAAGGATGAGGGTATTATGTAAGCAATTTTTTTAAATAAATTGGCAGTAATTTTAGTGGTAATTTTGAAACAAAATAATTAGGTGATATAATAAGTTTTTTTTCTATTTCCCCAGAAATATTCTAAACTACGAAAGGAGAGGCATAATTAGTTCCCAGGAATGTCGACTGCAGCCTGAGACAGTTTGAACGTTAATAGACTGATGATGCACTAGTAAATGGTACCAGAATGGGAATGTGTGCTATAAAACAATCTACTAGATAAGATGTTGTAATTTTTAAACTATAACGAATAATTAAATACGTTTCTATATACACGTTTAGTTAATGTCATTCAGTGTTGGTGCAAAATCGCAACTTCATCCTCATTATAGATCATGAGTAATGTGCATTTAAACACAGTCTGTTCACGTCCACGTCCCCTTAGCTTCCTTTATGCATGTGAAGAATGCATTGAACGTTCTGTAGTTCGGATTCAAAGTTAAACTGCAGTTTAAACCACGATAGAGACGGAATGCGGGACATCTTGGAAGATTGTAACTCCGTCGTAAGGCAACTTCAGTTTAATACTGGAGTGCAGTATACTGTTGCGAAACTGATATAAGAGTTTAATTGATATCACTGAGGGTTTAAATAATAATAATGGTGAAACAAATTATCTTCTGAGCTACTAATATTAATTAAATGCTGATGTAACAGATCTGTACGGCTAAACATATTAGTGGGTTGAAGTTTTAGTTATAGATTTTCAATTTTATGCAGCAATACTTTTTATACCTTAAATTTTTAATATCAGTAGGGTAATAATTTCAGTAACAAGAACAGAAACAAATCACTACACCACAAGGTCCTAACTTACAATTTTTTTGCTGTCGTCAATCTTTAGACTGGTTTGATGCAATCCTCCATCCCTTCCTATCCTGTTCTAACCTCATCATTTCTACATACCCCTTACAACCCACGTCCTCAATTATCTGCTTCATATATTCTAATCTCTGTCTACCTCCACAGTTCTTACCTTCAACTGTTCCCTCCACTAACAAATTAACCAATCCAGCATGTCTCAAGATATGACCTACCAGCCTGTCTCTTCTTCCTGTAAGCTTCTTCCATAAACTTCTTTTCTCACCCATCATTTCCAAAACTCGTTCATTTCTTACTTTGTCTGTCCACCTAATTTTCAGCATTCTTCTGTAGCACCACATTTCAAATGCTTCAAGTTTCTTTCTTTCCGGTATTCCTAAAGTCCATGTTTCGCTACCGTAAAGTGCTGTGCTCCACACATAGAGTTTTAAGAAGTTCTTTCTAATTCCTAGATCAATATTTGAAACTAAAAGATTTATCTTTTTCATGAAGGCTCCTTTTGCTAGTGCTATTCTGCTTTTAACATCATTCCTGCTTCGGCCATCGGTTGTAATTTTGCTTCCCAAGTAACAGAACTCACTCAATTCTCCTATTGCATAAGATCCTATTTTTATATTTAATTTGCTAGTATTTGTGTCATTTCTGCTACATTTCATCACTTTTGTTTTACTTTGATTTATATTCAGTCCAAAATCTTCCTTCAGTATTTTGTTCATGCCATTCAATAACTTCTCAATATCCTCAGCCCTCTCTGCTAATAAGACAATGTCGTCAGCACATCGTAGCATACTGATTTTTTCTCCCTGAAAACTTATGCCACATGGAAATTTTTCTTTGACTTTCTTCATTGCTTCTTCTACATACAAGTTGAATATTAACGGGGATAGACTACAACATTGTCTCACACCCTTTTTAACTGATCCGTCTCTCGTGATTCTCTACTTTTATTACAGCCACTTGATTCTAATATAGTTTATAGAGTATTCTTCTATCTCGATACTTTAGACCTGACTTCTTTAAAATTATGAACATCTTGTCCCACCTAACATTATCAAAAGCTTTTTCTAAATCAAAAAATGCCATAAAAGTATCTTTGTTTTTCTTGATCCGCCCTTCAAGTATTAATCTTAAAGACAGAATTGCTTCCCTTGTACCGCGATTTTTCCTAAACCCAAACTGATCTTCACCTACTATCTCTTCTACTAACCTTTCCATCCTTCTGTATATTATTCTGGTCAGTAATTTTGAAGCATGTGATGTTAGACTAATGGTGCGATAATTCTCACATTTGTCGGATTGTGCTTTCTTTGGAAGTGTGAAGATTATATTTTTATCAAAATCAGTTGGAATTTCTCCGGTTTCATAACTTTTTGATATCAGCTTGAATAATCTTTCGATTCCTTCCTCTCCTAGAGATTTAAGAAGTTCTGCAGGGATCTCATCAATTCCAACTGTCTTATTTGCTTTCAAGTCATTTGAGCTTTATTCAATTCTGTCCTCAAAACAGGATCTCCTAAGTCATCAATGTCGACATCGCCTTACTTTTCCAATACACTATTGTTCAATTCGTCCCCATGATACAGTTCCTCAATGTATTCCTTCCATCGGTTAGCTCTATCTTCTGAGCTTAAAAGAGGTTTCCCATTGGCAGTTTTAATGTTCATACCTCTTTTCTTCATTTCTCCAAAATTCTGTTTGATCTTTCTATATGCAACATCTACTTTTCCTATGACCATTTCCTTTTCTACTACTTCACACTTTTCTTGTAGCCATATTTCTTTTGCTGTTTTGCATTTCCTATTTATTTGATTTCTTAATTGCCTATACTACTCTCTTCCTGCTTCATCCTGAGCATGTTTGTACCTTCTTCTCTGATCCATCAGCTGCAAAATTTCTTCTGTCATTCAACGTTTTCGGGCAGCTTGTTCCCTAAATCCTAGGATTTCTTTGCCAGCTTTCATTATTTCGGTCTGTAATGCATTCCATTCGTCCTCGGTTGAGCTCCTTTCACAGTTAATTCTTAGACCTAAGTCTACCATTTCTGCAAATTTCTCTCTTGTGCTAGATTGTTTCAGTTTATTAACTTCCAGTCTGTTCTGCTTATACTGCTTCCTTATGCGCTTGAATTTCAGCCTGCACTTCATTACTATCAAATTATGGTCCGAGTCTATGTCTGCTCCTGGGTACGTTTTACAGTATAGAACTTGATTCCTGAATCTTTGTTTGATCATGATATAATCTAGCTGGTATCTGCCTGTATCCCCAGGACGTTTCCAGGTGTACATTCTTCTTGCATGGTTCTTAAACAGTGTGTTCGCCACTTATAACTTATATCTTTCACAAAATTCTAGCAACCTGCTTCCTCGCCCATTTCTTTCTCCTAGACCAAAACTTCCTAGAGTATTCCCCTCTTTTCCTTCTCCCACTATTGCATTCCAATCACCCATGATTATTAGATTTTCCTCCCCTTTCACATATTGGATTAATTCTTCAATTTCAGCGTATATTTTTTCTATTTCTTCGTCATCTTCCTGTGACGTTGGCATATATACTTGTACTAATGTGGTTGGGACGGGCTTAGTTTCTAACCTCATCAAAATAATCCTGTCACTAAATTGCTAATAATAATTCACCCGTTTCCCTACTTTCTTGTTCATTACAAATCCTACACCAGTAACTCCATTGACAGCTTGTGTGTTAATTATCCTGTGTTCCCCAGAACAGAAATCCTTTGCGTCCTTCCATTTAATCTCACTAATCCCAACAACATCTAACTTTAGTTGTTCCATCTCCCTTTTTAAGTTTTCTAACCTACCTGCCCTATTCAGACTTCTAACATTCCACGCTCCGACTCGTAGAATGATTCTATCCATTCTGATGACTCCTCCCTGAGCAGTCCCCACCCGGAGATCCGATTGGGGGACTATTTTACCTCCGGAATATTTTACCCAGGAAGAAGCCATCATGATATATGTAATTTGAGAGGATTACATGTCCTCGGGATACCCTTTGGGTCTTTAATGCAGTGGTTTCCCGTTGCCTTCTGCATCCCCATGCCGTTGATCATTTCTGATTCATCCGCCTTTAGGGGCCGTTTCCAACCGCAAGGGCAAGAAGGTGCCCTGAACCGCTCCCCGCTCTTCCGCCCTCCTTTCGGAGGCCGTTGGCAAGCAGTGGGTGACTCTTTATACCGGGAATCTTTCAGTCGCCAGAGCCTCGTCCGTGCAAACAGGGTGCACCACGTGAAGGAGAGGTTGACATTTGGTTGGAAAAGACTAGTATAGTCTCTCCCCAACCCTTACATACCGTAAGATAATTTAGTTTGGTGTGTAAAACAGTTCATTTTTATATGAATTTCGTTGACACCGGACTAATAATGCTTAAATTTCGTGTTCATGGGTATATATAACAGACTTAGTGCAGAAAGCTAACATAAAACATAAAAGGAGGAAATCTGTTGAAATCTTAAGGTGGCAATTTTTCCAAAATTTCTGCGCCGGGGATCGCCGGTTCGAATCGGGCCTAGGGCACGGTTATTTAAATTAAGTGTTTCGTTCGTCGTATGTTGTTCTTTACTTGCATAATCATAATCACTTGGAAAATAAATTAATACACGTGGTAAAAGTAAAATTACACTCATTAAAGCTGTGTATATAGCTGATTTGTCGAAAGCCATTAAAAAAAATCTATGCTTCATCTATAATAGTGAACATAGAGCGTAATGCAAGTTTAATCGATTTTTAGTCATAGACAGAATTGAATTAACAACTGGATGTTGTTGGCCTTTTTATCAATTGCAAGATAATCGTTTTGTACGAATAATAAATATCATGCTAATGGCATTGAATTTGTTTATTTCTATCTTTCACCGAACCCTTTTTACTTCAATCTCAGAACCATATTTATACCATATTTTGTTTGTCTAAAATGTAGCATAAAACAAAGTAATTTTATGTCTGTACACTCAGCATATAGAACCACTGAAAATGCTTCCAAAACATAAAAAAAAATCAATTCTATTGGAGTGATATCAATTTTCATATAAATTATGAATTCAACTGTTTATCACTTATCAATGTAGCTCAGTGTATTGTACCTGGTTCCTTTAACTGAAAAGTTACACCTGGTGTGCCTACCGATAACACAAATGAAACTGAAAGTTGGGCTCAATATTTCTGACACGATTCAGGTCCAGACAACTCAGTAACCACTGTGCGTAAGATAAGCTCTCTAAATAACAGCTAACCCAAAACCGAAACCCTGTAAATTTCTAGTGATAAGATTTTATTACCATTAAATGAAACAGTTCACAAAAATGACGTGGAATATATCTCGTGAAATAGCAATTTTGACCCTAAATAACAACCAACTTGCATGTATTTTTTTTTAGTTTTTTTTTTGAGTTGACTTTACATATTATTTATTAGGAAGAGCAGGTCTCCAACTTTAAAGGTTACGGTATCGCGAGTGGTGTGTGTGGAACGGAGATACTGCAGCCAGGTGATGAGTTTACTACGCGTCGACAGCAGTCATTAACTCTCGATGACACCTGCTCTTTCATTGCCCTATCGGTGTTCTTTAATCTGTAAGTAAAACTAGGAAGACGGTGAAACAACTTTCCAACGGCGGCCGAAATGTCAGGCGACAGTGGCTCTCACGCCGCCTCCATCAAGGCGGATTTAACCCATTAATGCGTCTTTTCTTTTCAGCACAAAAGCAAAAGTCGTGAAAATAATTTGAGAGAAGACCTGCAGATGGAAAGAAACAGGTGGCAATTGCGGTTATGAAGTAATGGAACGCCCGGGATGTTTTCTCCTTACGACACAGGAGAGATGAAGGTTACTTGCACTCGCCTCGCCTCTCAGAGAAAGGTTTGTCGCTAACACCAGCTCATAAGCGTTTTGTACTGACTGTCGCAGTTCACTGACATTCTGTGACCCTTGCCACTAGACCTTAATTTTTTACATGAGCAATTATGAGTAATTTATATAAGGCAAACGGCGTAAAGAAACATATGAAACATATAGAATGCACATCGGAATATATTGGTTGACAACGGCGGGAAAGTTCAGACAGGAGCTGCGCATTTCGTGACCACTTGCCACAGCCCTCACGTTGAGCTGTAATTGCTTGGCAGACAGACTACTTTGTTTCCGCCTGTAATTTATTTGTCAAAATACGAACAGTCTCAATCATTTATGACTGTGTGGAAATAGTTTCCCCCAAATGCATTTAGGTCGCAATTAGAGACTAGATAGAATCATGGAAACAAGGTGTCGTAGTGATGCCTAAGAGTATTCATTCCTCAATCGTGTCATTAGGAATTGGAATGTGCATAACAGATATTAGTTTTGGTGGGAGAGAGCGTAGCAAGTGAGTGGTAACACTCTGGCCTCGCATTCGGCAGGACACGGGTTCGAATACCCGTCTGGGCACCCAGACTTGGGTTTGCCATGGTTTCCCCCAATAATTCCAGGCGAATTCCGGGATGTTTCCTTCAAAAGGACATAGCCGAATTCTTTCCATTTCTTGTCCCCAGTTCTTTCCCACCTCTACGTCGACGAAGTAAAAAGCCATAAGCAAAGAAAGCATAAACAGTCCATGTTGACTAGCAGGCTGAAAACACTTTGATGGTTTCTAAGATTAAAAGTGGAACGTAGGGAAGTAAAGAATGAAATAGAAAAATCGCCTATAGTGAAATTAGAAAAAGATTAATAACACAGTATGTGAACGACCTTATCTTTGCCGCCTATTAGTTTTACAGTTACAATATCAGTATTTTTTTTTATCAATTCTTTGTTCTAATATGTTATGAGATTCTGATTTTAAATAGGTGAAGGCTTTTTGAAAATAATTTCTTTTTCGGCGAACCCAATACAACAGAAAATATCGTTCAAACTTATTTAAGTCTGCTGTATTTTAATGAAAGAGTAGTGGAATTTATTGTTGACTTTGATGACATGAAGTTAATACTTCCAAACAATCAGTCTGTATCATCCTACAAGACCACGCAAGGATCGTAAATAAAGTAACCATATGCTCAACCTTCAGGCAACCACGTATTGTGCACTATTGGGAATTCACAAAAAGTTTCTGAATAAAAGGCGTTTTTATCGTAGCTGTTAGATTGAATTCATTCCAAAACAAAATGTCTTAAATTAATGAAATGCATGTCACCTTTTTTTGTAAAAGTATAAATTTTTAGGTAAAATAATTGAATAACAGATATGTGTTATTGATTTAGAGATTTCAAAGGGCGAATATGAAAACTATGAATTTTTAATTGAGTAGCGCAAGAAGGAAGTCAGATGTGTTGCATAGAGCTAAAAATCTATTCGTTGGACGATAGGGGCGTCAGCATTGTTCAGCGACCAACAAAAACGCGCTTGCTTGCTGTATTGTTTCCTGTTGGTACTACCTCACGTCCGATATACAAAAACTATTCAGTTCATAACAATGTCCTTTCTTAAGAATTTCTTGCAGCTGAATCGATACAGCCAACTGATTTAACACAATTTGTGCAAACACGCTGTACACTATTTCCTAATTTCTTTGCAATAGGAAACTGGAAATGCACATTCTTTCACTGTATCAGATACAATGATGCACATTCATATTTCTGAAGGAATTATAGAAAGTAGCTTGGGACCAGTCACAACAAAGAGAAAGTGTTATTTCGTGATTTAATGTAAGTCTTCTTATTTGGAGCTGTGGAGTTTTGTTTATTTTAATTTTAAAAGAAGCGAGTCATTATCTGATTTAGTTAGCCTTTTCTGCATTTGCATGCAACTTTCAGGCAAAACAAAAATCATAAAATACACTGGAACCTTTAGACTAGAATGCCAAGCGAACATAGATGTTCCATGTAGACTATCCAGACAATTTGGATCAGCATGCTGAAGAGTCGCAAAACTTGAAACCAAGTACAGTGGGTTCGACTGCACAAGTTCCCACTCGGTCCAAGTGTGTGAGCCTAGGATGGTGGTTTTCATGGTAGTTTTCCATATACCAAACAGAGAATGCTCGTATGGTCTTCAACTGCCCCCTAAGATTCACACGTTACGCAACAGAATAACATAAAACACATTTTCACAGTTTGCAGTATTAATTGCACTTCCTGTTACTCATATTCGTTAGAAACTTTAGTGTTACAGAAATGATGAGCTAGTATTTCATGTGGCTACATCGACCGAGGTTCATAAAGTATCGTTGGGTTACTGGACACTGGAAGTCTAGTTCATGGTATCAACTGTCACCATAAATGGTTTATATTCGCTAATCCACTGATATTATCGGCATCTTTTAGATTGATTAGATTAAATACATGGACGATGAAATGCTCCCGAAAGTATTGTTTAGCGGCAGTGCACACAAACGAGTGTGAATCAGTGATTTCTCTAGCTTTATCGTATTGACGATGCGGAATAAACGAGTTTGAAACCGTAAAACTGGATAAAAAATTATTTAATATTCATCATATCGATCAAAAAGAGATGAGATGTTTTGTCTTTTTGAGTGTATAACATTTCACTGATACTGATCATTCTTGGAATATTCCTACTTCTTAGTAGGCCAATACCAGTGCTTGTCTGCGATTCTTCGTGGACATTGTTTTTATTACTGTTGCAACATCTAAAGAATTTTCATTATCTTGACTTTTGAAGTATCTAAGAGTATCATTTATGATTCCAGGTAGGTATGTCTCTGAATGGCTGTTGTCTGACGTGTTAAGGCGTAAGAAATTAGTTTTATTCGTTTGGCAATATCCATCTCAATATTACAACGAACTAATTGCATGTCATTATTTTGCAGGTAACTTTGTTTCCCCTTCGTTCCAGCCTTTCCATCTGTCGAGCAGTTAACTTATGGATTTCCACACTTCTTCCAGACGTTAGCATTTTCAGCTGTCCTGTAGGTGGCTCCTACGTCCATTGTTCTTCGCTGCGACCACATTACTCCTACTATCATTGGCATTACACAAGCTATGCAATTATTACTTTTCCTGATCTTATGCTTAGAATAAATGTTTACTGTAAGTACTTTGCACTGATCAGCTAGAACGAAGCATCTGGCATTGAATTTTGAGATATTATTTGGATTAGCATGTTAAACAGTCGCAAAACTTCAAACGAAGTATAGGGGCACAAACTCCTAGTCGGTCTAATTGCATGAGCCTAGGATGGTGGTTTCTCATATCTACAACAGCGAATGCTAGTATGGTCTCCAATTCCAGACTAAAATTCACATATTACACAAACAGAAAACACATTTTCACAGTTGGAAGAATTAATTGATTTTCCAACAGCGTATTCGTTAAGCAATTTCAGTGTAACAGAAATGATGACGTAGTATTTGATGTGGCTTCAGGGACCGAGGTTGATAAAGTATAGCTGGGTTTCTGGACACTGGAAAAGCTGCTTATATCGTTCTGCTCATTAGGCGCATAACATATATGTTTCATTTTTTAGCACCAAAATCGTACAATGAGGTTCACCATAGTAGCTTCATTTGCAGGTTTTCTTTTATTATTTTCTGGAGTATCTCTAATCATTATTAAAAGATAGAAATGTTCTAAGAAAACTCTAATTGAGTATAATAGATTCCGTTATTACATGTGGCCAGTTTGCTTCTGTAGATCTTGTTTATAGTGTAAATCAAAAGCGATCAGTAAGTCTCATAGTTTTAAAGATTTAAATCTCAGTTACATTCTCAGCCTTTTCTAATAATTAAGATTAGTCCTTATATCTGATTCTACCTTTTTTTTTGGATTTGAATAATTCAATATAAGACGAGATGTTCGTGAATTGTACAGCTGAAAAAAAAAAAAATGACCAATTCAGTAAAACTGGAAATAATGCAGCAGCGGTTCCCTTCTCACTCGTTGTAAGATTACAACACAATTTGTTGGTTATTCAATGCTCAAACTGTGAATGATTTTTTTTTATTATCACTTTACGCCTCATGGTCATTAAGGTCATTATTAGAGGCGGGAGAGGACTGGAGGCAAGGAACGGGAAATAATTCGATCATGATCATTTGAAGGAACCACCTGGAGTGATTTTGGTGAAGCCATGGAAAACCCAATTCTGGATGTCCGGACAGGTATTTGAATCCGGCCTTTCGAATGCTAGGACCAAGCATTGCCACCTACTCATCAGGATAGATGAAAAAAAATGTTATCATTCACCTAAATATATAGCAACATTTTTAAAAGGACACTTTTCCAACAGTGGCCTTTTTTCTGTAAATCGACTGGTTTGATGCAATCCTCCATCCCTTCCTATCTTGTGCTAGCCTCTTCATCTCTACATATCCTTTACAACCCACGTCCTCAATTATCTGCATCAGAAATTCTAATCTCTGTCTTCCTCTACAGTTCTTACCTTCCACCGTTCCCTCCATCAGCAAAATAACCAGTCCAGCATGTCTCAAAATATGACCTACCAGCCTATCTATTCTTTCTGCAAGCTTCGTCCACAAACTTCTTTCCTCGCCCATCATTTCCAAAACTCCTTGATTTCTTACTTTGTATGTCCACTTAATTTTTAGCATTATTCTGTAGCACTACATTTCAAATGCTTCAATTTTTATTTGTTTCAGATATTCCTAAAGTCCATGTTTCGCTACCATAAAGTGCTGTGCTCCACACATAGAGTTTTAAAAACTTCTTTCTAATTCCTAAATCAATATTTGAAACTAAAAGATTTCTCTTTTTTTTTGAAGGATCTTTTACTAGTGCTATTCTGCTTTTAACATCATTCTTGCTTCGGCCATCGGTTGTAATTTTGCTTCTCAAGTATCAGATTTCACTTACTTCTCCTATTGCATACGATAATTTTTTTATATTTAATTTACTAGTATTGGTATCATTTCTGCTACATTTCATCACTTTTGTCTTGCTTTGATTTATATTCCTTCCAACGTCTTCCTTCAGTATTTTATTCGTGCCATTCAGGCCTCTCAATATCCTCAGCCCTTTCTGCTAAGAAGACAATGTAATCAGCAAATCTCAGCATACTGATTTTATTTCCCTGAACTCTTATGCCACATGGAAATTTTTCTTTTACTTTCTTAATTGCTTCTTCAACATACAACTTGAATGTTAACGGGAATAGACTACAATCTTGTCTCATACCCTTTTTAACTGATGCTTGACTACTTTTGTTATAGCTACTTGATTCTTATATAGTTTATAAAGTGTTCTTCTATCTCGATAGTTCAGACCTGATTTCTTCACCTACAATCTCTTCTACTACCCTTTCCACCCTTCTGTATATTATTCAGGTCAGTAATTTTGAAGCATATGACGTTAGACTTATGGTGCCATATTTCTCACATTTTTCGACTTGTGCTTTCTTCGGAAGTGGATGATATTTTTATTAAAATCAGTAGGAATTTCTCCTGTTTCATAACTCTTTGATATCAGCTTTCCTAGGGACTTAAGAAGTTCTGCAGGAATCCCATCAATTACAACTGCCTTATTTGCTTTCAAGTAATTCGGAACTCTATTAAATTCTGTCCTCAAAACAGGATCTCCTAAGTCATCAATGTTGAAATCGCCTTCCTTTTCCATTACGCTATTGTTCAAGTAGTCCCCAACATAAAGTTTCTCAATGTATTCATTCCATCGGTTAGAGATATCGGCTGAGCTTAAAAGAGGTTTCCCATTGGCAGCTTTAATGTTCATACCTCTTTTCTTCATTTCTCCAAAATTCTGTTTGATCTTCCTATATGCAACATCAACTTTACCTACGACCATTTCCTTTTCTACTTCTTCACATTTATCTTGCAGCCATTTTTCGTTTCCTTTTCTGATTTTCTGTTTATTTGATTTCTAAATTGCCTGTATTGCTCTCTTCCTGCATCGTCCTGAGTATTTTTATACCTTCTCCTCTGATTCATCAGTTTCGAAATTTCTTCTGTGATCCAAGGTCTTCGGGCAGCTTGTACCCTAAAGACTAGTGTTTCTGTACCACCTTTCATTATTTCGGTCTTTAATGCATTCCATTCGTCCTCGGTTGAGCTCCTTTCAGAGTTACTTCTTAGACCTAAGTCTACCATTTCTGTAATTTTTTTTTCTCGTACTAGATTGTTTCAGTTTATTAACTTCCAGTCTGTTCTGCTTATACTGCTTGCTTATTCGCATGAATTTCAGCCTGCACTTCATTACTATCAAATTGTGGTCACAGTCTATATCTTCGCCTGGGTACGCTTTACAGTCTAGAACTGGATTCCTGAATCTCTGTTTGACCATGATATAATCTAGCTGATATCTGCCTGTATTGCTAGGACATTTCCAGGTGTATATCCTTCTTGCGTGGTTCGTAAACAGTGTGTTTGCCACATCTAGCTTATATCTTTCACAAATTCTAACAACCTGCTTCCTCGTTCATTTCTTTCTCCTACACCAAAACTTCCTACAGTATTCCCCTCTTTTCCTTCTCCCACTGTCGCGTTCCAATCACCCATGATTATCAGATTCCCCCCCCCCCCACTTCACATATTTGATTAATTCTTCAATTTCGTTGTATATTTTCTCTATTTCTTTATCATCTTCCGGCGACGTTGGCATATAGGCCTACAATTCCTTTATTTTGGTTGGGGCAGGCTTAGTTTCTAAGCTCATCAAAATAATTCTGTCACCAAATTGTTCATAATAACTCACCCGTTTCCCTACTCTCTTATTCATTACAAATCCTACACCAGTGACTACATTGACAGCTTGTGTGTTAATTATCCTTTGTTCCCCAGACCAAAAATCCTGTGCGTCCTTCCATTTAATCTCACTAATCCCATCAACATCTAACTTAAGTTGTTCCATCTCCCTTTTTAAGTTTTCTAACCTACCTGCCCTATCCAGACTTCTAACATTCCACGCTCCGACTCATTGGATGTTTCTATCCATTCTGATGACTCCTCCCTGAGTAGTCCCCACCCGGAGATCAGATTGGGAGACTATTTTACCTCCGGAATATTTTACCCAGGAAGAAGCCATCATGATATATGTAATTTGAGAGGATTACATGTCCTCGGGATACCCTTTGGGTCTCTAATACAGTGGTTTCCCGTTGCTTTCTGCATCCCCATGCCGTTGATCATTTCTGATTCATCCGCCTTTAGGGGCCGTTTCCATCCCCAAAGGCAAGAGGGTACCCTGAACCACTCCCCGCTCTTCCGCCCTCCTTTCGAAGGCCGTTGGCAAGCAGTGGGAAAATCCTTATACCGGGAATCTTTCAGTCGCCAGAGCTTCGTCCGTGCAAACAGGGTGCAACACGTGAAGGAGAGGTTGACATTTGGTTAGAAAAGGCTAGTATGGTCTCTACCATACCCTTACACCCCAACAGTTGCCTAGAAGTACGTATAATCACCGAGCTTTACGGGAACCAGATAGAAGCAATATCTAGGATCGTCTGAAACAACTTGAGGGAAGAAGGCGTTCGACTGGGTGTATATTGTCACCTCCATTTTTAGAGAATTCTTAGAAGAAGAAAGTTATGGAATAGAGATAAATGGACATGTTGTCAATATCAGTTATGGTAATTGCGCCGATGTTACAGCGGATGATCTGTATGGGCTCTAAGACACGATTGATTGCTTAGTTCAAAGAAGAATTTGACCTGTCTACTAATGTCTCAAAAACAAAACTCCTGGTAGGTCTAAAATGTGAGAATGTCATAAAAAAAGATAAGATTTAAGACTCAAGAGGGTAAAAGACGATGGATCAGTATGAAAAAATCTTTATCAGAACTGAGCCTACATTTCAGAAAAAGTAGGATTAGAGGTTTTAACTTCTCTAGTCTTCTATTTTTATGCAAACGCTGAAATGTGGATGCTACTATCGAAAAGAGAATTGATGGCTTTAAGATATTTTTCTGTTTTTATATGTTGTGTATATTCTTGACAAAAGAATCTCAAACAAGAAGATTCTTAACAGTACGCAGAAAAAAAAAAAATAGAGCTAATGATTACGATTAAAAGAGGGAAGACGCAATATCTGTGACATAAGAGTATGAGAGGCGAAATATGCCAGGTCTAATACCCGAGGGAAAATGCAATGGAAACTATCCGTTGGCAGACCTAAGAACTCATGACTGACAGAAAGGGACAACCGCTTGAGCTGCACGTCATTAGATATTTTCCGTTCCGTAGTTTCGACACAACGCTTGGGTATATGGATCATCAACCTCGGCGAAGAAATGGTATGTACCGGGGAATGAAAAGCGCAGATATCTAAGTATGCAAAGTAAGGTGCAGATTTACATGCCTGTTCTATTTAGGTAATACTAACATTCCTTTTATAGTTTTGCCTCAGTGTTGTTAAGTTTTGCAGAGCCCATACCTGAGCCGAGACTGGGGCAATTGGTTTGAAGCAGTGCTGGCTGCGAGCTGGTAGCGACGTTGCCACGATTGCGAGGTCGTCCAGACACTCTGGCGAGCTTCCAGCTACACAACGAGTATCTCAGAAGATGTTTAAAACATTGCCATATTTTTCCGAATGTTACCCACCCGGATTCTGTCTGCAAACATGACCTGTCTGAAAGTCATCTTGCTGACAGTCAAGCTCAACATATTTTTGATTATCAAGATGTGACTATCTACTGGAAAATTTTGTTTATATTAAAAGATACCACAATTTTATCTAACGTACAAATAACGAGCGTTGAAGGGAAAATATGAAGAGTTAAAATATTACATGGGGTTTTCCTCTTACAACTAAACGGTTCAGATCTTGCCTTCAATCAAACTATTCTCCTTAGTGAAAATGCATAGTTAAAATAACAACTTCTCTAGGTTTGATGAGTTTCCCGAAGTACCGGAAAGCGGAAACTAAAGGCTTAGAAACTTAAGCTATACGCAAATTTAAGAACAATGAATTACTATACACCTTTCCCTTAAAAATAGGATTACGTCTTCACTCGTTTCCATTTTCAGAAGTGGATCACAAAGTTAGAATATAATAATCTATGAACATTTTTGTTCATGGCTTTACACATCGTCAACGTCGTGGTTGTTAGGGGTTTGAAAGGACTGGGGACAAGGAACGGGAAGGAATTCAACCATGGCCATTTGGAGGAAGTATCCCGGCATTCGCTTGTACTGATTTAGGGAAACCACGGAAAACCCAAATCTGGATGCCCAGACTGGGATTCAAACCCGCCATACCGTTCTGTGAATTGGCCATGCCTAGAAACTTATGTTGAATTCTGTACATCGTATGTGGTTTGAATTGATCCAAACTATACTCAAGACTTCAGCTCAATATCCTGACATGATGAAATGTCATCAGTAGAAAAGTTTGTGAAAAAATGCTTACCGGTACTGTAGTTTTAAATCATACTAAACTTGAATTTTAATTTAAGTTGGTGCATATTCGCCTGTTATACAGGCTACACTGTGATAAAGATCATGCATACTACACAGTTCGTTAAAATTCTGAGGTACAAAACATGTAACGACTTCTTAAGAAACTTAGTTTTGAAATTTTGTCATTAAGAAAAATTACTAAATGATCTGAAATAGAAACAAGTAAGTGGTTCGTTCATTCCAAAATCAAAATGGCACATCATCCTGGGAAATTCTTAACAGTCAGAAAAGCGTGTTTTAAGAATTATCTGGGATATATGCCATAGGTACTTACATAGCAGAAGTGTGTTTTGAAATCAATGTATAAACATATAATGCCTATTGTCTTTAGTTTACATAATCCTTAACACTTCAGCTTCAATGCTGACACTCTTAGTCATAATACTGTGAACAAATTTTGATTCAAAACCACAGTAAAAGCCCTCACTTGGGATGGCTGTGATGATCTAAACGAATACAAGAAAATAAAGTGCAAAGTAATTTCTCTTCTATAGTGCAATGATTTGTTTAAATGGGTTATGAATTAACGATATGGATCTACCGTACTAGTACTCACTTTCGTTAGTCGTAACACTGTTCTAAACACTTTTGCCGCAGTAGTTTTGAAGAACTGAAGTTCAAGACTCCGATTTGAGTTAACTTTTATAATGACGACTATAGCGATGATGAAGTGAAATCTGTAGATATTTAAATAAGAGAATGAACATTCCTTTGCGATAGGGGTACATACCATTTAGTAGCGTTCATTTTATCCGTTGTTGAATATGTAAGAAGTCCTTAACGTGAAAAATAAAAGAATAGACAAGGAAGCTTTTGATGCACTAGGTGATTCCTTCTGTCCTGTCAGAAGGTAGTCCGTAGCCTTGCGAAGCGGGCACGATTTATTCCGTTAGGCGGGAAAGGTCAAACGTCTGAGTCGGACAGAAAAGGGACACCTCCAAGGCCAACATAATGTCGCTCAGAATCGAAATGACCTCACAGCAGATCACCACTCAAACATTAGTAACGACAGATGAACGGCTGGTAAGGTTTGGTCATGATCATCTCGTACAAAGTATTTTTTCTCTTTAACATTTTTGACTCCAACTCACCACCCTTATTGCAGGCTTCCATTTTAACAGCCCTTCCCACGTAAAGACTTGTATCATTATTCAGTTTTCATTAATGCCTCAATAAGTTTGTTATTAATTTATTTCGTTTACAGTAATCAAATTTGGTTTAATAGAATTGATTTGGATGAGTTTCGGGTGACGTCTTTAAACGAACCTTAGAAGTTACTCATTTAAATTGTGTTGAAATACTTTAATATTATCGCGATCATGTAACTTGTTTCAAAGTGCATCTTCCAAAGTAAATTGCACAAAAACTTGCAATCCCGAATTTCCCGAATTTTCTTTCGCATAATTTCCCTAAACATTTATTGCTGAATAAAGTTTAATATATCGGTAGATATCAGTTGAAGAATGAAAATCAAGAAGAGATTTGTCACTGTTACCTTTCCAACATAGACTATCGCTAAACAATATCGCTGATGATTAAAAATTTCATGTATTGTTGAATAATAAGGCACCAAAATTTAACCAGTTGTCTAGCGTGGAATTATTGTTAAGGTTCATCGAGTTAGTTGATAGAGCTAGTGTGGTTTTCTATGATTTTTAATGGTTCTAAGTAGCTTCTCTTCAACTCTTCGCAGATTACCAATTACATTTTTTCCTTAACCAATATCCCAATACAAAGCGCGTTAAAAACAGTGAGGTATTAAAAAAAATGGTATCGATTGGAATTGGTTTGTGAATTCGGTTACAAGCTCCAAGAAAGTACGACTCTCGATTTTTGAATTGTAAATGGATAGACGATTGTATATGACTCTGACTAATTAAGCTTGCTTCCTGACCAACGCTTCTTCACGATGGTGGCTGTTCTTTGGTCTGAAATTCCATACAATTTCTGGAAGCATCGGACCTTTTTTTTTTAGTTTCCTGAAGTTTTAGTGTTATTATCTGTTTCACATACACTATCTTGCAATCGCAATTTTCTTATTTTTTAAAAATAATTTTTAGGAACTAAACACTGCTTTGTGAAAAATTATATAAAATACTGTACGTGTATATTTTTATTTCATAGAACTGGGTGTTGAAATCACTTGTTGCTTATCCTTGGAGATTGCAACCTTCCAGAAAATTATTTGGAACCTTGAATTCTACAAGGATTCTGTAGTTTTCTTCTTTATTTTGGTGTGAATTCATCAACTACCTTGGTTCTTACAGGTACGCTATTACTGTTCGGAACTAGATTCAATATTTAATTTTTCAACAAAGATAAAGGATATGAAGTCTGCGACAAAGAACCTAACAGAAGTACTTACTACAGAGCAGCATGAACGTAGATTACTAATATTTTCTGTTTCGGACATGTCTTGGTCGTAGCAGGCAGGCCCATAGAGGCGGTAAGCGAAGCAGATCCACAGCGCTCTACCGGTGAAAGGAAGTTGACGTCCTTGAGGCGCAAGTCTTCAGAAGAGCTCGCTCAACTGCTTGCTACTGGGCCGCTTTCCAGTTGAACCACTTATTCGTGATGGAAACCAGTTGCAAGTCTTTAACAATTTTTAGAGTAGGATAATTTCGTAAGATAAATACGATGAAAGATTTGAGACTGTTACGAACGGAGTTAACAAGCTCCATTTGCGAGTCACGTGCCAGGTATCATTTCACGGTTCAGGCAGCTTTGTGTCAGAGCGTGACATGTTTGACACACGAGTCGAGTGGTCGTTATGAGACTATAGGAGATACTTTCGTTCTGAATTCTGATTGCAACTGCCGACGTAATAATGCTGCTACATTAATTTGATTAACTTGTTTTTGCTGCACCATTTGACAACAGTTAATCAATCTAAATGTTGTCTTGCAGTTTAATTTATGCTGGGAGTCAGTAAAATAAATTAGTGTGTGTGCTGAAGACCATGCGTTAGAAATGAAACTTCAGTATTTTATATAACTTGTTTATTGCTCAATTCGATTAAACGTTATGATTGTCCTGCAACGAAGTTTGAGTTGTAGGTCCCACCCAGTATATGTTACTTGATCCGTATTTGAACAGAGAGATTCACAAAATATTTTCTTTCTTACTTATACACTCCTGCGCAAATTTTCCTGAATTCTTACCCGAAGTTCTCGTTTTGTTTGCCGTGAGAAACGTTTTGTCTCGATATTTTTGTTTTCTTTCTGCATCCTACTTGGGTATTTTAAATGATTTACGTCGTTAATTTTATTCCTTAAATTAGGAATGTAATCAACTAAACGATTAGGGTTCATTGATAAAGTAATATAGTGAATGTAAACAACCATATTACTAATTAATTCCCTTACAATGCATATGTGTTTCCGGGGTTGAAAAATAGTAGTTACCAATGGCTAGGTAAAGGCTCTTGTAGTCGTAATGACCTGGTGAAATGGTTTTAACTGGCTGCGCAATCCGCTTTTATTGTTGCCACCTAACCCGGTAATCTTACTGGGTATAGGTGACCTAAATTACAGCGTGGAATCCGAACCACGGAAGTGTTATGGCGCACTTCGCATTACACGGCAAGCAGTGCTAGAGGTGAAGGTCGGGTTAGGTCCCACTGAAAATCCCCGCCGAGACAGGGATTCGAACCGAGGACTTTTAGATCTCTTGTCAGATCCTTAACCACGTAGTCACCAGACCACTCTAAGTCGCCAATTAAAAGAGCACTAAATATGTTATGAATGTCATCACAAGTTAGTTCCTTCAAAAATTAGAAAATGATTTTTTTAAATTTGGGAATTTTTTATCTTAGTTTCCGTTCGCTGCTGTCCACAACAAGAAATACTCTCCGTTTCTGCAAGCGTTTTTATTTCATTGATTTAGTCAATAGTTCTGGTGAGCACATTAACTATGACGGTTTTCGTCGATTTGCACAAAGTTATCACCACTTATCCACTGTAAGTTAAAATACATGCTGTGTTGACGTAGATTATAACAGCTTCTTGTGTACTGTTCTGAATAAAGAATATTTCTTCCGTTGTTTTTCTCTGGATGAATTCGAAAGCGTACCCTGACGTCGTCTCACCTGATTGCATAAAATTAGGCGTACACACTGTGTATCATTGCGATTTCCAACACTCTCTTTCTTCTCTTAAGTAGTTCTGTTACCTTTCTAACGGTAGCACTTCCTCTTGGAGGACAAATATGGCGGCAGATTGATTATTTCGGTCATTCGTATCTCTTTCTCAGACCTCTGCTGCCTCGTTTACATTTATATCTAAGGTTTATGGGCTTAGACAGAACCATGTACTATAATACTAAAACTCATAGTATTTAATAAAAGAAAAACATCCGTGATAACTAAAAAAATTTAAAACTACCGTTTTGAAATGCTTTATGATATCTCCCGCGTTTTGTATAAATAATAACATAATTTTTCCTGGAGTATACTTGGACACATCTCTCACAGTAGTTAGTGTATTAAAATACTTGCTTTTGCCCGCGTGGACCAAGGAATGTGTGCAATTTTTCTATTTCCAAGCTGTTATCAATCTCTAGCAGAAACCTTACATAGGACACACTGGCAGATGTGTGACAAAAGGAAAGTTTTAGAAACAATATTATGTAAATCGTTTCCTCCCTCCTATCTTATTCCTGAGGTTTTTCGAGACCTGTGAAATATTTGGTTTAAGTTTTCCTGGTATTTTAACATTCTCAAAGTCAAACCTGTGCCATACCAAGGAGCAGACGGTTACTATGGAAATCTTTACCTCTTCACAGCGTCGTCCCGCGAAAATGTTAACCGATGTGGTTTGCTGTTGACTTGCCCACCTTGAAAGAGTTCGTAAATATTGAGTTTAGACATTCAGTGTAGAGTGTCGTTTGCATTGCCGATTAGAGACGAGAGAATGACAAGCCCGTTCAGGCCTGCTCTTCTGAAAGCCACCCAGGTTTCCGACGAATCAGCAGTATACCTTCACTCCAAACGCACTACGGAGATGTTTGGCTTTTAATGCGGGCCTTGGTACACAATCTGATAATAATACCTGTAAATCTTTCACTGACTCCCTTCTTGTGCTAGCCAAGTCCCGACGTTGAAAATTGCTTTTACCAGGATCCAGGAAAATATCACAGTATCTCAACGACCTGAGCCAACGTTCTATATTTCAAGAATGTGAAGTAATAAATAATTAAACTTCCGTAGACGTACGTGTGAATTAGCCAAACAAATACAAATAACAAAACGAATATCCATTATTTGAAAGTCAAAGTTAACAACAATATTAGTAGAATCATATTTCAAAACCAAAATTGATAGTCCATTATTACGAAAATCCAAAGTATAATTGACAATTAGAGAAAGAATGTTTATCAAATTAATATAGTCTTCTAGGGTGACTAGCCGAGTGAGTAGGGTGTTTCCACACGATATTTCGGCGATCGGAGCTCTGTCGCCATCTACTGGTGAAGATCTTCACCAGAAGATGGCGACAGAGTCTCAGATCGTGTGAAAACACCCACCCGAGAAGACTATATTCATTCTCAACACCGAGAGACACTTCAATCTTATGAAAGTTTTTCAAATTCGGAAGTCAGATTGGTCACGATACCACAACCGAAACAATCTTCGAATAGGTATGGTTTGCAGCAAAAAGTGCTATAAACTCCTAAGTATGAATAACTAGATGAAAACGACTTTTTGAGTTTTCTAAGTATGCCAACTTACTGACGTGTAGAATTTGATAATACCACACAAATTTATTTGATTTTCCATCCCATACAGTTTATTGTTAAAATCTTTTTAAAAAATGAAATTTGAATTGAAATTAATTCAAAATATTATTATTGTTTTAACGTTCAAAGTTCTAAAAGGCGCTTGGTCCTAAGCACGAATTTGAGGTATGCATCTCCCTTGTATCAAATGCAGAAACCGTCTGTTGTGCTCAAACTCGGCAAGCAGATAAATTTTCTCAAGTCTGTGCGACTCAAATTCTTGTGCAAAAACGAATCCTTCAAATAGCCGTACAAAATATTCCAAGATTGAATTCTTGCTTACCGATACCAATTTGAACTTAATGCAAAATTAATAATTGAGACATGTACATGCTGTGTAACTTCAATCGAAAATTGCATCCAAGGGCATGACTGAGATCCAACCATATATTTAGCGTTGTCCTAGGTTATTTCTGAGCATTACAGGACATCCCTACCCTTTTTTTTTGTAGATTTACTCCTCGTCGACGCCGAGGTCATTAGAGGCGGGAAAGGACTGGGGACAAGGAACGGGAATCAATTCGGCCATGGCCTGAAGTGATTTGTGGAAACCATGGAAAACCCTAACCCGGATGCCCGGACGGGGATTCGATCCGCCGTCTTCCCGAATGCGAGGCCAGAGCACTAACCGCTCATCCACCACGCACGGTACAGGACATCCATTGCAGACATAAAGAATAGGATTAAGTCCATTGATAACAGAAGCTTCTACAGAAGCTACTTTGTTGTCTGCTGAAAGTTGCCATCCAGAAACGTTAAACCAAAACCCTAATTTGTATTCTGAGAACAGAAAAATAATAGGCGTTCCACAGTTAATTCAATTGACTGTAGGTTATCTATGTTTTTCTACAAGAAATCGTATAGGTCATTCTGTAGGGAATTTCGTTTAGCTAACAGTAAATATGCATTACAATATGGTTACACGTGCGTATCTACAAATGTTTGAAGGTGATAGCAACCGAAAACTTTAGAAAATTTCTGAACAGAAATGGAGTTAAATTTTTGTAAGTAGTTGAATTAGTATGATGACATTTCGGTCATCTGGTGCTTTTTCCCTTGTGTTCGTGGCTCATATTACACACGTTCTATGATTCTCCACTTACATAGGACGCGGGTTGGATACGCTGTCCAGAATTCAATTCTTTTTTTTTCAGGTAAACGTTCTCCATACCGTAATGAACTTACGTAATCTTTCAGTTAAAAGGTATTTAAAACGGCTAATAATAATTCCACTGTCAGGTGTGCATCGCTTTAAGTAAATAAAGATTTTTTGACAAAGAAAAATTAATTTTTTGATCAATGGAGTTTTCCTTTAAGATGGAACTAAGGTACAAAAATGTTGGTATGAAAACAAATACAGACTGTACATAATTACCTCAAATATTAATTCAAACTTTCGTTTTCGGACCGTAAAGACGACGAAATATTTCTCACAATGAATTCATACCTAATGAGAGTGCATACCATGCTGACATTTTCTTTCTTTTATTACTATTCCTGTGCTGGCAAACCGATATAGTATCATTCATCATTTATGTCCCATGAAAATTTTTCCGATCTAGACGTATGTGTCCACTATCTTTGTAAGTCAGAATCTTTCACTGATCTTATTAGAGCGAGCGACACTTGCTAACAGTTTTTAGATTTTTGTGGTAAACGTTTTGTTTTTTAAAAAACTAGGGTACGTCTAGACGTGAAATTGAATATAAATTAGCTCGCCTTAATAATTCGAAGTCTAGATGTGTCATCAATCATTATTTTCACCAAAATTGTAATAATTTTTATTATTTTTATTAGCATATATATGTAATGCCATGAGTGATAATGGTTATTTTTTTAAATCATTTTCATTCAACTTATCAAAATAGTGGTTGTGTTCCGATTGCACAGACAACTAAATTTTGTAAAATACGGAATATCACTTGTTCAAAAAAACCATTTCCACAACAATTATCTTCCGCAATCACAATTCATAGAGCTCAAGTTTTAACATTGGATAAAGTTGCTGCAGATATTGGAGGAAAAAAAAAAAAACACTTCTAATCGTTTAACATATGTTGGAATACAGAGTAAAAACTTTAGAAAGCTTAGCATTAAATAGTAGATTTTGTTATGACAGAATTAGTAATATTAAAAATTCAAGTATGTTAAAATGTAGAAAACAGGAAGAAACTTGAATAAGAAATTTTGTATCTGATTAAAAACGAATTAAATAAATTGATATTTCAAACATTTAAAAATTTCCTACTTTTTTTCAACATACTGAAACACGGATTTTGATGATAGTTCGTGAATTTTAAATATTAAAATCCTTATGATTATTATTTAATTTCTTTAATTGCATATAATATTTTTAATTACAAAACTTCGCGAGCCACCACAGAGCCGTGCTTTTAACTACTAAATAATTAAAGGAACCAATTACATAATTATTGTTAACATTCAAAATTGCAACCTATTATGAATAGCAATTCTAATCAGTTATGTCTTAGTTGTTTTTAGGGTAACTTGGTTACTGATGAGCAAACAAATAGCAGCCCAGTCAAAAACAGAGATGATGGTTGTACTAACAACTGCAGTTTTTTGATGGGGCAATATTCACAAAACAAAGGATGTTCAAATGAAACAACTGAAGACTCCCAAGCTGTTTTGCGAAACGTACACACTTTGACAGTAAATTTGTCCGTCGCTGAAAAATTCTACCACCCATATTTTGCAAAATCTGACATCAATGTCATCCCAGCAAAACAGTAATGTAATACTGGCAAGCCAGTATTGCGTTATGTTTCTTAGGATGACATTGATGTCAGATTGTGCGAAATAAGGGTGATAGAATTTTTCAGCGGTGGCCAAATTATTGTCAAAGTGTGTACGTTACAATCTTAAAAAGGGTACCCCTTGTCAGTATTCGGTGATTATCTTTCCAGTGGGATAAGGCGTCTGAATAACTCAATCTCGCAGAGTAGCGCGTTAATGAAATAATGAGTGAGATCGAAAACATGAACTTTCAACTATTAATTATGTCATCAGTGACAGGAGCAGTTTTTTCAATTTCAAGCACCTCCTACACAAATTATGACTCTCGTCAATTCGCAGTACTTGATGTAAGTATACACATTTATTATAGAGAAAATTAAAATCTGATTTCTCATTAGTGACTGTTCTTGTAGGTAGTATATAATGAAAAGTTGAAAACTTAAAAGTTTTTTATTCGTTCTTAAAAGTATCGATAAAATCGGGATTTACGTTGATTTTTTTCGCATTTTTTTCAAAATGATAATAGCAGCGGCTACGCCACCAGCATTCGTGGGAGAGCCATGTTAATGATGCTACACGATGCAGAACGTGTGAATAGGAAGGGGCATGCTTTATGGGGCATACAACTGTTCCACTTAGTTTGCACGTCAAGTTGCATGCTACGTTGTTTTCAACGTCGCATGAAAAGAGGCACTATCTAAATGAGTCGTAAAAAGGAGAGAAATAGCATTACTCCAACCCATTAACTGACAGAATATTGTTATGATGTCTTCAACACACATCACTGAGTATTAGTGAAAACAAATGGAACAAGTTCAAAGAATGAAAACACGCTCCATCAGTGATGTGTCATTCTTAAAACGATTTGGGTAGAGTCTGAAAACAAATCGAAATTGACTCAAACTAAAAATTATCGGAAATATTCCATTCCGAAAAGTTTGTGGCCAAGTACTAATATGGTAAATGCTGCTTACATGTGTATACGAGTGTTTTCAATAATTGAAACGGTCGTAACCTACCTGCGAAAGAATTTATTTGACAAACTCGCCGGTCTGCTTGGCTGTACTGAGGAACTGTTTTCCGTGGATTCTGAAGAACCAAACTTTAGCCTTAAAAGAAGTACACTTGCTTAATTTTAGGTATGCTCAACGCAATTTCTATTGTTTACAATAACTCTTAATTTGCACATTCATTACATTCGGCCAAAATTATTGAGTGGCAGCTGAAGATTAAAATTATCTCCTTTCAACCAAACTATGTGTTTCCTGTAAGGATACGGTATGCAACCGTACAAACCGAATGAGTGGATTTGCTGTGGAAACTTGCATAAGGTGCCCCAATAAGAGCGCGCGGATAATTTTTAAATAAAACGCAAAGATTTCAAGCTTGCGGTATTTGAATTGTAAACTGTACAACTTTTAAATATCTTTTGAATAGAACAACCGAGAAAGGTTCTTCAAGAAAGTGTCTGTAATGCCGGTGTTTTTTTTAACATAGTTTAAAGTGACATTTTTGCAGATAAGGGGATTCGTCGGGTTCGCCTCACCATATGAATGTTTAAAATTCTGATCCTGAACTGGGGAACTGTTTTGTATTGTCGATCTAAACTGAAGATTTCATAAAACCAGGAAAAAATATCCGACGTTCTTGCTTACTAATTGACGTCACCGTTACTTGAAAAGACACTTGCTACACATTTATGGCATCACAATATTTTTGCAGTTAATTAAAGGGATTGACATAGATTACATGACCAACAATTAACGGAGAACAAGTCGACCAGTCACAGCTCTACATCTAGCATCTGTAGCGATTTTACTGCGAATGATGTAGCAGCAATAAATTCCTTTAGTTGTCCCTCATATTTTCTTAGAAGACAATGTCTAATAATGTGGTCCACCGTCTGTTCAGAGGCTCTACAGTCGCTTGCGGCAGAGCTCAAAAGTCACGACTTATACATTGTAGCATTTCATCTGACGTGTCCACTTCTTCCTCGATATAGCTTTCTCGAGATTTCTCTCACCATCTCGAGTCCCGGTAAGGTGTACTGATGGGTCCTCGACTCCTTGGAGTTGAATTGGTGTATCTTTCCAGTTTTTTCGCCATTTTTGTGTGATGTGAAAATCATCGGTCCTTGTGGTGATCGAAATGAAGCGAATTGCAGAAAGATCTTGCAGAACATAGTGGTCGGGAAAATCTTGTGGATACTCAGGGTGATGCGTTTCAGCTCAGGTGGAGGAATATGACCGATGATGTGGAGTCAAGGGACGGGCGTGGGTTTTAGAGTGCCTGTGATGATCACCACAGACTCATTCAAGATGACATCTATCTCTCGGCTGTGAGCACTGTGTTGCCATACAGGGGCACAGCTTGAGCTCCTCAGCAAGCGCCTGCTAGTTTCTGAATTATGTTTTCCGTGTGTTAAGTTTTCGGATTACATTGCAAAGATGCTGTTTGTAAGTTAATGCGTGCTCTAATGTGAAACCTAGATACTTAGGAAGGAAGTTGTCATTCACTTTTCGTTTAGTTGTTGATTCGCTGTTTGGTTGTTGAGATGGAATACATTCTTCAGTTTTCATTACGTTCGGACACAGTCTTTACTGTTTGTAACATAAATTCAGAGGTTCCAAGTCTCTCGAGATATCTCTAAGTCATTAGCACAGCAGAACTTCATACATGTAGTGTCCGGCATATCATTAGTGTATAGGTTGAAAAGGAATAGTACGAGGACGGATCCCTGTAAATGATTGCTTGTTCTGTGTCCAATACCGACTCTAAAGTAGCGGGAAGTCATCATGTTTTTGACGAGAGTGGTCAGTTGCTTGCATGATATGTGCCGTTTTAGTTTGAGCAGTATTGCATCCAGCCACACCATGTCGTTGGCTGCAGATAAGCCAACCCATTTTTTCAACTTCTCTTGGAACCCGGCCACGATGTCTGATGTTAAAGCTTGAGACTACCCGAATATTGTTTTCGTAACAAACTACTCATTTCTTGTGTGGTTTGACAAGTTAAACCATCTTTCAGCATAAAGTTCCGTAGCGAACAAATGAGACCACAATAACTCGGTGATAATAATAATAATTTTGTATGGCATTATTGTCCGGGATATCCCCGACCAAATCACTCCAGACGAATGCCGGGATGCTTCCTTTAAAAGGCCATGGCCAAATTCCTTCCCGTTCCTTGTCCCTATCCTTTCCCACCTCTAATGACCTCAAAGTTGACGAGGCGTAAAGCCTTAAAAAAAAAAGAAGATATTCCCGAAATGGTCGGCCACTGGTTGACAGAGTTCGATTTGCCGCGCATTCACCTCTGTCATTGCTACCTAAGCCCAACCTGGTAATCCTATCCGAGCGACAGTAACGTTCTGGCGTACTTCATATTACACACCATGCTGTGCCAGAGCTAAATGTCGGGTAAAATGATTTTTAAAATCCCCGCCGTGACAAGGATCTACAGTCAGGCCCCTTAACCACTGAGCCACCAGACCGCTCATTAACTCAATTATAATAATGCGATAACGAATACCATTAACAGCTACGGCATTGCTGACATCATTTTCCAAAAAGTACGGCTCAGTTTTTCTTCGTACCCAGAAACATAATCAATTCTGTCAAGAAAGTACCGGGAATTGATCATTTAAAAAGTCCGCTTAAAGTGATTGTCAAAATTCTTTGTGTCGAGAAGTTGGCACAACTGTCCTCTATACTGACACTGAGTTTGATCTGTCCTATCTGTCCTTTAGTTTGTTTATAGTGCTCATTGTTGTCAGTTCATCTCAAGTGTTCTTATCAATTTTTACAATGGATGAAAATATCGAACAAAGAATTTGTCTCAAATCTTGCATTGCAAATGTATTTCTTTGTGCCGAATCGTTAAAAATATTACGGAAGGCTTAAGGTGATACGACTTTATCAAAAACACGGGCATATGAGTGGTACAGTGAATTCAAAAGCGGTCGAGATATGGTGGAAGATTTCCCTCACTCTGGTCGCCCATCAACCTCTTCAACTGAAGTTAACATTGCTAAAGTGAAGGAAATGGTTATTGAAAATCGTCTTTTCAGTTTGAGATAGATAGCCGCTACACTTTCTCTGTCTCACGAATAAATTCGTACCATTTTAAACGATTGCTTGGGCATGAAACGCGTTGCTGCTCGACTTGTTCCGAAAGACCTGAATTTTCTTTAAAAACTCAATCGCGTAAAGGTTGCTGAAAACATGCTAGAACGAGTCAATTCCGACTCCGCATTCATAAAACGCATTTTAACTGGTGATGAGAAATGGGTTTACGAGTTTGATATGCAAACCAGTCAACAAGCTTCGGAATGGCGTCTTGCAACTGAACCGAAACAGAAAAAACCAAGTCAAAAGTCGATCAGAAGTCAAGGTGGGATGTTGACTTTTTTCTTTGATTATCGCAGTGTTGCGCACTCGGAATTCTTGTCAGAAGGTCAGACGGTAAATAAAGAATATTACATGAGTGTTATGCGGAAACTTAGGAGCAAATTCGTCGAAGAAGGCCAGATTTGTGGAAAGAAAACACATGAATTTTGCACCAACCTAACGCACCTTTGAACGAATTCTTGGCCAAAACCTCAACAAATACCATGGAATAACCACCGTGTTCACCTGATATGGCTCAGGCATATTTTTTTTCTCTCTTTCCAAAACTCAAATTACCACTTCCAGACACCCGTTTCCAGTAGATACAAGACATAAAAGAGAATTCGCGGCGAAAACTGAAGTTATTTCCAGAAAAAGCGTTTGAAAATGATTTTATCATTAGATTGTTCGTTGGCATAAGTGTTTTATTTCGAAAGAGGACCTGCTTTGAAGGCGATACAATAAATTTGGATGAATGATAAATATTTTGTGTTTTATTGACCAATTCCCGATACTTTTTTGAGACAGCAGTAATACGGTGACTCGCTGAATGTCCAAGGTTTCTCCTAGACCTCGTGAGGATTTCCTTTTTTTTTTGTAAAAATATTATGATTATCCAGTAAATGATACTTTATTTGTTACTTTCGTTATTACTTTATGCATATGAATGGCATGAACAAAATACTGAAGGAAGAGTTTGGACTAAATTTAAATCAAAGCAAGACGTGATTAAATGTAGCAGAAATGATACCAATAATAGCAGATTAAATATAAAAATAGGGTGGAATGCGATAGAAGAAGTAAATGAATTCTGCTATTTGGGAGGTAAAATTACAACTGATGGCCGTAGCAGGAATGATGTTAAAAGCAGAATAACAATATTAAAAAGAAACTGAAAAAGAGAAATCTTTTAGTTTCAAATATTGATCTACGACATAGAAACAAGTTTTTAAAACTCTGTGTGTTAAGCATAGCCCTTTATGGTAGCGAAACATGGACTTTGGGTATTCCAGAAAGAAGAAAATTTTAAGCAATTGAAATGTGATGCTGTAGAAAGATACTGAAAATTGAGTGGACAGATAAGGTACGAAATGAACAATTTTTGGAAATAGTTGGTAAGAAAAAAAGTTTTTGGAAGAGGCTTACAGAAAGAAGAGACAGGATGGTTGGTCATATTTTAAGACATGCAGTAATAGTTAATTTGATATAGGAGGGAATATTGGTAGGTAAAAACTGTAAAGGAAAACAGAGATTAGAATATATGAAGTAGATAACTGAGGACCTAGGATGTAAGGGGTTTGTTGAGATGAAGAGGTTACCGCAAGATAGGAAGGGATAGAGGATTGCATCCAACCAGTCAAAAGACAGATGACAGCAAAAAAAAAAAAAAAAAAAAAAAAAAAAAAAAAAAAAATGTGACCTGGACAGCGTATTACTTGTATTACTTGGCAGCAATAATCAAGGACATAGAACGGATGGAAGAGCTGTTTACTGTAGCGATCTCGTTTGAAGGCAACAAGTCATGTAGTTGGTTGAGTAATGAACCAACTTTCGTGCTGGGTACCATCTATTATGTGACACGAGCCTAGAGCATGTAAGCACCTTAGAATTTGGGTAAATTCTTGTTTTCTTGGTTATAGAGCATGAGGGAGGGAGTAAGCTTTCCAGTGAACATAAAATTTTTCAGTTTGCAACTACAGGACATGAGAGAAACGTTTCATGCAGAAGCCGATATTGCAACCTAACTCAATAAATAAGCCGATTTGAAAACAGTAAAGTCACTCTACACACAATACAAGTTCTAAATAAACAATTTATAACAGTAAATAGCCTTTAAACTAATCTGGAACAGTGTGATTCATTATTATACAGTTGGTAAACAGTCGATTTTAGTTACGTGATAATTTCACTAATTCTCAACAATTTTCTTCCTCTTCAGTTCTTATCTTCGACTGTTCCCTCCACAAGCAAATTAACCAATCCAGCATGTCTCAAAATATGACCTACGAGCCTATCTCTTCTTTCTGTAAGCTTCTTCCACAAACTTCTTTCCTCACCCATCATTTCCAAAACTCCTTCATTTCTTACTTTGTCTGCCCACTTAGTTTTCAGCATTCTTCTGTAGCACCACTTTTCAAATGCTTCAATTTTTCTTCTTTTCGGTATTCCTAAAGTCCATGTCTACTAGTATTGGTATCATTTCTGCTGCATTTCATCACTTTTGTCTTGCATTGATTTATGTTCAGTCCAAAATATTCCTTCAGTATTTTGTTCATGCCACTCAGTAATTCCTCAATATCCTCAGCCTTTTCTGCTAACAAGACAGTGTCATCAGCAAATCGTAGCATAGTGATTTTTTCTACCGGTACACTCATGCCACATGGAAATTATTCTTTTACTTTCTTTATTGCTTCCTCTAGATACAAGTTGAATATTAACGGGGATAGACTTCACCCTTGTCTCACACCCTTTTTAACTGATGCTTGTCTCTCATGATTCTCTACTTTTATTATAGCCACTTGATTCTTATATAGTTTATAAAGTATTCTTTTATCTCGATACTTTAGACCTGACTTCTTTAAAATTTTGAACATATTGTCCTACCTAACATTATCAAAAGCTTTTTCTAAATCAACAAACGCCATAAAAGTATCTTTGCATTTCTTGATCCGTCCTTCAAGTATTAATATTAAAGCCGGAATTTCTTCCCTTGTACCGCGATTTTTCCTAAACCCAAACTGATCTTCACCTACTATCTCTTCTAGTACCCTTTCCATCCTTCTGTATATAATTCTGATCAGTAATTTTGAAGCATGTGATGTTAGACTGATGGTCCGATAATTCTCACCTTTGTCGACTTGTGCTTTCTTCGGAACTGTGAAGATGATATTTTTGTTAAAATCAGATGGAATTTCTCCTGTTTCAAAACGTTTTGATATCAACTTGAATAATCATTCGATTCCATCTTCTCCTAGGGACTTTAGACGTTCTACAGGGATTCCATCAATTACAACTGCCTTAGTTGCTTTCAAGTCACTCGGAACTATTAAATTCTGTCCTCAAAACGGATCTCCTAAGTCATCAGTATTGAAATCGCCTTCCTTTTCCATTACGCTATTGTTCACGTCGTCCCAATCATAAAGTTTCTCAATGTATTCCTTCCATCGGTTTGCTCAATCGGCTGAGCTTTAAAGACGTTTCCCAATGGCAGTCTTAATGTTCACACCTCTTTTCTTCATTTCTCCAAAAGTCTGTTCGATCTTCCTATATGCAGTATCTACTACACATACGATCTTTTCCTTTTCTACTTCTTCACATTTATCTTGCAGCCATTTTTCGTTTCCTTTTCTGATTTTCTGTTTATTTGATTTCTAAATTGCCTGTATTGCTCTCTTCCTGCATCATCCTGAGTATTTTTATACCTTCTCCTCTGATTCATCAGTTTCGAAATTTCTTCTGTGATCCAAGGTCTTCGGGCAGCTTGTACCCTAAAGACTAGTGTTTCTGTACCACCTTTCATTATTTCGGTCTTTAATGCATTCCATTCGTCCTCGGTTGAGCTCCTTTCAGAGTTACTTCTTAGACCTAAGTCTGCCATTCCTGCAAATTTTTTCTCTTACTGTATTGTTTCAGTTTATTCACTTCCAGTCTGTTCTGTTTATGCTGCTTCCTTATTCGCTTGAATTTCAGCCTGCACTTCATTACTGTCAAATTATGGTCAGAGTCTATGTCCACTCCTGGGTACGCTTTGCAGTCTAGAACTTGATTCCTGAATCTCTGTTTAGTCATGATATAATATAGCCTAAATCTGCCTGTATCCTCGGGACGTTTCCAGGTGTACATCCTTCTTGCATGGTTCGTAAACAGTGTGTTTGCCACTACTAGCTTATATCTTTCACAAAATTCTAACAATATGCTTCACCCCTCATTTCTTTATCCTACACTAAAACTTCCTACAGTTTCCCCCTCTTTTCCTTCTCCCACTATCGCATTTGAATCACCCATGATTATTAGAATTTCCTCCCCCTTCACATATTGGATTAATTCTTCAATTTCTGCGTATATTATCTCTATTTCTATGTCATCTTCCTGCGAGTTTGGCATATACACTTGTACTATTGTGGTTTGGGCAGGCTTAGCTTCTAACCTCATCAATATGATCCTGTCACTAAACTGTTAATAATGACTCACCCGTTCCCGTACTCTCTTATTCATTTCAAATCCTACACCAGTGACTCCATTTACAGCTTGTGTGTTAATTATCCTGTGTTCGTCGGACCAGAAATCCTGTGCGTCCTTCCATTTAATCTCGCTAATCCCAACAAAATCTAACTTAAATTCTTCCATCTCTCTTTTAAGATTTTCTAACCTACTTGCCCTATTCAGACTTCTAACATTCCACGCTTGACTCGTAGAATGTTTCTATTCATTCTGACGACTCCTCCCTTAGCAGTCCCCACCCGGAGAACCGATGGGTGGGTTATTTTACCTATGGCATATTTTACCCAGGAAGAAGCCATTATGATAAATGTAATTTGAGAGGTCTACATGTCCTCTGGATACCCTTTGGGTCTTTAATGCCCTTTGCCTTCTGCATTCCCATGCCGTTGATCATTTCTGAATCATCCGCCTTCGAGACCGTTTCCATCCCCAAAGGCAAGAGGGTGCCCTGGACAACTCCCCGCTCTTCCACCCTCCTTTCGGAGGTCGTAGGACAGGAAATATGCTCCTACGGTGCAAATTTTGTTCGCCAATTCTGCAAAAAGTTATGAGCAGCAGTTTGCAAATAAAGATTACAGCTTCTGTGCTTGAATTACATAAGTCAGTAGATTTGTCTGGAAGCTAAATAGTTACCAATCCGATTTTGTCACTTACCTCGATCTGTATCGTTTAGTAAAACTCGAATATCTTGATCACAACTCGTCATTCCACTAATCAAAAAGCTATGACACACTTCTATAGCAATAACACAGAACAACGCTCCTTCTTCCACATTGAAGCACACAGTTGACTGACTAAAATTGATTGTAGAACATTTTTAAATAGTGGGTCTCTAGTAAGGACTGGGGGCAAGGAACAGGAAGGAATTCGGCCAAGGCCCTTGTGAAGGAAGCATTCCGCTATTCGCCTGAAGTAATTTGGCGAAACCATGGAAAACCCAAATGTGGATGCCCGGACTGGGATTTAAAGCCGCGTCCACCCGAATGCGAGGAGATAGCGTTAACCGACTGGGAATTTGTGGTGAGAGGGGAACAATACAGAAAAATACGGATTTTTTTTTATGAAGAAGTGGTGATGAGTCACTTTACCGACTGAAATTAGTCGATATTTTAATCAGTGGATCGTTGATCTTGGAGACCTAGCTATATCTTTGAAATGCAGTCAGTGTTGTAGAGGCGGATTCCGGGTGATCGCATTGTGTAGTAAGACCTCTCGTTTTATCAAATATTTTATTGATCTTGTGTTTGGCTTCATTAAGCTACCAACCTTGTAAGATCCCCTCTTCCTGTATTTAGGTTTAGGTAAATGTAATCTGCCCGTCTTCAAGCTGTAATCTAAGCTGCTGAAACCGGCTGATTATTTCCATTCACAGTTCAGAAACAAACAAATAATAAATATCTAGACAACGAATTCTTTGAAATAACACTCGAAAAACACTTTTATTTATATTCACAAGGGTCAAAACACACTTCTTACATTCCTTTTTGCTCAACGACTTACCAGATATATTTTATTCTCATCCATACCCTTGCCATATTCTCTTTGTCTTCTTTGTCCAAAGATATACATTATCATAGATAATCATTGTCCATAGATATTCTGGTACTTAAATATACGTTTATCTTTATCATTTTTTCATAACAAATTAACACATTTGTATTCACAACACAACACAACTAATATTTAATTAACTTTTAACAAAATTTAAAGTGTAAGGGACATTGTCACCTTACATATCCCCCCCGCTACTTGTCATCAAAATTTTCCCCACAAATTTTGTTGATCTCTTTCTCTTAGTTCACAATATTTACATTCACTCTCTGCAACTTTCATCCTCTCATTCACTCGATGTACAGTTTCAAATCTTTCAGGTTCCTTAAACCTAACACTTTTCCAGATTTAGGGTACTGGAGATAGTATGCATGTTGATGAGGTCTCCCCATAATTTTATACGGTCCTTCATATTCATCAAAAAAATTTCTTAATTTCCGCATTTATACTACTAGATCGCTCATGAGTCCTCACCAATACTAGCTCCCCTACTTCGAACTCCTTTTTCCTAGAACGTCGGTCCTTCATCTTCACTTTTCCTCTTGTTGCGTCCTCTTCCTCTCTGTATGTCGATCCTTTGTCCCTCATCTTCACTTTTCTTCTTGTTGCTTCCTCGTCTTCTCTGTATGTCGATCCTTTGTCCTTCATCTTTACTTTTCCTCTTGTTGCTTCCTCTTCTTCCACCTTTCGGTAACTTAGCTCTTTGTTCTTCCTCATCAATTTGATTGCTTCACTATCTTTGCCTCTTCCTGGTCCTTCCTTCCTTATTAGGAAACATTTCAGTTCTCTTTCTTCATCCTTGTCACTATCGACTACACAACTCTTTTTTAAATCTTCGTTAAAGTTTTCTCCCTCTTCCATACTATAATATTCATTGAATTCTTCTTCGTCTCCATACTCTTCATCGTCTATCGTATCGTCTGTTTCCTCATCTTCCTCTTCTCTTCGCTCTTCGTAATTTTCATCCTCATTTCTCAAGATGTTGATTCCATATTCTTCATCCCCTATCAATTCGTCAATACTCTTCTGGTCCTTGTTCTTCCAATAATCCATTTCTGCTAAACCAATCACCTCACTTACTTCCATGCCTCATTTTCAACCTTGTCGAATCGTTCACTTTCCACAATTTGTTCTAAACACCTCCACCATTTTAACGGACCTTTGTCTTCCACCGTTACTTCTTGCTCTTTTCCCACTTCTAACCGTTTTTCGAGGTCTTCCTCATCTTCTTCTTCTACCGTTTCCACTCCTAATTTTTCCTGACAAGCTCTTCTTGCTTGGTTTACCCATTCATCTACTTCATCAATTATCAGTGTTTTATCCATTAATGGCTTCCTTTCTTCATTATTTCTGATTTGATTGTCACTCTCTACTGACGTTTTCTGATTGCTCTCCTCTCTCTCTATTCTTTGGAAATGTTTTGCAACATCTTCTAGAACGGTCTTCCTATGTTTTACTGCTTCTTCTTTGTTTACTCTCATGAACATACATCTATATTCTTTAAAATTTCTTGGTCCTCTTCTTTCATCGGCCTGGGAACGGACCTCTTCACAAGCCCTTCCTAATTTCCCTGGTTGCATTTTTCGTCACTCTGCTTTCCGCTTTCTACTCGCTCCATCCCTCTACTTCCATTGTTGAAAGCTTTCCATTCTCTAGCTTTTCGATCACTCCATTGTTTATATTGTGTAGGCTTTCCTTTCCATTCTTGTGCCGGTCTCGCATCTCTATCATCTCTCTTTCCATCCTTTTCCCGATATACTTGTCCCGATTGCTCTTTTCCACCATACGAACTTCCGGTAAAATTTTGATCTCTCACACTCCTATCGTCCCATTTGTCTATCTTGTCCACTCCTTCTAAAAATTCTTGGAGATTATTCCATCGCGTGAGCAACATCCTTTCCTGCACCCAACGTGGCATCTTTCTCTCCAAAATTTCTATTTTCTCGTCTTCTTCTATTGGGTTTGACAAGTATTTCAGTCCTTTCATCAATTTTTCGCAATATTCGCGAAGGCTACCAAATTGCCGTTTGTATGGACAGCTGTTCCTAAATTCTTGTTTCACACGTCTCTGCCTTTCCTCCGACCAGTACCTCTTCAAAAAACTTCGCAGAAATTCTCCGTAGCTAATACTGCTCTCCGCTACTCCACACGACCATTCCAATGCTTCGTCTTTCATCATCATCTTTACATATCTAATTTTTTCCTCATCACTCCAGTGTTTTCGGTAGTGCGTTTCTATAAATCTCTACAAAAATGTGCGGATGAATCTCGCCCCCTGGAACAAAACTTACTTCCGGTAATTTTATTTGACAGGACGGTACTAAATTGTTGCCGGCACAGCATTCGATTTTGTTTTGTACCACGTCAATTCGCTGATTCACCTCTATCCATTGTTGTTCAACTGTCTTTTTTGCAACATATGACCTCACCTTGAACTTGCCAAAATTCCTGTTTAATCCCTGAAAATTCATTCTTCAACTTATTTTGCTCATCGCATACCAGCCTCATGCCTCTTCACGATTCTCTTCTTCCTTAACAATGCGCTCCTCCATTGTCTAGCTTAATATAGATATTTTCCTTTTCATTTTTCCAGTGATTAAATTCTTGTTCCATTCTTTGTCGGTTTTGCGTAATTAATTCTTGCATTTTCTCCATCTGTCGTAGTGTTAACTTTTCAAACTTCTGTTGATTTTGTTGTAATTCTCGTCTTAAATCTTGTTGGTTCTGTAGCAGGGTTTGTTTTAATTCTTGCATATTCATTATCTGCTGTTGATTTGTTTCTTCAGATCTCTGGTGACTCTGCTTTAATTCCTGTTGGCTCTGTAATATTTTTGCTAGTATCATTTCCAAAGAATTATCTTCTTCTCGGTCAAATTTCTTTTGAGTTACGCTAGCTGGAGATAACTCATGAACTTTTTGAATACTAACATCACACACTGACTGATCTGAATACGCGCAACCCGAATCCAAACTGTTATTTAAATTTCCAGAAACTTTAACCTGCTCACTATTTTCGCCTCCCGTCCCATTAAATGAACTCTCGGAATCTACCACTAAATTTTTGTTTTCCATTTTACACACAAAATTTCACACAAGGATAAATCCTCACACCAATAATTTCAACCCCATAAAAAAAATTTACGAGAGTAAATACAGACTGGAGAAAAGAAAGTCTTCAACGAGGTGACAATGAATTTTACAACGCAGTAGTTTGACTCAGAATTAGAGACACAAAAAACTTTCATCAACATACATATTATCTTTACAAAAATTATTTTCACAAAACACATTCAAAATATCAGTTTTTAACTACAGCAAATTTACTTCCACAATTTGTCAAAGATACTATTCTTGCTCGTTAACTTCTCGTGCATGCATTATACATTGAGATGAATTTCTTTCCCAGCATTTTAACTGTTATATTCCTGCTTGTTATTTTACTACTATACAGTATTCCCTCTACTGCAATTTACTTTTACTATTATTTTTATTTAAAGCAAGTTCCTTTCGGCAAACAGTCACAGATAATATCTAGTTCGTTAACACTTAACCAAACGTTCATTACCATATCTTGAAGTTTACTCTTACTATTTTCAGTAATTTACGCGGCTATGAGTATCTTCAAATTTTTAAACAATTACCATATCTCTTCAAATAGCTTCTCAGATTTACATCTGCATTTATTTATCGTCCACTTCACGTTATTAAAATGTATTTTCTGTCTTACCTTTCTTCTTTCTCTTCTCCGAAAATTTGCCAGGCTCTTTCCTTACCGAACTAAAGTTTTTTAGTTCTGTGTCCTTTACGGTCAGCCACTTGTAAGATCCCCTCTCTCTCTGTATTTAGGTTTAGGTAAATGTAATCTGCCCGTCTTCAAGCTGTAATCTAAGCTGCTGAAACCGGCTGATTATTTCCATTCACAGTTCAGAAACAAACAAATAATAAATATCTAGACAACGAATTCTTTGAAATAACACTCGAAAAACACTTTTATTTATATTCACAAGGGTCAAAACACACTTCTTACATTCCTTTTTGCTCAACGACTTACCAGATATATTTTATTCTCATCCATACCCTTGCCATATTCTCTTTGTCTTCTTTGTCCAAAGATATACATTATCATAGATAATCATTGTCCATAGATATTCTGGTACTTAAATATACGTTTATCTTTATCATTTTTTCATAACAAATTAACACATTTGTATACACAACACAACTAATATTTAATTAACTTTTAACAAAATTTAAAGTGTAAGGGACATTGTCACCTTACAACCAGCATGCATTTCTGGTTTGTTTCAGCTACGTGGAAACATATGTCTTCCAGTAAATGGCTCTCAAAATCTCCATGCAGAGTGTGCTTTAATTTTGATTGTCATTAAGTATTGCATAGTTTGTCATTAAGATTATACAGTTATTTAAGCAACTGATTAAGTGAGGCTGCGGGATTTCTTTGTATAATTTCAAAACCGCTGCATCTATATTTTCACAAGTCACAGATTTATTTACAAAGAACATTCAGCAACTATTGATCATTATTAACGCAAAAAAAAAAATTAACAATTCTCTTTCTGGAGCATAAGTTCATTTTCTCTCAATAGTTCAGTTTGTGCAACATTATTTTGATTAAAGTTAAGCGTAACGATTGGGTGTCCCTTCCTTTTATGATTTAATTTTGATTCTGATTAAACTTTACGCAGTATATCAGTTAAATTATGTAGTTATTTAAATAACTGATTAAGGGAAGGAGCGGGATTTTTTTTATAATTACAAGACTGCTGCATCTACATTTACACATGTTAATGATTTATTTAAAAAGAAGATTCAACAACCATAGATAATATTTAATACAAAAGAAAACTAATAATTCTCTTTCTGGAGAATAAGTGACTGTGGAGGGAGATCCATCAAAATATCTTGGCGTGCACGTAATTATTGTTTGAAATGTTTTTATGATTTACGTCATCCATCAGTTGCGAATTTCTCAAATAAATAATTTGGAGACTTTGTTTCAAAACAAATTTGTAATGCTACAAGAGCGAATAGCAGTAAAAATATATATATTTCGTGGATTTTGGGATCGAACTGAGGAACCCCCGCTCTGTAACACACCGCCTCAACACGCACTGCTAAACCGACGTTATTAATAAATAGTCTTCCGTAGCGGTATAACTCATTTAAGCACAATTTTTCACTTTTTAATACCCGATTTCTCTTAAACGGAGGCCCACCATGCAGAACTGCTTTAGGGTGAGAAACCAGAGGTGACGTATTATTTACCAGACTTGTTCGTTCTATCATAGCGATTTCCACACTGAAGACCTCTCCTTGTCTGTATGCACGAATAAAATTAATTATATATATATACATTTAAAATGATTGATGGCACATCCAGAATTGACAGTTTCACGTCTTGAGGTGCAGCAGTTTTTTCAAAAAGTGTAACACAAAAGTTTACACATCGTCGCCGAGTGTAAGGGCTCGCTTCACTCGCCCTAACTGTGAATCAGTAATAATATTTTATATAACTTATGAGAAGGTTGGCACAAGATCGGGTATTTTGTGTGGTATTTATTAAAATGGAACATTTTTCCACCTCCTAATCCATCACGAAATATTTTACAAAGTTGCATTGGAAGAGGTAAGATATTCCCAATCGGGTCGGGAAACACATGCTCCTACTTGACTCTTGAATAAACCTGTTTGGAGGCATGCGACGCTGCATGCGCACAGAGGCATGCATACCTGTCGTTGCATGAAATAAAAGCATCTTCTTATACGTGCTTTTTGCTTTCGTCGAAGCTCTTTAAAAACAAAATAAAAAATGTCTCATACCGGCTTTCTGATTTTTTAACTGGTTCCCCTCCGCGGTACGTGAAGGATATCGAATTCTTTGCGGTTTTATTTGATTTGACTTTTTCCAAGTTTCAGATGTGCTACTCTTGCTGCCATAATAGGTCCTCTATACAGTATATGTGGCGACTGGTAGTGTACGGGTCCTAACATCTGACCCGGGTGGGGCAGTGACACCCTTGAACGCTTCGGTTCTATGTTGAGGTGTGATCGTGTTCTATGATGGTGCTAAGCGAATCTTGGGCGAGTGAGCGGTAAGCTGTGCCCGTCAGTGGCACCCAACGCGGTGTGCCGGTCGGGTGCGGTGGAACTTGCACTAGGAGCGGACCCCGTACTGCGGCAACCTGTTGTCCATTGTTGGAGTTCGCGTTTTCGGTCTGGTGCAGGGGAATGTGCTCCAAGGGCAGACCTGCACTGCGCTCGGTCACTGCGGGGGCTAGCAGAGAGGCTTAAGCTATATGGCCAGGTTTCCTCTTCGGCTTGGTTCGTGGCGGGCGCCGCGTCCCCGTCGCTCCCCGCGGGCATCCTAACGGGTGGCGAAGTTTGCCCAGCCTCACCATCCGCGCTGTAATGACAGGCAGTTCTTTGGCCCCGCTCGCTGGCGGAGGCTTTGGCAGGAGGTGGATACTCTGAGAGCACTAATTAGCGCCACCTCGGGTGGGCCCTGTTTTCAGCAGGCTCTCAATTTCCCAAGGAACTCAGTGTACTGGGAGGTAAAGCGTGCTGTCCATTTTTCATCCGTGTAACTTAGCACTGTGCCCCTCTTTAGTCATAAAAACTTTTAATGGCTCAGTAATTTTTAAATTAAATTATTTAATTTATTTAGTAACAACAGATTTTTGGGATAGCGACTTTCCTGTTTGTAGGTTCCAATCACAGGGAGACGGAAAAAGAATTAAGATGAATTCTATATACATGTAAAAGTAATTAATACATCAATGTACAATATTATGATTGGTTCGTAGTGTTGATAAATCTTTCACGTGCATCTTACCACTGCTTGGACTAATTATAAGAAAACAAATTGGCTGTTGGCGTAATGGAAGTCGTTATAGTATTAACTGAAATAAGTTTTCAACACTTCAACCCGAGCGTAATTGACGGATTGTACTGCTTGAAAATTAATTAAATGATGAAGTGAAAACATAGAATTGCAAATTACACGCTTTATCAATTTGAAACAAAATGCTAGTAAATGGAATTACGAACACTGAATTGCAACTCATCAATTGGAACACTAAAATCCAGATTATACAGGAGTGATCAACGTTTGAAAATCAAATGATGATAAGAATTATCAAACAAAATCATTTAATAGCAAGATTTTAACATGGTCAGCCTTTTCCAGAAATCATTAGAAATGTGAATGAACGTGAAGCTGCTTTTTTAATTTACTTGGTATTAGTTCTCAGGGTCATCACTTCCGATATACTTGGCACTTAACGTTTTCTCATCCAGAAATGCTGTCTGCTGTGTACACTGCGTCACAGCTACAACCCTGTTCTCAGAGGCCTTGCAGTGTCGCAGCCGATGTGCCAGACTGTCTAATCATCAACGCGACCGCTGCAGTTCGTCTCCAGGAACCGTGTCTCCGGTATCGGAATGTCCATTGCTCCTCGTGATACTTGGCAGCACCCTGCCTCTAATTTTGATGTCGGCGATTTCAGTAGTTACCCGTACGTTGACTGTTAAAATTTTTGTAGGTACGTAGATAAACCAGCCAAATTGGCACGTGGCTAACGGTTCCTCTTCGGTCAACAACCGAACAAGCCACAAGGTTTCCACTCTTTTGTTCCACTAGCGTGGGTAACGTTACGCACGACTGACAGTCGCCATCACTCCACGGATACCTGGAAAAAACTACCAAATTGTCCAGTAAATTAAAAAAAAAAAAAATACGGTGCTTGGCAGCATAAACCGTTAACGTTAGGTCCCAATACAATATTCTAAAACACAACCTATGTATTAGATTATTTTTGTCACTTGTCTTCATTCAGTTATATTTATTTAATACGCCACTGTCAAAGTTCAGTCTGTTGTTTAATTTTCCTACTACTAAGGTGACAGTCTGAATCATTTAACGTCGTTTTTGATTTTTTTTAAAAATTATGTAAATTGGTTAGTGACATGTGACCTACTATATAATATTGGATCTATGTTTTAGTGATTCATAATGCTTCACGTTATCTGTTGTTTAATTGAATACAACAATCCTTACACAATTTAGAGATAGTATTTACGTCTTCCTAGACTTATTCCCGATGTAATGATACCATTACTTCTCTCGTAAGTACCTAGATATTTGGAAAGAGGGGTTAGATAAGGATGAATGCATGTGCTACGAGGTTCATAGTGAAAACCTGGCTATTCGGTACGCCATTCAGTCATCACTGCAGAACATCAGCTAGAAATGACATGTACAGTACGAAACAATCTTACGGTGTGAATCTAAAATACTATGAATAATTTTTAGATTTTTAGGATTTATATCGTTTTAACGAAATAAAGAAGTAAGTTTTATAACAGATTGTGAATACATTTCTTCTCAGGTTTTTTTTCTGTCTGTTTGTAAAATTTATGTTACTTATCATGAAAATCGTCTCCTCAATTGTTGCTTAAGTAAGAACCTCCATGGCAGTGCCGGGATTGAGGTGTGAGCTCGCTGGGGTGCCACGTGTCAGCGGCTGCAGACAAGCAATTGCGTGTGCGCAGCTTGTACTCGCATCTTTGTTCATCTCAATGGATGTTGTTATGTTAGTATTCTATACATACTTTTTGGTTTAAAGACAAACTATGGGATAATTATGCACAAGAACGGATAGTTATCGTTACGATAGCGTCATATGTTGCTGAATCGCAATGGAATTAGTAATTAGCGTTTCACGAATCAGTACAAAAAGCTTTTACTTGAACTGTGTGCTGTATACTACAGGTATAGTTTCTAAATGTAGTACTGTACTTGTTTCTATGAATTACATTTATTGTCACTTTTACACTGTTGTTTTGTGTGACGACAGTTAAGCATTAAATTCGTCAAAAATTGTATCACCAGAGGCGGTATCACACAACTTAAGTAATATGTGTGCATGTGGCAGATGCACTGATGAACCAAAACATTATTCCCCGCGAGATTGAATGCTTTCTGGTGATTTTGCGGTTACGTTATGCGGTGAGGAAAGTATATAAGCGGAGAAAAGACTCATGGGGAATCATTCTAGCGACGATATGTGTGGCAAGTGGGAAAATCCAACTACATAAGTGATTTTGACGTAGATCGTAATGGCCCGGTTCCTGGGAACGAGCATCTCGGAAACGGCGAGGCTGGTCGGCCGTTCGCCTGGTACTGTAGTGGGAACCTGTAGAAAGTGGTTGAAGGCAGGGGCGTAGCTACTATGGGGCTAGGCGGTGCAGTGCACCGGGGCCCCTCACGCTCAGGGGGCCCCCAAGCATACCTCAAGGGCCCCTAAGCGCACCTCTAGGGGCCCTCAAGCGCAGTTTAGAGGGCCCACGAGCCTTCACGGCAAACTGGCGACTGGAGAACACAAGACCCCGCACTAAGGGCCCTCGGTGCTCAGGGGGGGGGGCCCAACCACTGCTCAGGGGCCCTTAAAGAACAATTCAAGGGCCCCCATCCTCAGTTCAGAGGGCCCCTACCAGCACACAAAGCAAAAAAAAAGGTCGCCCGTCTGGCCTGAGGGCCCAAAATAAATTTTTTGCACCGGGGCCCTTGTTGACCTAGCTACGCCACTGGTTGAAGGACGGTGAAGCCACTCGTAGACGACAAGGTGATGGACGTCAACGCCTCATCACAGAACGTGGAAGTCGGAGGCTTGCTCGCTAAGTAAAGCAGAATAGGGGGCGATAAGTGGCAGAATTGACGGCATTCTGGTACACTCAAAAGTGTTTCGGAACACACCGATCAGCGCACATTGTTGAACATGTGGCTCCGAAGCAAGCGGCCACTATGTGTTCTCAGAATGACTCAACGACCAGTGCACACAAGATTATCGTGATTGGACCGTGCATCAATTGAAACGTGTCGCCTGGTTGGATGAATCATATTTCTTGCAACACCAGTTCGATGGTCGCGTCTAGATACGCCGTCTTCCAGGCGAAACATGCACCGCGCCACAGATACAGGCCGGCGGGGGCAGTATTATGCTATGGAGGACGTTCACCTCGGCCTCCATGGGATCAAGAGCACCATGACAGCTGTGGACTTCTTGAAAATTATTGCAGTCCACCTGCATCCCCTCATACTTCGTGCTTCATGTTATCCGCGACGGCGATGGCACCTCCCAGCAGGATAACTGACCGTGTCGCAAGGCCACAATCGTGCTGCAATGGTTTGAGCTGCATATCCGTGAATTCACGTTGATGTCGTGACCACCTAATTTGCCTGATCTCAACCAGGTAGAAATCTTCTAAGACGCTATCGGGCACCAGCACCTCGCGCACAATACACAATTTAAGAGAATTCCGCGACCTGTCTGTACAGATCTGGTGCCAGATACCACCTTAAACCTACCAAGGATTTCTCGACTCCATGCCACGCCACTGCGTTGCATTCCAAAGGTAGATCAGCACGCTGTTAAGCAGGTGGTCATAAAGTTTTGGCTTATCAATATAGATCTTAAGCATAAAGTTACATACACATAAAATTGGAAAATTGCATGGATAAAGAAAGAGAAATGTTGTTTCACTTGTGTCGTACGCCCTACGACACATATTCTTTTTCAAAATCTTGATCGAGATGGCCATCAGACCGATAAAGGGATCTGACCACCAAAATACTTGATGATGGCTCATTAGGCGCTTGTTTAAATTGCTGGAAATTCATCTAATCTAGTCTCGTATAACATACCTTAAACATAAAAGACATATTTTACTCATGGACATAAACAAAAAATGATAAAATATTAGCATTAAGAAAGTTCGGACACGATAGCAAAAATGGGATTCTGAAACGCACGTGGAGATGCTGACATTCTACACTGTAGTGGCGCCAGAAGATCTGTGTCTCCCTGCATGATGTATGTCTTGTGAGAATGAGTCAGCGATGTTTACAAGCATTAAGTCTTCTCATAGCGTCTGCAGTGTCCTAGGTCATGTACGCAGTGTTGGAGTGGGCAACGCGTGTTGTATTGTCTGTGGCTATCTGTTCTGAGTAATTAATCGTCTTAAATGAATAGTACATGCTGTAATGCCAAAAATTGTGTGGTATGACTTGATCTGAAAACCTGTCGAATACTGACCAGTTACATCACGGACGAACTGGTAATCATGTTTTTAGTTACACGGAAACAGTATAGAGACTATGCTCTTGTAGAAAGAGATGTCCAGGCACTGTCTTCTTCAGCACACACTGAGCTTCGTCTACTTGCGCCTCCAAAATTATTGTATTCTAGCTTCTGATATGGAAAGTGTAATTGCGACGAAGAGAATCGAGATACGGCTGCAAGAAGGAAGTCCGCATGGGTTCAAGTATATTCCTTTTTAATGCTTATAAAGTGGTGGACGAAGAGCTACGTTGGATGTTTCTCTTCTAAAGGTGTAGCTCATTTTACCTAAAGAACCTTTATTTCAGACATTCTGTCAATGTTTCCATTAAAATTCAGAGGAGGTTTAGTTTATTTGGTCAAAATTATTGAAGGGTTAAACGTAATTTCATATGGATGGAAAATCTATTTTATCAGTTTCATCCTCTGCTGTAGTGTAGTAATGACAGCAGCATCAAATCTGTCACTGTTTGGAGGGTATGGACTGTGATTTCTTAACTGATCCATACGTTCTGATGGTGGGACTTTTATTTTAAAGAATATTTCTGGTTTTGAGCTGCGATTACATAGAGAATGCTCGTCTGGTGTATGGTATTCGTAACTATTTTAAGGGTAAAGTTAAAGAAATGTGGTGTTCCTAACTACTTCACTGATAAAAGTAGAGAATAGGTGGTCACCAGAGAGTCTTTTGAGGACAGTATGGAGCTGGCAGAGGTAAGGTACAGTAGTCCCTTTCTACACCTCACTCTCGCGTCGCTTTACTTCTGAGTAGACTTCTCCTTTGTTACTTATTTGACACCAGGGTGAGTGGGGTTCCGGAGTCTATATGAACGTTCAACCTGATCTGGGTTTTCCATGGTTTCCCTAGATCGCTCCAGGCAAATGCTGGGATGGTTCCTCACAATAGCCCATGGGCGCCACCTGCCATATCCCGTATATCCCTTCCAAACCATTACCTTTCCTGATAGGTGCAATGCACCCTCCGCCAAACACTTTTAGTGAATCGCGGAGTAATAGTAATAGTAATAGTAACTTAGACAAGGATCCTCGACTTTATCGATACTTGATCCCGTTCGTCAAGTCAATAGTTAGTGACTCTACATTGTCTTCCACATCTCTGCAATAAGTAAATTAATTCGTTTAGGAAATTTTGGGCTGTATATAAAGGACTAACCTAGCGCGCTTTATGTCATGACTTCTATCGGTAGGAGCTTGTGTGATACACATTGCTCTCTAGACGACAGCGAACGGAGTTTCAACATCAGAAGGCGAGGGCTATTGATATTATACTCCATACTCTCGCAGTTTTCAGGGACGATAGACAGTGATCATGCATGATTCATTACGTTGGCTGTATTCAGTACCAAGGAGGATACTTTACACGAGTTTTCTGAATTTATGGGTTTAATGATCGATGGAGGACTGGAATTTCAACACTTATCACCTTGCCGAAAGTTCTACTTTCCATAACACGATAACAGGTGACAATTATTTTACAATGACTATGTACTTTCCATTCACGTTTAATCGAAGTTAATGTGTCACTCAGAATTCTGAATTTCTGAATTCTTTTTTTCTTTTTTTTTTCGATCCGGCCAGCTGAGGTCCAAGTGCCACCGGGACCATAATTTAAACAGGTGGCCAATGTGAACCATGAGGGGGGAGAGCTCCTGAATCCTGCCCGATTTCAAACCAGTCTTGTCAGACCCGGTGTACTTAACCAAAACGAGTAAATCTATGCGGCCATCTTTCTGCGAAACTTGCAACTTTTCATGTTGTGTATGATAAGTGTATTTTTGTTTGTGAAATGTGTAATTTATGAGGTAGAGATTAAAGACCGTCCCAGCATTCACCTAGCCTAATACCTCAGTGAGGACTCGGACCTGGTCCCGTTGTAACTCCCCTATCCAGTGTGCACTGAGCCACACTGGCGGGTACTCGGCCTGTTAAGACTGATATTTGACCGAAAAACATGGAATTCGTTTTCATGGAGGTATATATTTTGTTGCAGGAAAAATGGTTTATCCACCGATAGGTTATGTAAGGTTAGCGTAATAAGTGATAACACAGAGGATACAAATTCTTAAACCAGACATTGAATTCAAATTCAACGCGTCATCGATAGATTTACCTATGTCTATATAATTGTCTAACACATTTTTTCTCAGATATCGATTACTTTTAGTACATATCACTTAGACGGGTTGTATTATTTCATTCGAGACAAATTTTTCATACACAGAGTAATTGTTGTTGTATCTCGCTGTCTCACTCAAGACATGTTCATAGCTATTAATATATATATATTGTGACAATACCGCGCGAGATTTTTATAGCACTGAAATGATTTTTATGAAAAGTTACAAAAATATATGCACATTTGCGACTGGACATTAGAGCTTTTATAAAACTTGGATAGCAAAGTTTGATAGAATCAATTTTTGACTTCCTGTCGAAATTATTGAAAAGTTCCCGATCTTCGGTTTTTATTTCTGATTGTTTGACAGTCCTATTGCTACGAGTCACCTTGCATGGTTTCCAATGACAAGGAGGATAAAAATGATTAATGAAGCTTACTTACGGATGCGTTTAAATGGAAATATCACTTCTTACCCTATGCGGGAAGGATGATTTTGATCAGTCTTCTCTGCTAAAAACAGTTTTGTGAAATGCTTGACGCCAATATAGATTTAGACATTGTTTACCGAGCAACAAACGAGTTCAAATGAAAATGAAACGCGTAGATTACAGAAGAGACAGTATTCCTTACAGCCCACACAGAACGACTGTCAGAATATTGTACCCACGTGGTCGGGACGGATCAGTATGGCCCTTATGTAAATGAGCGACAGACGAATGCAGCAGGGTTATGTAACGCTGCGTTGCGCCAGCTCAGCCGCTTTGATCGCAGCTTCCGGGATGAGGGGGCAGGTGAAAGTTTGAAGATACATAGCGCAACCTTGAAAGCACCGCTTTGTTCTCGACAGTCGGCTTTCTGTTCGTCTGGTATGTTCTTGGAGGGGTCTCCAACGGTGATTTCTCTGCATGCTGAATCGTACTGTTAAGACTTCGGCTACGGAACTCATTTCACACCAACAATCGCTTAAGGTTTTTTAAAGCCATTTTTTTCGCAGCTCGAGATGCGTAAGATCTTTTGACCTAAAGGAAAAAAAAACACTATCGTGAGCATATATCAAAGTTCTTTGTAAATTTTATCCTATAAATATTTGTAGTTTCTCCATTTTTCCTTGAAAAATAAAATGTGAGGACGGAATTGCTGGTTTGGTTACGTTTATAAAGATTGCAGTCTGTCTCCATTAATATTCAATTCGTATGTATAGGAAGCAATCAAGGAAGAAAAGAAAAATTTGAATGTGGCACAAGTGTTCAAGGAGAAAAAATCAGTATGTTTTCTGATGACATTGTGCTGTTAGCAGAATAGACTGAGGATATTGAGAAGTTACTGAATGTCATGAATAAAATTCTGAAGGAAGATTCTGGACTAAATATAATCCAAAGGTGATGAAGTGTAATCGAAATGATAGCAGTAATAGTAGATTAAATATAAAAGTAGGATCGGATGCAATAGAAGAAGTAAATGAATTCTGCTACTTAAGAAGTAAAATTAAAACTGATGGCCGAAGTAGGTAAGGGTATGAAGCAAAGTAGCACTTACAAAAAGAGCCTTCATGAAAAAGATAAATCTTTTAGTTTCAAATATTGACCTAGTCTCAGAAATAACTTTTTAAAATTCTATGTTTGGAGCACAGCACTTTATGGTAGCGAAGCATGGACGTTAGGAATACTAGAAAAAACGAAAATTGAACCATCTGAAATGTGGTACTATAGAAGAATGCTGAAAATTAAGTGGACAGATAGAGTACGAAATGAACGTGTTTTGGAAATGATGGCTGAGGAAAGATGTGGAAGACTTTCAGAATGAGGAGGTAGGTTGGTGGGTCACGCTTTAAGACATGCGGGAGTGGTTAATTTGTTAGTGGCGGGAACAGTCTAAGAAAAGAACTTTAGAGGTAGACAAAGATTAGAATATATGAAACAGGTAATTGAAGATGTAGGTTGTAAGGGGTATTTTGAGATGAAGAGGTTAGCACAAGATAGGAAAGGATGGAAGATTTCTTCAATCCTGCTGAGAGTCAAGAGACTAATGATAGCAAAAAAAAAAAAAAAAAAAAGAGAGAGAGAGAGAGAGTTTTTAGGGACACTATGAAGCTGTTTTACGCTTGAGAGAGAAATGGAAGGAATTTTCACCATTTGGAACTTTGCCATCAGAATATAAGAGGTGGTGGGACTCTATTCCTAAATACCAAATTGTACACCAAAGCTGCGCGGTTGTATGGAGCAAGGACATACGACTTTCTGACGGAGATTCTTCTGGGGACGTTAAGCTTGGAAACTCCTGTTTTTCGTTAGGAACAGTAAGCCTTAATTTGCCGGTGCTTGGATTTACCATATCCATTATTTCATCTTTTATTCACAACACAAACAACATGCTACACTGAACCCACACACCACCACAGTCATCTATAAATAGAATAACACTTAAAATCAAGTCTCCGGCACGTTGCTGTGGAGGATAACACACTCTTATGATGCCCGCTTACAGAATAAGAGCACACTCATCTTCATAAAGATCATAAACGCTCACGGTCCATAGGTATTCACGAAAACGTGCACGATGGTCAACGCATCATGACGTAGAATGTCGTACAAATTGTACTTCCGTTTGGTGATTCTCTACTTATGTAATAGATGACTCTTTACTACGGAATCAGTTAAGTCTTTTCATTTATAAATATAAATGAAATTCTTCATTGTTCATCCTGAAAATAGAATGCACATCTTTCAAGATAGATATGACGCTCCCTCAATCATTCCCTTCCTGACCAGAGCATATTCTATATTTAAAATGAGGGTGAGAATTTAGGAATTAGCAGCCTAAATTATGATCATATAGTATATACAAATCAGCTATTCAAATCTTTCCAGCCTTTTAGCAAATTTCATACCAAGGATCGGTTGTGGATCTCAGTCTTGTTCCTTTAGTTGTAGACTGAATACAGTATTTAACCATAAATTTATAATTCCTGACTTACATCCCGCTTTCGCCATACTAGAAAACTGTATAATTTTTTGTTTGTATTTTGTCCTGAGTTCATTTTCATATGGTATGTGTTTATGTGGATGTTGTTTTTCAAGACTAAACCATCAGTAAATAAAAAAAATGCTTTTAAATTAGTGGAAGGGAGACGTGGGTGCCGATTTAGTTTGTTTACATTTCGCTAAATACTATTAGATTTGACAGCTGTCATTAACGTTAAGCGGACAGGCGGAGCGGCGAGATGAATATGACGTCACACAAAATGGTGCAATTTTCGGTGATATATCATGTCTCTCAACAACATAACTAGCGATAATGCTGACTACACTCTGAAATATTGATTTCAAAACCTGACACGTAGCACTACGTTATCGCTAATGGTGAGCGTACTTGACTGGATAAGTTAATGTGGTTGAAAAGTTTTTACTTGACCAACTTCGTTTTTGTTTCGCGGGTAGTGACACATATTCTTGCCTGCGTCTTAGCCCCTGCCTCCTCTCCCCATGTCTCTGTGGTGGATATGAATTAGTACAGTTATTTTGTGAATATTAAACTGCGAGAGAACACATAGCGTGCGTGTGAAGTGACGACAAACAGGCACTGACCAAAGAAATAGTTTGAGGCAGCTAACTGCTCGAGCAATGCAAATGCTGGACCTCTCAAGGGATTATAAGCGTGAGTGACAGAGATGAATAGAATCGGAGGTATTTCTAGCACGTGAAGTAACATTTCAGGATACCTTGTCACAAAACCCATTTTATGGGAATCTGAAAACTTTTGTTAACTTGATGAAATGCTGTGGCTTGAGAACGTATGACGTAGGCAACATAGTGATGGGTTCTCTACTGGATTGTGTTGATGAGAGACGAACTTTCGGTGGCGTACTCTGCCGCCATCTTCAGGTCTGATGCTCACGCTGTGACAACTAGAGCTGCACTGCCGTTCTCTAGAGCCGACGCGTCTTACAACATAGTGACGCTTTTAAACATTTGAAGGCAGAAAGGTTCGCTTTGTTTACCGAAGATCCTTATAGTCACGCGTGATACAAGTAGGCAATGGAATGCATCGTACATGTAGGAGAGGTGAAAGAAATCGTGCAGTGAACGGGAAGTTAGAATGAAATTGTTCATAATTGCTGATATTTTCTTTTTTTTTCTCCGCCTACAATCGAGCTAGCGTGGCGTTAAAAAGCTGGATCTGGATAAGACACGAGTCGACTGGTGAGTAATGACGACAAAATAGTCCTATTGACTAGAAACTGCAGTGAGAAGCTTCATTTACTTTTGACTGCCATTTGGTCGAATCAGCTTACTGTCATGAACTTATGACTGCGCTGCTCCTAAACCTTGAAACATCGAAGCTGAAGATATACTAGCATGTCTGAAACTCGTAGTGCACTTACTTCAATAGTGCATTAAAAGTATTATCTCCGCCTAAGTAATTAATATACCTGAGTGTTAGTGGTTGCAACAGCCAGGCAACATCGCTAAATGCAGTCATCACAGCACCGTCTTACACATTATACATAGTTAGGTGAAGTATGCACCAGTTAGGAGCATGGTACCGGCAACATCGACTACAAGCTGCCCAAGCAAGACTTCATCATGGTAATATCGTAGAAATAACTAATCCATCCGCCGAAATTCAAAATCTGAACATTAAAACTCGTGAACGCATTTGTGATGCGAATGACATGATAGAACCTTTCATGTTATACCAACTGCTTACCTGAACAAAAGCATTTCAGAATTTTGTATAATGATATGCTAGTTATTGTCTGATAACTAATTAAATTTCGTGTCCTTTTTTGTTTTTATCTGTCGTTATTTGTTTATTAATTGTGCAACGAATAAATTGATTTGAAGTTCAATTTCAGGTTTAATAAACCACTGAGACACTATTAAATTTATTTGGTTTGCAGTTCATATGATAGTAACACCACTAACAATTCAGTACATAACTTTCTTTTTCTTATAACGTTACACCTCGCCAACTTGGAGGTCATTAGGGGTGGGAAAGGACTTCGGACAAGGAACAGGAAGGAATTCAGTCATGGTCTTTTGAAAGAACAATCCCGGCATTCTGCTCGAGTGATTTTGGGAAACCATGTAAAACCAAAATTTGGATGGCTGCATGTGGATTAGAATCCGCGTCATCTCGAATGCAAGTCCCGAGCGTTACTGCTCATCCATGACGATCCATGCTACCGTGGTGAACGCAATCGGGCAGACTATTATTGAACGGCATATCGGGCAAAAGCCAAGCGAAGGTTTGGGGTGTCACTGGCTGTAACATGCGATCTCGCCTCCTACATACTGAGGGCGCAAGGAACAGCAGCCACTACATCAAGGAGGTTTTAGAGCCCAAGGTACTGCCTCTGTTGCAGGCAGCTTCACATGCCACATTTCAGCAGGTCAATGCCTGGACACATATGACGAGGAATATACAAGTCTTATTCGAAGAACAACGGGTACCAGTGCTTCCCTGGCCTGCACGTTCAAATGAAATGTCATCCATCGAATTTATCTGGTATAACTTTGTCGTTCTGGTTCTTCAGCAACCACTTTAGATGCTTTGTGGACGCGCCTACAAACCAAGCGGCAGTGTGTTCCTCCGCAGCATATTCAATCTTACTTCGATTCCATGCCACGACCTCTAGAAATTCTGATTACAATACGTGACGGCTTCATACCATACTGAATTCACATGGTCAAAGTGCATGTACAGTTCTGTAATTCTCATCATTTGTTTATTGTTATGTCTCTAATCCATGGAATATATTTAATTGGAATCACTTGTCTCTATCTTGGTGCTGAAATTTTCACTTCAGCCATTAATCGTCCTGTGTTGGTCCTGGAATGGATTAAGCAATACTTTGAAAACTTGGTGAGCCCACTATTCTGTTCGATACCGCAAAGGTGCAAATCTATTCCAGCACCTAGTCGCAGTTCACTAGAAATACATTAGAAAGTGTGTGAAATTTGTGAAGACAACTTCATCAAACAAAAATATTTTTCTTTCTCCTTACCTAGTGAATAATGATTCAGAACTCTGTGTCTCGGTACGGTTAGCCTTATTTAAGTGTTGTTATGCTTCTGCAATTTAAAAATTGTCGAAACACAAAGCAGAAGACGGGACGTATACTAAAATTTATTATGGGGTATAAGCATGGGAAATAATGTTTGTGTTCGTAAATAGTCTCCGCACTGTGACTTCTCTGTTAGGAGCTTACACACATGACTGGTCGCAGAACATATGTTTTTCTCAACTCTTTACTCTTCGAACCGGTAGACTCAGCAGGAATTTCTACTCACAGGTACAAATAACCTCGGTGATTCGGTGCTGGTGCTGCTGCCTTTTCCCTATGATAGATTACCAACAAGCCTGCAGTGCCTCTCGTAGCAAGTTTCACTTCTCAGCGGTTACAGGTTTGATGCTTGAGTCGATTTTTGATTAATGCAGTTCATTTTTTCTGGCATGTAGGCAGGCGTTTGATTTAGAGCAGCTAGCAAGAACAATGCTATCACCTTCGAGCACGAGATATGATGAACTCCGGTATTTATATCGAGATGATTTACACTGAAATTCATTTCCGAAAATATCCAAGAATGATTGTTAGAACTAGGCCGGAAATTTCCTCCAGATATATTTTCTCCAATGCCGGCCTCGGTAGCGTAACGGCTAGAGTGCCGTGGGTCGCCGGTTCTGCTCCGGCTGCGGGCATGGGTGTTTAAGTGTTGTGTTTGTTAATGTGGTATCCGACCTGTGATGTCTATAATTAGTTGTAAACAACATATACTGGAGAAACAGAAAACACTGAATGATTCGTAAACACACTTGAGCAAGCTATGTGATCTAAGAAGCCGCATGTATATATGTTGTGCTCAATAGACCAAAAACGCCCATTGAACGAATAAAACTACTATAACAGGTTCTGGTTTCTTGAAAACGGCCACAACATGTTATTCGCGTTATGGCACATAGAAAAAAAAAAAAAACCCAGAACGCGTTAATTCGCGCCTGGTCCCGGTCGCATTCTCCACACATGACGATTTATATATATATATATATATATATATATTTTTTTAGATACTTGTAACGCGACGGGGGGGGGGGGGTAAGAAGAAAGAACATTTATTAATTGCACCCTGGACCAATTTATCGTGAACACAAAGAGTTAGATACCGATAAGCCACGACGTGTTGTGACCGTTTTCAGTAAAACGAGAACTTTTGTGGTCGTTTTTTTCACTCATTGAGCGTTTCCGGTCTTTGAGCATAACATTTATATATCGGACTGCAAGTTTTTAACATTTCAAATCTTTGGCTTACCACGATGTGGTAAAGATATGTCTTCCTGGTTACTGTCAATGTGGTGCTTTCCTTGGAATATGACGCCTTATACATGACTACGATATGAGAGCTTCTGTTCTTGGATGAAACTATACTGTGCGTGTATAACTAGGTTGAGACAAGCGTGATTTCTGGCTGACTGGGACAAAGTACTTTCTCCCATTGGAGAATAGTGTCTCGTGTTGTTCGAAAACTGCTTTCAAATCAGATAGTAACAGTCATCATTCGTTTTATTTCTTCCTCGGTCACTAATATTTTCTTGCTAGGGATCCTACGCATACAATTTGATTTTAATTCTGTAACAGTTTCTTTACAAAAGTTGATCCTTCAGTACTCACTTCCGTATTACGCTACATCATTTGTGTTTACAAGTAAATAAGTGTCTAATCAGTGATTACTGTGACATTTACTGCACATGTGCAGGAAGATACGCTTGTCCTTGTGCACATCTGCGGTGTGAAATTGTGATTGGCTAATTTATATTTCTGTATTTAGGTGTGTAAGCTTGTAAAAACATTAAATTCACTGTTTTACCGACCTTGAACTTTGAGTTTTTAATTAATGCTTTGTTCATCCCTTGACGTGTATCTAGACGATAAGTCTTGTTAACACACCTGGAAGAAGGAAAAAGGTTTTTCATATTGTACAGGTCGTAGTCTGCATGAGTGGAGCTGAAATGAGAGGGGACTTGTGTCATGCCACTATAGAGAAAGAAAAAAAAAGAAGTTTTTTTGGATGAATTAATCATTTTAAAACAGATAATGTTTTGTTCATTTTGCTGCCATATAAACTATAATATTCTAGGTTTCTTGGCCTTTTTATTCCATTACCGAAGCAGGAAATGAACATCCTTTGATTTTGCTAAAATCTTTAAGTTCAAGAGATTTCATTTTTGTGTATCGAATGTGTGATAATAGGCTACAGTCCCAGCTTGTCTAAAACATAATTTATATAATCATTTTTGCGTAAAAAGAAACCACCAGGCGGTAGTGAGGATTTTGCTCGCTAGTGTTTGTTTCTTGTCAGTAGATAGAGAGCACGCCCTTTTCTAGTAAGATAAAGTAACGAATCCACATACAAAAAATGAGTTTTCTATATTGCGCATCACGTTGTATATTGTTCACTAGTGTTAAACATTAATCAGTGAACACATTTTTTCCCCTTTAGTTTATAATAAAAGGGTTATTCTCCAAAGTGGCTTCAGAATATACGTATATTGGGCCTCTTTGTTACTGAGAAGAAATTGAGAGATCAAGAAAAGTGAAAAATTATGAAAAAAAATTTCTTACTAAATATGCAATGGGGGGCAAGCAGTTCAGTCAGTCGCAACATTTGAGGTATTACCATCACGCCTGAATGTATTTCACTGTAACAGAACGCACAATTCCTTCCTTTTTGTCAGCAAGGCTTCTTCATCAAAATTTTACTGGCAGACTACTGACCAGAGTATTGAACATTTTCGAGAAAAAGGTGAGCCAGTTACCGGCCATAAACACGCCGCAGTTACTTCACGAAATCAAGTAACACCTCATTGTCACATAAGTAACAGACTAGAAAGTGAATAAACGGAATTAACTTAGTTCTGGGACACTTTCATCTGTCGGTGTGCTGTCAATAGCTTTTTGTTTGCAACGGCAAGATCCAGAAAGTTTGTCTGTGGGTTGCAGATAAGGTTAAGGTATAGCCGCCTGAGTTGCAATTGTGCGACTGTTAGGAATGGAATGAGAGTCGTGGACTTCTTTTCGGTACAAAGAGACAATGTCAAAGCTCGGCAGGTCGGCAAAACGAGGAGTCGAGACGAGAACTTCCAGCTATCGCTATGGATCAGAAAAAACGGGTACAACTACTTGCTGTTGGTCGACGTTGACCTTTCACATTGTCAATCCCGAGAAAGTCCTGATTTTCCATTTATCACCTCCTGTTTTCTGCTGAGGAATAAGTTAAGGAATAGTATCACATGCTTAAACGTTCCAGCTAAAGAATCTTTGAGCGTAGGAAGGACTTTGATGATATACCTCGCCATCTAAAATAAATAGCTTAGTAGGTTGTGACGGATTTAACAATCGATTACTTACAATCAGAGCGGGCAAAGGTATCCCAGTATAGTGGTCCTTAATCTGGAATTCACCCCTTGAAAAATAAGCCATAAGCGATACTTAATTCGGAACTCATCGTTCAACTTTATAATAATAAATTATGTGTTTAATATAGCATTCTCGGGTGATTAGCCAAGTGAACAGAATGTTTTCACACAATATTTCGGCGATCGGAACTTCTGTCGCCATCTTCTGGTAAAGAGATGCCGACAGAGTTTCCTATCACAGAAATATCGCGTGAAAACACTCTGCTCACTCCGCTAGTCACCCGAGAATACTGTATTCATTCTCAACGCCGAGAGAAACTTCTATCTTATGTAAATTATGTGGTATCAGACAATAAACTGTGCGAAGCTAACGTATGAATTCACAAGAGGCAGCCCGACAGGCTTCAACCCAGCCCAAGAATGAGTTAGCCGAGAGTCCGAGCTTAAATGACGGTAGACTCAGTCACCAAGACAATACACTGTGCTCGCAGTCTCACGGGCATTTTGCAGTTGGGTAACCGTATGAAAGGCAGAGAGCATTTTGCCTTGTTGGCGAAGTATTCATAATAGAAGAAGCTGTTTCCGAGCCTTCCAAAACCTTTTAACAGAACTAAAATTAGCTTACTCCGAACGACAGGAACGAGAAGATGGCAGTAAATTGTGAGATCAAAGACTCATGACGTTGAGATAAAGTGCTACTCGAACATTCCGCTGTGCGGGAAAAAAAGTGTGTCGAGTTTCCAGGAACTGCACAGTCAATTAAAGACGAACGACTGAATGAAGAGTTTGGAAGGGTGTGTATAGAGAATAAGAACTCAGCAATAAGGATTGCTTATAATTATTGTTTAATTTTGCTTACTTTCTCGGCAAATCATCGAGAGAGAGCGTTTCCCGGCCGCCTGGACAGGTGGAGAGGTTCATCGACGTAGCGGAGGAATGGACGCCATATTTTTCGTAAGAGACGGTGAAGGAGTCGATTAGGTGCAATCGCTCGTCATACATCGGAATATTTGTCTGCAAGTTGATCACGAATTTGGCTTGTCAGCGTGAACTGACAACACTTTCAGTGAAGCCAAGTGTGGTGTTGGTATCGATGCGATGCCCTTATGCTTGCTGTAGTTGGGTAGCGAAAATGAATCACTATATGCAGGCATTGCGGTGCCGAAGATATACAGTAGTCCGGTAATGTGGCTGTGATGGATGTGTACTACTACTCCGTGCTGCTTGCAGAGACACCATCATGGTAATAACAAAGACTTAACTCTCCATCCACAGCAAAACAAAATCTAAACGTAGTGGCCACCTGATAGCGACCTGGTGATTGACAAGCGATAGAAATGTTCATATTCTGTTTATTTTTCACTGAGCCAATGTCAATTGTAAATAATGTGCTTTTTCCTTGTTTGATTGTCATGTTCACTTCGTGTCAAGAAATTGTATGTCAATTGATCTTGTTAATTAGTTTGATTATTAACAAGTTGAATAAATTTGATTGAAGTTTAAAAGACGTTTATAAACAGTTTGCGAATTTGCTAACTTCATTTGGTCTATAATTCATGTAGAAGCAATATTATCCCATCTGTCATGTGTCACTTAATAATTTCATCAATACACGTATCATAATTGTTTGATTTCAGTTATGAATTATTTTCTGTCGCGCCCCACATAAAGTGATGTTGACAAGAAAGGTATTTATAATTATTAGGAATATTCATGAATGAGTAATATTTATTTATTTTAGACTGACAATGTGGTACACCACATCACATTGCACTGTGGCTCCTAAAGTAAATTAATTGGTCACTGTACCTCCGACACAGTGGATTTCTAGTCTTCGTTGAAGTTACCTTTTTTTTTACTTATGGCTTTACACCTCGTCGACGTCGATGTCATTCAAGTTGGAATGGGACTGGCTACAAGGAATGGGAAGTAATTCGGCCATGGTCTTTTTAAGGTAGCATCCCAGCATTCATCTGTAATGATTTTGGGAAACTATGGAAAACCCAAATCTGGATGCCCTGACGGGGATTAAAACTGGCGTCCTCCCGAATGCGAGGCCAGAACTCTAATCGCTCACTCTCCACGCTGGGTGAAGTTATCCAATTAACTTTCTGTTTCAGAAGGAAAACTTTAAGTTTAATAGTCATCATTGTGAATTTTGTAAAACGCGTCTTACAACTATGATAGTATGATTCTTCCAAGAATTTTGCACGAATCGTGAATGTGACAACGCTTTTGTGATAGATACTGTATCAAGAGCTATGAATTGCTTGATTTAAATCTAAAATAATCAAATACAAGTTTTACAGACATGGACGCTAAGGCCATCACAGCAGCAATTTATTATTCGAGTTCTGATCTATGAAACTACTTCTTTGCTTACTGGATTAACTTCCTTGCTTATAACGAAAGTACGGGAAAAACTACATTCTTCAATAACACATATCTTTTAGTTTCTTTCATTGAAATTTTTCTTAATTTTTTACTATGTGCATACATTTTAAACAGAAGGGTGACAATTACGCGTATTTTTTATTCATAACTGTAGTGACAACATACAAAAGCCACAATACATACCCGGTGAGAACGCTCACGCTTTAAGATGATTTCTAAATTGTAAACAAAAATCGCGACTTCATCGCATGTGTGCGTTGACTTTGAACTCGGCAATAAGGCACAAAAAAAAAGATATTTGCTTTTTATTGAACAGTGGAGTATGTCAAGTAGTAAGACGTGACCTGACCGGTTTTGGTTTGTGGTCTTCACTCTCATTGCTTGGTTATTGTATGTCAAACTGAGTGTTCCTGACGCAAATTAATGCTTCAGTGCAGTTTCTGAACAGATTCTATCGACTTCAGTTTCTATTTTTTTCCTATATGGTCCCTGTAGCATTTTCTAATCGCAATTTCTGGTTTATAGAACACCTATTTTGGTAATTATCATCATCTGCTCCTGTTTTCGAGAATTTTAACAACATTTTAACTATGGGATGTTACGTTACGTTTCGGATTGGATGGTGGATATTGGACATTTTATCGTTACAGGGGATGAAACTTGCGATTATATTAGCATTTACCTGCAGAAGTTTCTGGGAAATACAGAAAATCGAAATTTCATATGTGAGTGGAGACTTTCCCGGCGTATCGATACAACAAAATCTTCTCGGGACACCCGAGAAGATTTTGTTGAAATCGAAATCTGGATTGTTGGACCGACTCACTGGGTGGGACAGAACAGGTTTCGTTAATTACCACGAGCCGCGACCTCGATACATCTCACAAATGGAGCGTTGCGTATTCATGGGAGACAGTTGGATCTAACCACTATTCTGCGATCTTGTTACGGTTTTTCTAACAGTGTCTAGAACAAGGTACATCGATTCATATGTTAATAGAAATATGCACGGGATAAATGTTTTGCGCTGATGAGTGATAACAGATCATTTAATAGAGAGAAAACAGTTATTTAGAGGAATGGGTGAAATTTTTTTGGAGAAACACAAAAGAGAGAAAAGAAAGCAAAAATTTATTTCCCGTGGTTCTTAGCTAACCGAAGTCGAAGAGTGACAGCTACAAAAGAGCCATCGTGCAATGACGTGTTGGCTACCCATGCAATAAGATTCGTAGACATCCATAAAATGATTGTATTATTAAAATGAATCAATTATGCTGTATAGCGGGCAGAAATAGTTTTCTGTAACATATGTCAAAACCATTCAATGTATGACAAATGGCAACTAAACCTTTCCACATAATGTTCCTTATAGTGCAACAGTATGTTCTTCCCTACAAAACAACTTCTGATTTTTTTTTCCTTACATAATAGATATTAGATAATTATAGTATTATTCTCCGGTGCTTTATTATTAATTTACTTGCCTCATAAGTAACACATTACAGTCAAATTGAAGTTCTTTAGTATTTATTATTTGCACAGTCAATTATGAAATAGTTCCCCTTAAGCATTCTCCTTGCTGAACTGTTAATTAAGTAATTCAATAATGGAGTCTTGTAGTTGTGGCACAGCTAACTCGCTGTCCCTACATCTCTTACTTCAGAGCATTACCATGTTTCCACAAATTCCTATCACTTAAGCATTTTGGATGGCCTGTTGTATTTTTTTAGGGGTGTTCTGTTTGGGTGAAGCCTCATTCCTATGGACTTTAGTGAGCAGTATATGCTAGGAAAAAGCAGAATAAAGTTACTGTGCAGCCGGATTCGAATGATGATTTGGTTTAGTAGTTGTCCAGATGATCTGAAGTGTGGTGCCACTTTGTTAGATAATTTTTTCTAATTGCTTTACGCCTCATCGATGTCGAGGTCATTAGCGGCAGGAAATGATTGCAGACAAGGAACGGGAAAGAATTCGGCCATGGCATTTTGAAGGAAGCATCCCGGCATTCGCTTGGAGTGATTTGAGGAAATCATGGAAAACCCAAATCTTGATGGATGCTCGGACGGGGATTCGAAAGGACGTCCTCCCGAATGCAAGGCCAGAGCGTTAACCACTCACCCCCCACGCTCGGTTTGTTAGATGAACTTTCGTGAGGTTTATCTAAGACGGTACCTCCCACAGGTACGTTTGTTTCACTGGCTTCTATGGCCGTCTATTCATTACTTTAAAATTTTGACGCATTATACTGCTTTTTGTATGGAGTGAAACCATTCTGATGGTTTTGTCAGTGTCCACACCACTTCATTATTGGCATGATTGTTACTAAATTCCTGAATAACTGGATATTTGTATTTCTTTTGACACTGGTCTGTTTCTAAATTTCATTAGAATGCTTTTTGTATTCTTTATTTTTGGAGTAAATATCTGTTTCTGTGCGTATATTTGCTTACGTAAATGATAGTGTACCACTATTTCCATTTTGGTGCGGTTGTTTGAGAAGTAACAACGTAAGGTTTTATACGATAACTGGTCATCCAGGAACATGGGCTTAACTTGTAAGGTGTCACTGTCATGTCTACATAGTAACTCCCAGAAGAAATTTTTAATGGACGGTTTTCAATTTCTTTCTTCGTCACATGTAGTGTGGTTGTGTTATTCTATGTACAGTTTACTTTCGTGTAGGTGCGTTAGGAGTTGGCGTGTATGAGAGATGAAAGTAGGGACTGGCTATTGAGTGATTTTTGCTTTACACGGTAAAATGTGAAATACGACCCAGACCGCGCGGGTCACGTGACCTACCGCGTATTTTTAACATCAATTTTCTTCGGCAGACAATTTTTTAAATTTTTTATTCGGGCTTTACGCCTCGTCAACGTCGAAGTTATTAGAGGCGCGTCGGCAGACGAGAGGATATGTTTTAATAATTATGAAGATACATATTTCAGTTTAACCTCCCAATATTATAGGAAAAACATAAGCTGGGTATTTAAATAATAGTCTGTTTTGAAGTGAAAACATGCTAAGCGCCTAAAAACTGTAGTGTTACGTTGTTTTAGATGAAAATATTTTATCACAATATTTGTACGACCACAACCGACCAATTAGTATCAAAATTATTCGTGGCCCATTGTCCTTAATAACTCAGGCATTGACAACATTGATCATTATTTATTTTTAAAACCTACCATAACAAGCAAAAGAGTGCGTGCAATAGCGGTAGCAAAGCTAGCGAACGATCTGTTTCTCTGAAATTCGAGATGGGAACTAACGAACTAAAAGAGCGACCTAATTCGCGAAGGGGCTGCGAACTAAACTGAGCGCTCCCAGTCGTGAACTATTATGCGCGAGACTAGTAAGGAGAAGGTAAAACTCGGTACCGGTCCATTCTCTTCAGGACCACTCTTCCAAAAGGCACCTAAGGGGACACCGGTAAACTGTCTTCATCAGATTGACTCACCGAACATGGTGCGTAAGCTGTAACATTCTGGCCTCGAGTTCGGGAAGACGCGGGTTCGAATCCACGTCCGGGCATCCAGATTTGGGTTTTATATGGTATTCCAGAATCACTCCAGGTGAATGGTAGGATGCTTCCTTCAAAAGGCCAATGGCAGAATTCCTTCTAGATCCTTGCCCCACATCCTTTCTCACCTCTAATGATCTTGACGTCGACGAGGCGTAAAGCCACAGGCAAAAAAATGATGAATCACCTCCTTTAACAATGTCGTTTATTTTCATTCAGTATGCAATGCGGACTAGTTTGTGATTAACGCAGGCGTTTGGTAAACAAGCTAGAGATTAGAAATTACGCGCCTCCTGTTCTTCCCCACCGAGCGTGGCGGTGTAACGGATAGCGTTCTCGCCTCGCATTCGGGAGGACGGCGGTTCGATCCCCGTCCGGGCAACCAGGTTTGGGTTTTCCATGGTTTCCCAAATCACTCCAGGCAAATGCCGGGATGCTTCCTTCAAAAGGCCATGGCCGAATTCCTTCCCATTCCTTGCCCCCATCCTTGCCCCCCATCCTTTCCCGTCTCTAAAGACCTCGCTGTTGAGAGACGTAAATACATTTAAAAAAAAAAAAAAAAATCCTGTTCTTCTATCCTGCTAGCGAAGAACCCGTTGGTGCACCATGGGGTCTTGAACCAGCTAACTACATGTTGGATACAAAGTACAGTTACTGCAGTTTCTATGAAACTAACTATGGGACATGCTGGGATAGTAGTGCAAAATTTTTTCCCCTTTTATTCAATTTGCTAAATTGTGTTATACACGGTTTTGTAATCATCTTTCGATAAGAACGTTCTATTCAGCTGTATTTAAGGGCTACAGATTTGCAGTTTTATGGATTATTGAATGTGTTGTGGTGTGCAGTTTTTAAGATTATGGGTTGCTTTATATTGGGAAAAAGTGTTGTTTTTTTCCTTTTTGGGTTGTAATGCTGTCAAGAAAATTAAAATAATTTGACGTTTGCCTCTTTATCCACGGTGTATATTATCTTGAGATTGTTAATAATTCCATTCTACACTTGGTGTTTTTTTTCTGGTTCATTTATCAGTCGGTTAATATCATCAGAATATTGCAATACGGCGTGTATTGGCGAAAATCAAAAAAACATTGGAATCAGATTCAAAGAAACCGTGCCTGTTATCACAAGGGTAAATCCCTCCGTATTTACAGAATATTCTCTACCTAAAATAAATATAAACATGGAAATAAATAATTGGCATCGTTTGTTTAAATGTTACAAATAATGAATGTCAATGGAGAATCTTGTCTCATTCCTAGCGTTGTTTCAGTATGTTCACCACCTCGTAAGATTTTAATATACGTGTTGCAATACAAATTCTGTATTAATGTTGCTATATGCTGGAGGCAGCCTTTGTGTAATTTCACTCCATTCGCTGTACCAAATTCTTTTTCATAATGAAAGAACGCAACGTACGTCGATTTTCGCTTTTTTTTTTTTACTTTCGAAAGTCATTCTGTGCGTCATTTATGTGAGCTTCTACTATCACACTTATGCACCTTTTTCATATTGTTGCTTCATATTTTATGTTTGATAATATCGAAACCTTCCTTCACACTCACCGCTTCACAGGGAGAATAGAAGGCGAAAAAGTATTAACAACCAAGAAAAGAAACGCGACTAAGCATTTGTAAGTACGTCTGTACGCTCAAATTTGTATGTGCAAAACAATCTTGTATGAATAATTATACATAATTTACAAACGCCTTAAAAATACTTCAACACTCTCATCTTCTAGCAACCATAGATATATTTAAACACTGCATTTTTGCAGTACAAATTGGTAATACTCCAAAATCACACGAACTTGTAAAAACTTAATATAACGTTTACCTTTTAAATTTTTTAAAAAGAACGGAATGTTACTGCTAGATAAATGGTTTGAAGTTAATATGTTTTGCGAAAGTTGGTAATTGTTGTGATTAGTAAATATAACAGAGTAATACAGGTACTGGTGCTGGAAAGCTTAAATGTGAACCGTATCTGACAAATAAACACAAAATTAAAATACAAGCAGTTGCTATTACATATTTTGCATTCAAACATCCACTAATTCTAGCAGCTACTGAAATATGTCCTTATATCATAACAATATAAGTAGAAAGCAAAATAGAGGAATTCGACACCTGTTGTTAAGTGCGATAGCGTTTACACAGTAGATGGGTGCTAAAGTTGGAAGGAAACATTAGTATTAAAACAAACAGCCCTCGAGAATAAATGCTACTTTTCTTTACGTCTCGTCAGGAGTAATACACATCGGACCCGTAAACAGAGAATAAACTATTAAGTCAGATTCTATTAATGTTTATTCTGGTATTTATATTGACGTTTACTAATGCAGGTCTCAATAATGTAAACCTGGCGATCAGGTTTATTCACCGTCCAGATAATCCATCACATGCCGTTGCCCTTGAATTGTCCAAATATGAACCTCGAACAGCATGAGTGGAATGCATAGGGAGCCCCCTTTCCAGTTCTTGGTCAACAGTGTAACGTGCGATCACACAGCATGTCTCGTAGTCATGGCCACCGATATACTGCCGTTTAATACGACTTCCGTTTTATGTGCGACTAGCCCGTACCCGCGACTTCGTACGCGTGGATCAAGAATTTTTTTTGCCAGAATTAAATATAGAAAGTTGCTAACGAAGGATTGGTCCCAAACAATATCGAGTAGGAATAATATGACAGGAAAGCTATCACTATATCACTGTACCGTCGAACCTGTCTCTTGAAGAGAATCAATTTCCAACATATTTCTGTCACCATTCGATAAGGGCTCAAATTTTCGTGACTACAACTGTTAATAATACTGGAAAAAATATCCTGTGCCCTTCATACAGATTTCCTTATAAAATTGCATCACAACGATATAGCCATTTAGTCGTCAAAACGTAACAAAAAGATAGAGACTTACTTCCGTATTTATAATAATATTACTGTGGTTCACAATCACACACTGACTGCGAACAACACCTGAGGGATCATTATAACGAAAAAAGTGTACACCTAAAACATTGCATGACTACCTACGATGCCTGACTCTTACGCTGAAAAACAATTTTTAAAAATGTTGACTTACCCGGAGATTTGAACCAGAGAGCACGACGTTCGTAAGCAAGCGCTTTAACCACTAAGCTGCCAGTCCACTATACGGAAACACGGTACGGAGACGATCATATCCAACGTGTCTGTCTATCGCCGTATTTCGAAGTTATGAGACAACATGTGTTATTTATACAAATAATTTTTCAACCAAATGTAGACAGTATTTTTCTCCTTGTTTCAAAGGATAAGTGTGCAAAGTTTCATCGAGATCGGATGAAAACTGTGGATTTATATGAAGAACAAACAAACTAACAATCAAACAAACAAACATACAAACCAACAAACAAACATACATTCATCTTTATATATAAAGATTTCTAGTCTGGTTCTTACCAATCGTGGTGGGTGAGCGGTAAAACTCTGACCTTTCATTCGAATGGACACTGGTTCGAATCCCAGACCAGCCATCCATATTTTGGTTTTCCATTGTTTCCCGAAATCACTCGAGTAGAATGCCGGGTTGGTTTCTTCAAAAGGCCAAGTCTGAATTCCTTCCCGTTCGTTGCTCTCAGTGCTTCCCCTTGTCTAATGATCTCGACGTCAACGAGACATAAAGCAATAAAAATATAGTCTGTTTCATGTTATTTAAACTGTTGATTTTGTGACAAAGAGACACTTGCATTGTCAATGTTTATATTTTACCACGTGTTTGTTTTGCCTTATCTTTTAAATCATATGAAATATGTTTCGCAAAAGTTTACGTAGATGCATCGCCCATCGCACTACACAAGAGAATTTAACGGCGATTTCTGGTAACGCTTTTTCATACTACCCAAAGTAAGCTAAGGTCTATCTATATATATTTAAGAAAGAAAAAGAAATATAGTTGGCCTTTTTGGCCATACAACTACTCACAGATTAATACCTCTATTCTCTTAGCAAGTATATTTCTCACTTTATTACAGAGCTTTGTTGCAATTCGTACTATGGACGACCGGCAAATACTTAATGAAAACTATCAGTGTCCCCATCTGGACTCGAATCGGAGGCTGAAGTTTTAGAACACTTTGATAGCGAGGTTGGTTTTTCTTGTTTGGAAATTTTGTACGGATTATAACAAAAATAAACAGTCATGCTGAAATTTAACAGAATTACTTTCGCCTGAAAAAACTTGGAATAAATGTCAGCTGTCGCATTTTCAGTGCTCCAGAATAACTGCACGCTGCCCTTAAAGTCAAGGTTTGCTCCGTTTTCATGAACAACAGACATTGTGTTACTTTCATTCACATACGGATCAGTAAAGAAGAACAATTCACTATGAGGCAGCGTCCTTGACCAACAATATAATAAACTTGAGCCTGACATTCTGGCAACTTCCGCTCTATGTGCTAATTACAAGGCTGCGCTGGACATCGAAGGGCAGGCCAAGAAAATTTTCTGATTGCTCTGCACATGAACTCGTAACATTCAGCTCATTGAAACTCCAGCTGAGCGTCATTTTCGAGGGACAATATAGTCGCATTGTTCGCCTTGCATTGAGAACTGGCCATTGTTCCGCTGCGTTTGGGTCGCAGTCGGTGTACCATTGGCTTAAATGTTATAATGGCAGTTTTAATTGCATGTGAATTGCTCATTGTGAAAAGCTATTCTAGAATGACTGACAAAAACCAGATGAAGGAGCAATAGGCAAATAAGAGAGATCTAATCTTCGATGATATTCAGCCAGATGGAGTAGTGAAAACACAGTGTTGCGATAGCTGACAGTGCTGTTTTCATCATGTGTAAACTGAAGCGAGCAAAGTCATCTGTCGAGACATTGAGTTTTCACCACTCCATCTGGCTGCACACTCGCGAAAATTAAATGGCATCAACACACATTGCAAGTCTCTGTTCACACAAACAGAAAGATATTTTTGTTTATATTATTAATAATTAAATGCCATGAATCTTAGCTCCCGGTGCTAATTTCGCTATGCGCCTTCTTTCCTACGTTTGCATTACATGGAATGTCGGTTTTTTTTTTTTTTTTTTTTTTTTTTCAAGTGAACTGTTCACCTCCCTTCATAGTTCGCTCCGAACGTTGACTTACTTATCTATAAATGAAAACTATTACAATGATTTTTGCCTGAACTGAAATGAAGTGGTACTTTATGGTTATGGCAATCTCTTCCTTCCCATTTAATATTTCCAATTCTTCTTCCAGGCTTCATCTCCTATGTATACTTGATACTCTCCCAGCACCGTCTGTCTTCAGTTGGCTCCCATCCCAATTCCTTTATCATACCATATATTAATTGCGTTCTACGTAATTGTCACAATCAAATCTTGATGACCTCTTTTGTACTCTGTCCGGTTCCTGTATTTGATATCTTTAATGTGAGTCAGTTACCATCTCATCAACCATCATACTGAAGCAATGTCCCGACCAACGTTTTGTATCCTAGTCACCTCAGTTTCTCAATTCATCCCCACATCAACTTCTCTAATAGCTAAATCACGTCTGAATCTTTTCCAGCCAATTCTAAAATGTGTCCAATTCTACTATGATTATTACTAAATGAAATGCCAAGATATTTCAGCAAGTTGATACCTGAATTGTGTTTGGTGAAGTGCTTCAAAACTGTAAACGTCACATTTTTTTATTATGTTCACGGACGTAAGGAAAAAGCAACCAATGAGAGTGTGAGAAGCGGCTTTAAGAAAAATTTTATACGTCACCTTCTTTCCCGGAAACTGTAATGATATGGGATGGATGCATTGTACTGTACCTTTTGAATCTAACTCTTAGAACAGTTAATACCCACACAACATTCAAGGTTTTGTACTTGAAGTCTTACGGTCTGCTCATTTCAGCCGTGTTAGCTAATGCTCATTAATGGCTTGTATCGTTACTTTCAAAAACCAGCGTCAACATGTTTTTCGCCTAAAACGCAAGGTCGTAACAACACAGCAATAGTTGTTAAGAATGTTGGTTATGTCCTGAACTGTTGGTACTTCAATGGACACTCACTGTTAGACTGCGATGTTTGACGGCCCAAGTGCGGAATAGCAAGGAACGGTAAACGAAGTGAGAGGGGACACCGAATTCTCTGGTATAAACGGTCCATTATCTATGGTGCAACGCTTTTTTCGTTGACACACTTCGTATTCAGCTTGGCACACGTATCAGCTGATCCTGTCAGTTGAAATGAAATAGCACCGGTACTACTACCAACGATTTTCTTCTTGACTGTTTCAAGTCTACAGTTAAACACAATATCATATTCACAAATGTGTAATGTGTCTCTACAACAGATTTTTCGTGACATTTAGAGGATATTTACGAAATAACAGCAATTCCCATAGTGTCAGAGCTCATGTTGGTTACTGCTGTTGAAATAATTCTTGAGGAGAAGGTAACAAGAAGCACAGCAGTATAACTTGCAGTATTTCAGTATTTTTGAGGAATATGTATTAATTATACTAGCTGCTAAAGAAATATATGGAAAAGTGAGAGCCAAATACAACTAACAGGGAAACAAATGGCAGTGGCTCAAAAATTTCTTTTAATCAATTTTGGCCTACAATAGAAAACGTAAACATTGTTCCACCATTTATTCAATTTCTCCTTTCTCGCTTTACAATTGTTTCTCGGTATTTCTCTAACTTTTTTCATTCTTTTATATTTTTTCTTCTTTCCATATATTTCCAGTCCACTTTTCCATATTTTCCTGTAAATACTATTATCTTTCACTTTTTCCTCCATTGTTTTCAATTCGCTTAGATTTGGATTTTGGATTTTCTTAATTAAAGTAGACATACGCTTTCTGTTAATCTGTCCGTGTCGTTTCAGAACTAATAACTTCATTATTTAAATATAATAATAATGGTAATAATTGCTGATATAGTATACTTTACATGAAAAAATCATCATTTGACATACACTGCCAGTATGACTGCGATACAAGGTAAACCAGATGGCCTAGTTTAATTGCATGTGACTCAGGAATGGTTATATGAAGGTTGACGAGACTGGTAATTATTCTATCCTCTCCATTTAAAGAAAAATTCTATTAATGCCAAGTGTTTGGGGCATAGTTTTAAATCACTAAGCCTTCTGTAATCGACCATTACCAATACAATTACCCGCTAAATGTAAGAATAGCTAATTCGTCCTGCTTTGCTGTAAGCTTGTAAACTCTTATTCTGTAATACTAAATCTCGACTTGATGAACTTCGAATAACTGATTCCAAAACAGTGCATGACTCTGCACAATATCTTTTTAATCAAGAGCAAGTAATGTATTAAGAATTTGTTTTTCATACCAGTGAGAGACATCATGGAGGTCTTATATGTAATACATCTCGTACTCGGTGTAATAAGAATTTGACGATTCGACGAAACGAACAAATATACTATAGTTATTCTGGTAATCGATTTCGTTTTTAATTATAAGTAAAAGCAATTATATTTTAATATGATAGTGATGTTTTTTAGTACATTTTGTCATTATGTTCCACTCTATAAAATTCACAGTAATTGACTTTCAAATAGGCAGTTTGTTAATATGAGTGCATGTACAGAGTAGGTATGTGGTGAGTCATTGAGGGGCAGTGCGTTTTTGTTGGGTGTCGTAACCTTGCAAAGGTCGATTCAAGGAGAACTTCCTCTCTGCCACCTTGCTTCCCGACGCGGGCATGTACCTTCACACGCACCAGTAGCTTGATATCGGCTTGAAATTGAATATCCATTATGGAACTAGTTATTCCCAGAAAAATTAAATGTTCAATCAGTCTGCCTATTACAGTCATGACCAGATTCTCAAATCAACATCGCATCACTTTCTTCATATATCACGCCTTTAGCTTATATCCCAGGCACTTATTTCTGTTTTGGTGATGAATTCAAGCAGTGTTATAAGATTTCAGTTATTAGATGGGTGGATGGGGTGATATGATAACTTATCAACTTCTTTTCAACGAAATATTCAGCAGATTCCCTGTACCTGAACTATTCGCTGTTATTTTAGTTAATATTCATCCGTTGTTTAAGATTAATAGAATTTGAATACATAATCTTCAAACTGGAATGTAAATGAATTGATGAAATATTCGACAGTTTAAGAGCTATAATGCTTAACAGGATAAAAAATGATTTCACAGGACTTCGAAGCCTGAACATCGCCTCAGATCTTTACATTTTATATAATTACTGCCCTACCTACTTACTTAATGAGTTAAAGGTGGTCATACAACACTTATACTGCTTTGGCCTTCCTTCCAACGCATTTCCATTCATAATTGTCATATGATATTGTTTTACGTCTCGGTCTGTGTCGTCCTTCCATTGTTGTCTTGACCTTATTGCCATTGTTTAGCTACTTTGCATATAGGAGCTTTCTCCTAATCTACTGCCCATCTTGTTCTCCTAGACCTAAATTAGCTCGTAAATAAAACTTTAATTGTAAACTGTTCCCCAACACATACAGGTCTTCATTTTCACCTTTCTTCTCTGTTTGATCCAAATAATTGTACCCATGTTTTCTTCAACATATTTTTCGCGAAGGATGCTGATCATTTACTAACGTCCATATTCAGGAAACGTTGTTAACTACTGGTCCCTGTTGTAAATTTTAGGCTTCAGCTTTCTGAGAGTTATTTTATTCTAATACAGAAATTTATTGGGATACTCGACTTTAATCCCACATGGAATTTATAATATCTGCGATGGTTAACCTGAATTTAAAATACTTTCACCGAGCCTGTCGTGTGAGTGATAATGATTGACCTGTATTCTGGAAGACGTGTATTCGACCCTGCAAGATTTCGGTTTTCCCAGATTTTCCCGAAATCCTCTCCAGGCGAATGTCAGGATGGCCCCTTCATAAAAGTCCATGGCCAAATTCCGTCCAAATTCCTTATTCCCCCTCCCCTCCCACCCTCCCAACCTTTTTTTGCTCTAATTGACCTCGGCATCGAAGCAATAGAGTCAACTATTTTTATTACAACAGCAGCCTGTAATAATTTGCGAGATGATAATTATCTATGTTAATGATTCTGAGTCTCTTTGCAATAATACACTAAAGAAAAGTTGCGAAACAATAAAAAATCTATAATCACATTACGGAATTTTTATTGCTTCAACGTTTGAGGTGTGTGTACTAAATTACAATAGTAAACTGCAGTGATCTAAAAATCAGGTTTAACATTTTATACGCCTCCACAGTAAACTAAATTTTATTAGAAAATCATGGATAAGCGGTAAGCTTCTTGTTTCATGGAGACTGTCTATTTTGAACTATTGAGACTATAGTAGATATTTTACTGTCATATGTAGGGGCAATAGGATAACGTTTCGTTTGTACCAAAAATGCAACCTCCTTCACGTATTTATCGAAATAAATTTAATGAAAGTGGAGGAAAGCTGGTCTAAACCTCACTTCATATTAACAGTGACTACCATCGTTGTCCTGAAGCAGCTGATATCGTTGAAAAATGAATTATGAAACATTATGGATTATCTCATCTGGACCATCTTCTCTTAACTCATCAGTAGCAGCCGGTTTTGCACAAGAAGTCTTTTCTTTGATGTGTTCCGTTTAAGCAAAGGCCGACTTGTGTTCGGATAGTGTGCAAGACATTCAAAATTACGTCTTCACCTATGCCCATGAGTGATGAGTCACATCACTATTGCAATTAAGAGGGGAAAAGGGTATCATGTAGGAATTAGATCAGAGAGTTACGGACAATCGAAGAGTGGATTTATTTATCCGTAACAATATGAATGAATACTAAGGGACTTTATCAATGCTCCAGCATCAGCAGCGGAATAACTATAGAAGCTGGACTGGCGGACTTCCCTTGTGTCACTTATTTTTCGTTTTAGTTCGTGTAATTCAACTGTTAGTTCTGTTAAAATTGTTGCGATTGGCCTACGATGAATAAAAAAATTGAAATATATTAAAGAAATAAATGTGGTTTGATATTGTGTTGAAACATGGATTCACATGAGTTTTGTGATAACCCCTTGCACTGGTGCATTGTGCCAAGGATTCCGAGTGTGATGGATGAGCGGTTAACGCTCCTCCCTCGCATTCCGGGGGACGCCGGTTCGAATCCCCGTGTGGCATCCAGATTTGGGTTTTCCATGGTTTCCCCAAAATCTCTCCAGGCGAATACCGGGATGCTTCCCGCAAAAGGCCATGGCAGAATTCTTCCCGTTCCTTGTACCCAGTCCCATCCCGCCCCTAATGATCTCGACGTCGACGAGGCGTAAAACTGTTACAAGGATTGTTACTGAGTATTTTCCTTGAAACGATTAAACAATAAACATAACATTTTGCCATTCGCAATTTTAATCATTCTCTCTGATGCATTAATTCTATTGGTTTCCAAGATTAACATGACAAACAAATCAGCGTAATAAAGGGACCGTTAGAATGCAGTAAACAAGATGACGCAGAAGACGTTACTAACCATATATTAATGCTGAAAATGAAGTTAAAATGCTACTTAATTTTGAATTAAAAGGCACGAGAAATCTGATTCACCCTTGTTAGGTTCCATTAAGGCACTCATGATAAAACTGAAAGAGGTAGAACTTCGTATTATCTTACTGTACTAAAGCACTAGAACAAAACTGGTGTGGTCAACACATGTTTAGTTTGCCTGTTGCCCCGAGAAGTTGCTCATGTAATGAGAGGCTGACTGGACCTGTACCACCGTAGCAGACATTGAAATTCGAGGCAAAAACCTTGGATTGATCATTATTTGGACCCGGTTCAGATCGTAATCAGTCGATCTAAAAACTGGATTCTTTTGGCGCTGACAGATACTGCCTGACAAAAAGAATGTCACTGCCAATTTACAACTACTTGCTAACTAGATAATTGTCATGAGTATTCATGTTAAATAAGGATAATCTTATAGGTCGTACTGTTATGAAGTTAGTGAGTTTCACCTCGGCCTTGAAGACAGTGGGCCAACAGTCAAGGTCTGATTGCATGCGACCACGATACCGTAACGCGCTTTTCTCTTCCCTCAGCACGCATCGCTGCCACGCTATTCTACTTTATTCTGCTACTCATAGTGATTTCAAATTATAAAACGTAACATTGCTCTGATTGCCTAAGGAAATGGTTTAGTTACTGCCTTATTTTATTGCTGAAAGCAGGGTATCTATGTAAAATCAATTTTTACATTTCCAAAAGTCATTTTAAATTACAGTTAACGCATCCAAAACACATTTAATTTTGTATTATACCCTTCATTTTAAGTCATTACTTTTATTACTATTTATTTTGTTTGCCTCGTCATATGATTGCCAAGTTGATTTAGGTCATACTTTGGGCGCCAGTGAGTTCAATCAAATACCTTGATATATTGACAAAATAAAGGATCATAAGGAAAGGTGATCAATAAACCATATTAATAATTGAAAAAATAACAAATTAAGAAATAAAATTCGTCATCTTTATTTTCTATTTCAAACATGTTTACGTGAGATGTTTTTATTTCACTGATGTAAAAATTAATGGAACAGAAAGCAAATATTTAATGTTGAACCTGCTAACTGAATAATTCAAAGTAAATCAATTACACTTTTAGCAATTCATAATTGCTGCTCAGTGGATTGCATGAATGATCCCAAAGGCGTTACTGGGCTTTGTTAAACTGGATTCTGGTTCCAACTGAGGCGTGAACTGGGCTCCTTTACCGTGCGTTGGCGGTTGTAGGACGACTCGAGATGCAAAAGTTGTTGACCATTGTGCAGAGATGCCGTCGTGGACTGCAACAGCTGTCGAGTCGAGCGCCCACTGTGCCCTAAACTGCTCGGTGTGGCGTGGTGTAGGGAAGGCGTCTTCACACTTCTGATGGCAGCCCGGCTTCGTCGGCGTCAGGTAGGGTCCGACCGAATGTTCGGCTTCGGCCACCTTCGGCCAAAAAAAGCACCTTCGGCTGCACATTCGGCTGCGGCCAAATTCAGCCGAATGTTTGGCCGAAGCCGAAGTTTTACATCAAGCCCCTGAAAATGAACCAACTTTTACGAATACCGTCAACGTAGCGCGCCAACAGACGATAGCAAAGATAAAGAACCATTTGGAAAACATCATAAAAATCAGTGGGAAGTATATTGTGAAACCAGTGTTAAATACCAGAGCTTGATTAATTAAAAAAAAATAAAAAATCAGAGATCTTATATGCGCCCAAAGACTTTACAAAAGAAGTTTAACAGTCTACTTTACGCGATATCATAGAAAAAAAAGTAGCGCCACCTTGGCCCGATAATCATCCGATTTCTTTGCGGATTAATGTATTACGTATGGACCCTGTCATTGTAAACATGTTTCCGTACAACCTCGTTGAAGGAGAAGGAATTCGAAGACTTAATTTTACTGATCCTCAAACTCGACCCTAGCGAGAGAAATATTTTAGAAAGTCTTTAATGCCAGCTACGTACGAAAAAGTAAACAGTGAAGTTGCATTGATTTTAGAAAAAGGCTGAATGGATCAGTTTTACCACGAAGATATGAAGTGATCAATCAAACACGTTTTTAAGTGTCACGGCACATGGCATTTCCAAAGGTTCCAAAAAAAATAAAAAATAAAAATTTGCTGTTAGTGTGTTGGAAGATCATACAAGGCAATATATTGCACAAAAAATCACTGAAACTGTTACCAAATACAATTCAAAAGAAAATATCCATACTGGTATACGTAATAATACTTCAAATATGAATGCAACCATCCGCTATAGAAACTTCGTTTTTATTGGATGTGTTGCTCACACTCTACAGCTCACGATTCACAAAGTAATTTTTAAAGATATTGCTATAATAGAAATAGTGCAAAAGTGATGTAAAACGTAAGAAGAGTGAACAAGCCACTCGATGTTTTAATTAATAGAACAGAAAAATGCAGTAAATCTGTATATGTTAGAACGTGGTGAAATAGGAATTCCAACTGCAGAAGAATGGATACAAATGAACAATTTTATAACTGTGCTGAAGTGTATTTAGGAAGCAACAACTACTATTTCTAGCGATTTATCAACAGTATCTTTAATTATATCAATCATTGACATCTTAAACACAAAACTTGCTCAGAAGGATGAAGGCTGATCATATAATACTGTTCAAAAGCAGCTTGTGTGGGTCTGTTAACAGGAGATCTGCTTTCGCAAGAAAAAACTTACGGTTGTTGATTGCCGCTCTAATCGATCCACGGTTTAAAATTAAGTATTTGACTAGCGACGAAATTGTAAATACGAAGACTAATATTTTGTCATTTCTACATCAAAACTGTGCACTGACAATAACAAATAAAACGGGTCATTTGGAGTGATTAAATCTTATTTTATTAGTGCCGATGTACCTTTTGTTTTGGTTATATTTAGTACATTTTTAATTAATCTGTATACGTGAAACTACTTTAAAAATATAGTTATTGATTCGGTTTTAACTGAAAATTTAATATGTGATAATAATTTAGACAGCAGAATATCGTATTTTAAAAGCTAGAATAATTTATGCTAGTTAAGAATGTTGAAATTTATTTTTATTGTTATTAAAAAACGATGGTACTACCATGTATTTGATTTAACAAAGCTAAAACTCCAAAACTTATTAATTTAATCCACGGGACAAATTATTCTGATTTGATTCGGGTTGCTACTGTTAAATTTTATAGTTTCTTTATATTATTTCTAAATAAAAATAACTGCATTTATTTTTGCTAAATTGCATTGCTCAGAACCTGGTTTGGTACTATTTTATTGTTTTATTTTATTCTAATAAATAAATACTAAAAACTTTGTTTATAATAATTGTAAAGGTGCAATTTATATAAAAAATACCACAAATAAAACAAAATAACAGTTCATTTTTTGCATGTCATATATACTTCATGTTAGTGTTCTAAGATATATAATTATTTTTGAACCTTCGTCTTCGGCCGAAGGTTATCCCAAGAGCCGAACATTCGGCTTCGGCTTCGGCCAAAAAATGACCTTCGGTCGGACACTAGCGTCAGAGACTCGATCGCAGAACAGCCTGCAGCCGTGGTACACGTTTAGACTCGTCGAACCCTCAGCCACGAATGCCTCCCTTCAGTCGTCCTTCCCCTCACATCACCCTGAATAACACTCTCCCCAGTACTGCAGTCCTCCATCAGACGACCAGCAATAAATTTCAACATACCACTCACAACGCGTTTGAATCACTCTTATCTTCCGAACGTTAAACAATCATTCCCCTCTCTCCTTCCTTGGGAAAACATCATTAGCGTCAGGCTCGCGGAAGCCTCTGCTCAACCGAACCTTTTTTTGTGTGTGTAGTGATCGTCTGGTGAGATCACTCCCTTCCTGTCTGCGGCTGCTCAGTTCTGTAACACAGACAGTTTCGCTTAACGTTGACAAACATCCGCTGTTATTTATCCTCAAACCAGATGTAACATTACAACTTACAGAGAATTTTTGGGAGCAATTTTAGAAATTATTTTTTTAACGTCAGAAATCAATTCCTTCTCATTCTAAGGCTTCTTGTTTTCCGGAAGATTTGTCACTAAACTATAACTAACGTTGTTCGAAAGTTGAATCTTTCTTGAGGTTGAGATTGCGCTAATGTTCAGTTCTTATGCAGTCACTGATTAATCCTATTTTGACAGAACGCTAAGCTTTGGAAGAAAAACATGGTTTTAATGACGAATTTGTTTGATGGTTGAGGAGGGTCTGGGTATGTTCCTGTTGTATGTTTTGTTTTGACCATAAGGGATAATAATGAGAATGAATCTTTAAACGTATTTATTTGTGGTCACATTTTGTTTCTCATTCCTCACAGCACTGTCGAATAAGTAGACATTAGATACCTGTTTGCACAGTTAGGAAGCATGAATCAAGAGGGAAATGTGCAGGTCCCACCGTTGTTATAATCAGATTTGTTAAATCGGCAACGATTATCCTAAGGGTGGAATGATGGTGTTACCCTATATGCAAACTGTGTAAGTTGTAGTTTGTATAATAAGTGCATTTTTGTTTGTGAAATGTGTAGTTTATGAGGCGGATGTTGGGAAATATTTCAGCATTTATCTAGGTGATTGCGGCAGACCAGACTGGTAGGCTGGCGCATGACTAGATCCTGGTCCCGTGATACCTCCCCAATTCAGTGTGTAGTATCCTAACACACACTGGGGATTATGACTCGATCCTCGTCGTGTGATACCTCGCCGATCCAGTGTGTAGTACCCTAACACACACTGGGGATTATGAACTGATGCTGGTCGTGTGATACCTCGCCGAACCAATGTGAATTACCCTAATACACACTGGGGATCATGAATCGATCCTGGTCTCGTGATACCTCGCCGATCCAGTGTGTAGTACCCTAACACACACTGGGGATTATGACTCGATCCTCGTCGTGTGATACCTCACCGATCCAGTGTGTAGTACCCTAACACACACTGGGGATTATGACTTGACGCTGGTCGTGTGATACCTCGCCGATCCAGTGTGAATTACCCTAATACACACTGGGGATCATGACTCGATCCTGGTCTTGTGATACCTCGCCGATCCAGTGTGTAGTACCCTAACACACACTGGGGATTATGACTCGATCCTCGTCGTGTGATACCTCGCCGATCCTGTGTGTAGTGCCCTAACACACACTGGGGATCATGACTGGATCCAGGTCTTTTGATACCTCGCCGATCCAGTGTGTAGTGCCCTAATACACACTGGGGATTATGACTCGATTCTGGTCGTGTGATACCTCGCCGATCCTGTGTGTAATGCCCTAACACACACTGGGGATTATGCCTCGATCCTGGTCGTGTGATACCTCGCCGATCCAGTGTACAGTGCCCTAACACACACTGGGGATTATGACTCGGTTCTGGTCGTGTGATACCTCGCCGATCCAATGTGTAGTACCCTAACACACACTGGGGATTATGACTCGATCCTGGTCGTGTGATACCTCGCCGATCCAGTGTGTAGTGCCCTAACACACACTGGGGATTATGACTCGATTCTGGTCGTGTGATACCTCGCCGATCCTGTGTGTAATGCCCTAACACACACTGGGGATTATGACTCGATCCTGGTCGTGTGATACCTCGCCGATCCAGTGTGTAGTGCCCTAACACACACTGGGGATTATGACTCGGTTCTGGTCGTGTAATACCTCGCCGATCCAATGGGTAGTACCCTAACACACACTAGGGATTATGACTCGATCCTGGTCGTGTGATACCTCGCCGATCCAGTGTGTAGTGCCCTAACACACACTGGGGATTATGACTCGATTCTGGTCGTGTGATACCTCGCCGATCCTGTGTGTAATGCCCTAACACACACTGGGGATTATGACTCGATCCTGGTCGTGTGATACCTCGCCGATCCAGTGTGTAGTGCCCTAACACACACTGGGGATTATGACTCGGTTCTGGTCGTGTAATACCTCGCCGATCCAATGGGTAGTACCCTAACACACACTAGGGATTATGACTCGATCCTGGTCGTGTGATACCTCGCCGATCCAGTGTGTAGTGCCCTAACACACACTGGGGATTATGACTCGATTCTGGTCGTGTGATACCTCGCCGATCCTGTGTGTAATGCCCTAACACACACTGGGGATTATGACTCGATCCTGGTCGTGTGATACCTCGCCGATCCAGTGTGTAGTGCCCTAACACACACTGGGGATTATGACTCGATTCTGGTCGTGTGATACCTCGCCGATCCTGTGTGTAATGCCCTAACACACACTGGGGATTATGTCTCGATCCTGGTAGTGTGATACCTCGCCGATCCAGTGTGTAGTGCCCTAACACACACTGGGGATTATGACTCGATTCTGGTCGTGTGATACCTCGCCGATCCTGTGTGTAATGCCCTAACACACACTGGGGATTATGACTCGATCCTGGTCGTGTGATACCTCGCCGATCCAGTGTGTAGTGCCCTAACACACACTGTGGATTATGACTCGATTCTGGTCGTGTGATACCTCGCCGATCCTGTGTGTAATGCCCTAACACACACTGGGGATTATGACTCGATCCTGGTCGTGTGATACCTCGCCGATCCAGTGTGTAGTGCCCTAACACACACTGGGGATTATGACTCGATCCTGGTCGTGTGATACCTCGCCGATCCAGTGTGTAGTGCCCTAACACACACTGGGGATTATGACTCGATTCTGGTCGTGTGATACCTCGCCGATCCTGTGTGTAATGCCCTAACACACACTGGGGATTATGTCTCGATCCTGGTAGTGTGATACCTCGCCGATCCAGTGTGTAGTGCCCTAACACACACTGGGGATTATGACTCGATTCTGGTCGTGTGATACCTCGCCGATCCTGTGTGTAATGCCCTAACACACACTGGGGATTATGACTCGATCCTGGTCGTGTGATACCTCGCCGATCCAGTGTGTAGTGCCCTAACACACACTGTGGATTATGACTCGATTCTGGTCGTGTGATACCTCGCCGATCCTGTGTGTAATGCCCTAACACACACTGGGGATTATGACTCGATCCTGGTCGTGTGATACCTCGCCGATCCAGTGTGTAGTGCCCTAACACACACTGGGGATTATGACTCGATCCTGGTCGTGTGATACCTCGCCGATCCAGTGTGTAGTGCCCTAACACACACTGGGGATTATGACTAGATTCTGGTCGTGTGATACCTCGCCGATCCTGTGTGTAATGCCCTAACACACACTGGGGATTATGTCTCGATCCTGGTAGTGTGATACCTCGCAGATCCAGTAAGTAGTGCCGTAACACGCGTAGCCACACTATTAGGTCATATACGGTCACATATCTGTTGCTGAGATAATTGCTGACTTGGAGAAATATGATTTTTTTTTCGTAGAACTCAACGCTCGAACAATTTGGAATCAAATCTTCCAAATGTATATTATGCCGATGCCTGTAGCGTAGAGGGTGAAGTCCTATCTTGGCTTTCTGAATCTTGTCGGTTCGAGTCCTGCCTAGGAAGTAAGTGCTTTAATGGCTTCTAATAGGAACGAATCAGATTCCACCCGTCTTTTACTTCAAATTAAAAGGTCAGTTTTACTTAATTTTCAGCATTAATATATTAGTCAGTAATGTTTTCTGCAATAATAAGGTGTTGCGTAGTCGATCAAGTTAAGAGAAAAATAACGCTTTGTATTATTGGTATATATAATGGTGGAAATAAGAACTAAAAATTCTGGGGTGGAGTATTTGTCGTAGTTGGCCAAATGCCATATAAACAGCAAAATATCTCGATAAGTATTCAATGAGAAGTCCCTATAAACATCGACTTTGTCCTTCAGATGCCTCTTATATATGAATAAATTATTTGCATATCATAAGTGGTATATTTAAGTTAATGTTCTGCTAAGACCGAAAATTATTTCAAGAAATATCGCTGTTAACTATACGTCGATTATTTACCAAAAAGTGTTTAAAACATATAGAAGTAAGTACGTTGGTATGAAATCACTTTACCACATAAATAAATCATAAGATTTAACTCTCATGTAAAAATATATTCATTATCATCATCTTTTTCAAGGCTTAAATGGTTGATGGTTTGTTTCGCCTTCACACGTTTTGCTGTGTCCACCGTTTCTTAGGTCGACCGATCTTCTTCATTCCCTGCTTGTAATTTAGCAGCACCTTAGGTGGTCTGCAAACAATAATAATTCCGTATGGTCGTATGAACTGGTGACAGAGTTTTTTTTACTGGTTGCGCATTCCGCCCCTGTCGTAGCCGCCTTAACCTAACCTGATAATCCTACCGGGTACAGGGGACCTACAGTGTAACGTGGAATCCGAACCACGGTAACGTTCTGATGTACTGCACATTAAACTGGAGGCTGTGCCAGAGGTGAAGGTTGGGTTAAGGGCCTATGAAAATCCCCGCCGAGACTGGGATTGGGGACCTTTTGCTCCCCAGTTAGACGCCTTAACCACTAAGCCATCAGACCGATCATTAATAACAATCTTAACCCGGATTGGTTCGTTTCCATTGTATGCCATTACTTTCATTTTCTTTGTTGAGTCTTTCTAATCATAATTGTTTGATGAATTTGCCATTAAGTATAGCCCTCTTTGAAAGTCATTCACCGTCCCAGATAAAATCACCTGGTCGTCAGCAAAAAGCATTGTATCTAATGCAGTGTCATTAAAATGGTTAGGTACACATTTCTGCCATCTCCTAATTGCTTCGTCTAAATAAATAGCTCAGGTGATAATAGGAAACCTTCTCTCACTCCGGCGTTGTTTCAGTCTATTCGCTCTCTTGCAAGATTCTAATATACGTGTTGTAACACAAACTTTCTATTTCATCTACTGTATGCTTGGGGTAGCCTTTGTCTAACGTAACCTGAAACAATTTCATTCTATTTACCTATCAAATGCTTGTTCATAATCGATGAATGTTAAGTATGTGGGTATGTGAAATTCTTTATGTTTTTCTGTCAACTATGTAATAGTGAATACTCAGTCTGTAAATGATCTTCTATTTTAGCAGCCATTTTGTGCATCATTCAAGAGAGCTTCTGCGATTGCACCTATGCGCCTTTTCACTATTTTTACTTATATATTTTATGCTGTACATAGCAGACTTATACCTCCATAATTTCCAGTTTTTGACCTTTCACTTTTTTTTGTATACGGGATAAACTACAGCTATATTTCACTGCTCTGTTACATAGCTATACGTCCAACAACAGCTAAACAATTTAAGAAACGTATTAAATTTTAATGATAACTTAAATAGTTCTGCGTTTAGATCATCACAACCTGGTGTATTTCTGTTTTTCAGTGATACAAATAGTTCGTCAAACTTACTCATTGTTATTTGACCTTTGTGTTATTGGTAAATTATGGAAGTATATTGAGCAAAGCAATGAAGTTTGCAAACCTAATAGAGATACACGAACCTCAAGTAGTTATAGGGGTTAAGTCTTGGTTAAAAGAAGGAGTACTAGACAATGAGGTTTTTCATGATGGTTATAGAGTGTACCGCAGAGATAGAAGAACTTTGGGAGGGGTATTCATACTGGTTAGCAAAGACTACTACAGTTCACTGGTGTTCAGATATCATGGCAATGAGTCAATTGGGGTAGACTTCTGGGGAAATAAAATAGAAAAAGTCAGAGTGTTGGCTACATACCGCAGTGGAAGAATAAATGATAAAGATGAGGCTCTTGGGCAGATACTAAATTCATATTCAGAGTTCAGAAGTGAGCATAGAATGGTCATTATTGGTGGGGATTTGAACTAACCAGGTGTCAACTGGGTAAGGAATAATATTAATATCACAAAGGAACAAAGATTTGCAAATGCCTTAGTAAAGGAAGGAGGCTTTACACAAGTGGTTGAGCAGAAAACAAGGGGGGCAAATATGTTGGATATCTTCCTAATAAATGCTGATGACAACCTTATCGGGTGTCAAGTAACTGAAAGAATAGGTGACCAAAATGCAGTTCTGGTGGATATAAGGGGATTCAGTAAACCAGTGGCCAGAATTGAAGAGGGAAATAGATACAATTATAAAAAGGCACAAATTTTGGAAGTGAAAAGGTATTTCAGGAGTAATTTTCTTAAATGAAGAATGGCACAAGTATAGTGGAGACGAAGTGGGAAGAGTTTAAGGAATAACAAAAAAGGGATGAAGAAATGTTTATTCAAAAACAGAAAATAAAGGAATGTACAGAGCCTACATACTATAACAAGGAAGTGATGAGGTTAAAGAGGTCTGTGAGACGATAACATAACAGAGTTAAGAACAGTAAGGCAGCAGGGAATTCTTGACACAACACAGCAAAGAATTAATAATGTCTAAGAAATTGGTGCAGGGGGACCTCTGACTGATGAATCTATAAATTTCTATAACTATATCAGGTAACTGAGGGGAAGAGAGGGTGTTGAGACAATTATAGATAAGGATGGAGAAGAAGTAACTGCGGATTTAAAAAAGGTAGAGTTATTGAGTAACTGGTTCAGTGAGACCATTAAGGACAATAATTCAGTAAAGGTAGTGGTTATATCAGAAAACGAGCCTATCCGCACAGCTGGAAGTGAGCAGCTTAGAAAATTTGAAACCAAATATGGACATATCATGAAGGAACTAAGGAATCTAAAAAAGTGTAAAGGGGCATGTGTTCATAGTATTACAACAGATAGTAGGATGGGACATTGTACCTTATCTGGAAACATTATTTAAATTGAATCTGAATTCTTGTTGTTTACTAGATGACTGGAAGAGTGCGATAGTAGTTCCGGTCCATAAAGGAAGGGTGACAAATAGGGTCGAAAACCATAGGCCAATCATCTTGACATCAGGGGTAGGTAAATTAATGGAAAGATATGCAACCATATCAGACGTGTCTGTGAGGAACGTAAGTGGTTTTCAAGTCGGCAACATGGTTTTAGTGAAGGATATTCTTGCGAATCTCAGTTAGTAGGCTATATGCAAGATATTTCTGATGAAATGGACAGGAGAGGTCAAGTTGATAGTGTAGCACTAGACCTTTCAAAGGCCTTTGACAGAGTGAGTCATAAAATGGTGCTAAGTAAGGTAAAAACTATTGGAGTTGATAAAAAGCTGATTTTCTAGGTAGAAGAATTCCTAAAAGTTAGAAGGCAAAAAGTTAGGTTAGGAAATGCAGTATCAAAAAAAGTAGGAGTGAACATGGGAGTTCCACTGGGCAGTGTATTGGGACCACCGATATTTGTTATTCTAATTAATGATTGTATTAATGCTTTACTGTCAGAATTTAGATTGTTTGCAGATGACATAATGTTACATAAAAGGATGAAAAAAATAGAAAACTTTAGACAGCTGCAGGGTTATCTATATAGGATAACTAGATGGGTGAGTCAACATGGGATGAAGATAAATGAAAAGAAGAGCCAGCTTATTAGCTACTTATTGAAGACTCGAAATGTAAATACCTCGGCATAACATTTGATAGCAGACTTAACTGGACAGGACACATTGGACAGGTGGTAGGGAAAGGGTTCAAAATCCTTCACCTGTTGGAAAGAGTGATGAGAGGATGCACTAGAGAAGTAAGGGTATTGGGGGTACAAAACTTCGGTTAGACCACTGCTGGAATATGGTAGTGTAGTATAGGACCCACATTTTGGGTTTCAAATACAGGAGCTGGAGTGGGCGCAGAGAAGGGCTGCCATATTTGTCTTTGGAGGAGGGTGAAGACAGTCATGGGCCTGTACAAGGCCTATATTGGTGACTAGCTCGTACCCGCGACTTCGTACGCGAGGATTAAGAAATTTTTTGCCAGAATTGATTATAGAAAGTTGTTGGTAAGGAAGGATTGGTCCCAAACAACACCGAGTCGGCGTAATATGACAGGAAAGCTATCACTATATCATTCTACCGTCGAACCTGTCTCTTGAAGAAAATCAACTTCCAACATAATTCTGTCACCATTCCATAAGGTCTCAAAATTTCGTTACTACAACTGTTAATCATACTGGAAAAAATGTCCTATAGCCTTCATACCGATTTTCTTGTTAAATTCCATCAGTATCGATATAGCCATTTAGTCGTCAAAACGTAACAAAAAGACAGAGACTTACTTCCGTATTTATAGTATTATTACCGCGGTTCACACACACACACACACACACACACACACACACACTGACTGCGAACAACCCCTGAAGGATCATTATAACGTAAAAAAGTGTACACCTACAGCATTGCAAGACAACCTATGATTTGCCTCGCATTGCACCCCTAACTTTGTAATATCTACAGTTTAACATTCAATCCGAATAACCGACGGCCCAGGCGTGACTCTTACGATCAAAAAAATTTTAAAAAATCTTAGCCTCCACGAAGATTTGAACCGGAGACCACGACCCAAACATCAGTAAACCAGCGCTTTAGCCACTGAGCTACATGACCTCTATACGTAAAAACAGTAGAGAGACCTTCATATCCAACGCGTCTGTCTATCGCCGTTCAATATTATTTCGAAATTATGAGACAACATGTAATATTTATACAGATAATTTTTCAACCAAATGTAGACAGTATTTTTCTCCTTGTTTCAAAGGATAAGTGTGCAAAGTTTCATCGAGATCGGATGAAAACTGTGGATTTGTATGAAGAACAAACAAACACACAAACATACATACATACATTCATCTTTATATATATAGATGAAGCATGGAAAGATATTGGTGGGAAAATTAAGAGAGGTACATGGAAGGGTAAAGATGACCATGACTACAAACTGGCACTTGATTTCAGGCATGGGGGTGTGGGAAAATTTTCTTTCATGGGAAACGGTGTAAGGAATTGGAGTAAATTGCAAAGAGAATTGATGAATAATTTACCATAAACACTGAAAGAATTTAAAGTAAAAATTAGTTGAGGGGTGTGTAGGGAGATTGCCTTTAGAACGTGTGCTCCATCGAAATTTTATTAGTTATATATTGGTTTCTGCACTGAAATTCCCTGTTTAGCCGCCGTTACAATCCGTACAGAGGTCAGTGAAATTTAGTAAAAATTAGTTTCCAAGCATGGGATTGTGAATCAGTTTATCTTCTTCTATCTTATTCAAATCACTCTATAACCACTGCCCATAAGGAACAGCTTGTTCTATATCGTTTATGTAATTCTCCATAATTTGTCTCTATCTTTCTTACTTCTCTCTTAAATGCATCTGTTATTCTTTTGTACTCAGTTATATTTATCACTGTCAGGTTTTTCAATTGTTTCAGATATTACATTTTCTTCTCTTTAATGATCTTTACAATATCGTTATTCCAAATTTTTAATCCTCTTTTATTATATGTTTTCCTACGTTTCCCTAAAGCCTCCAATGCAGCTGTTTTTAAGCTGGTTTTAATTCCTTCCTATTGTTGATTAATATTATCCAGCACGGGAGCATTTCCTAGAACATCATCGTCTTTGATGGTAAAGAAGACGTATACTTTTTAATTTTATCAACTGTACCGTAAATTTCTCTTTGGTGGTTTTGTATTTGGCTTCCTATCGTATTATCTCTTAGGCATTACCAGCTTTGTAACAAGTAAACAATGATCACGGTAGCATCTTTGCCTCTGTGTACTTTGACGTTATGTACAAACTTAGTCGTCTTCTCATGTACCAAAGTGTTTTTTTTTTTTTTTACTTATGGCTTTACGCCTCGTCGACGTAGAGGCGGGAAAGGGCTGTGAACAAGGAATGGGAAGGAATTCGGCCATAGCCTTTTGAAGGAAGCATGCCGGCATCCGCATGGAGTGATCTTGGGAAGCCATGGAAAACCGAAATCTGGATACCCGGACGGGGATTCAACCGGTGTACTCCCAAATGTGAGGCCAAAGCATTACTGCTCACCCAGCATGCTAGATGATATTACATTCCACGCGGAACTATTACCTACTTGACCCTCCTTATTACTATATACTAATTTTTTGTTTGTAACATTTAGGGATTATTGCTGTTTGTAACACAAATCCTGTGCCTCTTTCAGTCATCCTTCTTCTGAACTGTGTACCACAAAAAATGGGATTTACCCTATCTCTGTTTTAAATATATAAAAATTGTATATGAAAATTATATTAGAAAGCTAGAAATTTCAATTCTTGGCAACAATTATTGATTTTAATGACAACATTATTTGAAACGTGGAGTGAGGATGAGTGAGTTGTTTTTCGAGAATTGATGAGACAAAGCACCGGGATCAAAATGAGAGGAGTTTTCCATCGTTAAATGAGATAAACACACTGAAGAATGAAGCCATCTAGCTGCATGTGGTCCATCGGAACTGATTGTGATATGATATGATGATGTTTCACATCAATCGAGTAGAATGGTCGGCTCCATTAATCTGGTAAACAAGCTCGTTATCGCAAATAACGACGACGAGGAGAATGCATCCTTTCCTGTTTGTTCGTTAATTACTCAGCCCGAATAGGGTTATCAATGCAGAGTGGTAAAACACACACGACAAATCATTGAATACTACATTCGTGAATTTATACAAAAAACATTATCTGTGCTTCGAGCACTTAATTATAGCCCATTCAGTTGGCACTCAAATTCAAAATTTTGTGTGACATAGAGATTAGTTGGCTGGTATTTGATCATGGAAGAACGAAGGGTGAAGCGTCGCCGTAGACAATATAAAATATTCGTCCAGTAGCTTAGTAACAAGATTCCGTCCAAATTTTCCAAAAGATTAAAACTTTGCCAGTCACGGTTTTAACACGCCACGAAAAACCGGTTGGTACACAGAAGAACTCCAGCCAACCGTCCCTCCGCTAGTTCAGTATGTCAGCCCCATAAACGTGCTTAACCAAACTGCTAAGTAATAAAATTTTGTTCTCAATATTAGCAATTCATCTTCCATTTTGATGCGTGCAAAGCTTAACAAAATACCAATGGAAAAGTCTGGCTTGATGCAATGTTCCATCTCTTTGTACCTCTAAGATAACCTCTTCATCTCAACATACTCATTACAACCTACAGCCTCAGTTATCTATTTCACATATTATAATCTTTACTTTTCCCTACATTTCCTTCCCTCGACCACTTCCTGCACTAATAACTTTCTGCGTGTCGTATGATGTGACCCACCATTCTGTCTCTTCTTTTTGTGAAACTCTTGCATAAACTTTATGCTTCAATAAACATTTCCAAAAATGTTTCTTACCCGTCGTTTTAATTTTTAGAATCCTTTTATAACACCACACTTCAAATGCTTCAATTTTCATTTTTTCCGGTATTCCTAAAGTCCAAGCTTTACTTCATAAAAAGCTGTGCTACGGTACATACGTTAAATTCCCTTTTGCAAGAATATTCTTTTCGCTAGTGTTATTCTACTTTTAACATCGTTCACACTTCTTAGTAGTGTGTATAGGAGTCTTCCCTTCAGTTTTAGTCACTACCCGGTAGAGAAGTTCTAGCACAATATTCCTGCGAATTGCATAATTCTAGCACGTGGGGGGAGGGGGGAAGTTAGGGAGCGTCCATAAACTACGTGGTTTTTGTCTAGGGGGGGGGGGGTTTGCTGGGAAGCTACGCTGGACTACGTGGGGGGAGTTCAGAGCCAGGCCACGTAGTTTTTTTTTCCATTCATATTATTTGTCGCAGTTAAAATGAGGTACAGAACACACAAAAGCAAGTGAATATTTATTTCCGTCATTTAATTATCCCCGTATGTAATTTACGATAGTCTAATAAGAGAAAAAAGTACAAAATGTCTTGTGGAGTCAATAGAGAAAAAAAGCTACGTGCTACGTGGGAGAGGGAGGGTTTCACAGGAGGCCAAAATGGAGCTACGTGGTTTATGGACGCGCCCTTACAAAGGTTCATTTAGACTTCCCACATAGCGTCTGCCCACCTCGCATGCATGCCACTGACGCTCTTAATCAATATAGACATTACAGAAATTTTCATGTGTCGTGAATGCATTTCCAGAGTAATACTGGGAGAATGTTGCACCGCCACTTACCTACCTGTTACTGTTCGTAAATGAGAATGTGAGGCTGAATTACCTCAGCTATTTAGGAAGACATATTCAACCTATTTCTGAAGACACATGGTGAATGGTTCTGCTGATTGAAAAAAAAAAAAGATGTTACAGACACTGACATTAGTACTTACAGTGCATCACAAACATAGGTAATTCTACTTGTAGTGTATTACAGATATTGATTTTGTACTATTGATACTTGGATTAGACACAATGATGTTTGTAACATAGCTGTCGCACCGATATTTGAGCTACTTAAAATTTGCACATATTACGCCATTTCGCTCTAATTTTATAGCAATATCGTAATTTCTACAATGATCATCAAATTTATGTTATGTTTTTTTTGGTCTTACTTGTATCAACAAGTATAATTGTGCGTCATACAAGTATCAATAGCAGTGTTTGTTACACAAGCATAATAACAATGTCGGTAATATACTGTTTGTTTGTAATGCGATATAGTTACTTATATCATTGCTTGTAACTTTTCCACAATGTATAACTATATGTTATGACAGGTATGTAATACTCTGTTACAATTTTCTGAGTATCAAGATAAGCACAACAGACACTGGTTTGTCTAAGCTTGAAAGTACGAATGATTATAATATTTTATAATATGATTATAATATTTTCTCGATAATTAGTAACTATAGTGTTAATCGCGACAATCACACAACAAGTGACATTAATAATAGTTGTATTTAATGTAATGTAAGTGTCGAATTAAGCTATAGGGACAATCAGTGCTGTAGGGAAGTGTATCACTATTTAATTCCTATCGTATAGTTAATTGTAAAGTTAACGTTCCCGGTCACGGAGTGCATGCTGTGCACGATACACAATCATAATTCTCTCCGTTGTGCGTATGGTGCCTATGTATATGGCATTGTAGATAGATTGTCTACTTGGGCTTAAAGTCGTGACGTCATCAGAGGCTACTGTTTGTTAGACTAGGTTATCGCTCTTACTAACAGTGGTGCGTGGTAAATGCATCGCTGTATTTATCGTGGATTTCCTGCCCTTTCTCTAAATTCAGAAATTTTTTCTAACATAAACAAAATTAATAACAATTTTTTGTTTATTTCTCAACTTTAAACTACAAGGGCAAGTGAATTTCATATAATAAATTGCGAAAGGAATAAACTGATAATATTCACCACACAATAGCCTCATCCGCTCCCTGCTATAAAGGGTGTTCATTAATTACCTGTCTTTAGACTGAGGCATTTGGGGGGAGGGTTAAATACGATCGTTTGTTGAAAGCTCGAAACTGATGCCACCTGAACGCGAACTAATCTTATGATATATGAGAGTTGTCGTCGATCATCTTAAGATGATGAGTTGAAAATGTCAGAACCATTTACAGTATTTTAGGCAACTAAATTTAAAGTATGCATGAAACATGAAAGGAATGTGGTGGAGGCGGAACCGGGTTTGATATCAACAAGTCGAATGTCTGTACGAATAATGACGTCACGTGTGATTATTATTATTATTATTGTTACTCCGCGATTTACTAAAAGTGTGTGGCGGAGGGTGCATTGCTCCTACCTGAAAGGATAATAGTTTGGAAGGGATATGGCAGGGGGCCCATGGGCTATTGTGAGTAACCATCCCAACATTCGCGTGGCGTGATCTGGGAAAACCATGGAAAACCCATATCAGGATGGCCGGAGAGCTTTATCGAAAGCTACTCCTGTCGGATTTTAAGTTTTACTCGCCTGGTAAATCCTTTCTATTCCATTCCGTAATCGCTCGTGGAAAAAAATGAATACAGAAAAGAATCGGTTCTGGCCCTGATTTCTCTTATCTTATTTTCAAGGTCATTACAAGATACGTATGTTGCTGGCAGCAATATTTCTTTGCTGACGTTCCGAAATATTTAGTCGTGAATTTTTCAATTAGCTTCTGTCGAGAGCAACGCCTTCGGTGTTCCAGGTCTTCTCAATCTAACTCTGATTAAATTATGTCATTATAAAAACAATTGGGACAGTAAATATATAATATGTAAATACATAATATATACAACTTACGAACTACATACTTACAGACTGAAAATAATAATTTTTCAATTAAATTTTGTTACTGGTACTCTAGCTGGAATCATTCGTAATTATGGAACATTAAAATTTTCTTTTAATTTGCCAATTAATGGAAAAAATGAGGGGAATTTCGGATCTAAAATACTAAAAGTATCTTATTTTTGTACATAGATAACTTAACTGTACATAAATTCAAAAAATATTAGTCGTCTGAGTTTATCGACATAGAACAGGCGACTGTGGGTGGGCGTGACCTCTGACCATTAACTTGTCAAGCCCTAAATGCGGGTTGATAAGAGATAATTGCAAGTCGTGAACTGCGGACATGATAAAACATATCGACTGAGCAGCAAATCGTCCTTGCTACCTTCTAAAACTGATCTTCACTTAATATCTCCTTTCTTACGTGTGTTATACTAGTCACTAATTTTGTAAAATATTAGACAAATTTCAACATTCATCGGCTTGTGCATTCATTAGTAGTGTGAAGATGAAATCTCTCCTGTTTGAAATCAATTTAAATGATCTTTGGTTTCCTTCTTCCCCTAGATAACTTAGAACTTCTAGAGGGATCTCATCAGTTCCTGCTACCTTATTAGAGTTTAAATGTTTCAGAGCTCTGTCGAATTGCGTCCTTGAAACAGGATTTGCTAAATAATCAATATCAGCATTGTCAGTGTTGTTCAGACCTTTTTCATCATCCTGTTTCTCTATGCATTCCTTCCATCGGTTTCCTCCATCTTCCAAGTTACAACGGAAGTTTCCCATCAGAACAAATAATTACTATACATCTTTTCGTAATTTCACGAAAATTATGTTCCATCTTCCTATAAGCACGGGATAACGAATATGTTGCGTAGCTTTGATGAGAGGAAGAGTAACGGAACATGTGCAGTTTACATTCACCGAGTAGTTGACCGCTGCCCTTGACTTGCGAGGGTCATCAGCTGAAGTTCGGCCTCGGGCCTGCCTGTGCATGTTTCATATCCATTCAGTTTTTTGTTCCTGTTATTTGATGAACCATATATACAAGGGGACGCTAATACCAAACGTTCTTACAGAATATTCTAGCTACCGCAAAATACCTTTTTCATTAAGGAATAATGCAGCAACTACTTTACTATTAACCTAAAAAAAATGTCGTAGAAGCCGTTAGTGCTTTTGCTGTTGGCTGTTAACGAAAGTATCTGTGTGAAAATCTTCTCTTGTTAATATCGTTTTTATTATAGCTAGTAATTATGATAGTAATTTCTTTATAAGATATGTGAGCATAATCGTCGTATCTCTGAAATCTATTCATTTGCCGTCCTCGTATTGCTTGTTTATAAAACCATGAGATTTTACTGTTACCGGAAAGTATACAACATTCTATGTAATTTCTACAGTTTTATACCCAAGGAAGACGACTGCGAAATAAAAAATGTGTATATCACGTGATATACTCTTTTAGTAATGCAGTCTTTGGGCATGTATTATGATAAATATATATTTCCTCTACTTTCAAAATTGAACTATGCTGTCTGTTCTTCTGAATTTCGTGATAGATATTAATATATGTTTCGTATAACTGCGTACTGTCTCAAGTCTTCCCAAATTAGTAAAATCTATCCGCACGTACATCTTCATTTCACATTTTAGCAAGTTATCATCAGTTCACACAAACATATCATTTCGAAGGGTGAAAAAAGGAACTTGATGTGGTAGCATTTTATGGTAATATGAGTAGACTTTGTGTTTCATTGGTGTCGTTTACATCTCGATTCATCAATATTTGGAGAACAGGTCAATAGTGTTTTTTGCTTATATTTTACGCCTCATCGACGTCGAGGTCACTGGAGGCGGGAAAGGACTGGGTGCAAGGTTGGTAAGGAATACGGCTATAGCCTTTTGAAGGAACCATCTCAGCATTTGACTGGAGTAATTTTTCGAAACCATGAAAAAACCGAAATCTGATGGCCGCACGGGGATTCTAACCGAATGCGAGGTCACAGCAATACCGCTCACCCACCACGCTCGCCACGTTAACCAGAAACCTTTGTCCGTTGATTATATGCATCTGAAAGAAGCCAGGTATAGCTAATGTCTAACAATACTTTTGGAAACTATCTTTACACTTTAGTCATAAGCTTATATTGTTTAAATCTTTTAATTTTTCGAGAAATATTGTTATTGGAGAGGATTTTCAATTAAAAGCGGAGGGGGGTCTTATTTACCTAACTTATAACTAATGGAGCGTAACTTTTTTTTCTTGGCCACCTAATTATTATGGATAATCTACTTTTTTACTACTGTACTGGATTTATGATGTTTCTATTCACCAGGGACCTATGTTGTGTTTTTTAACCCTGCTTGTAACTGTTGGAAGGTAAGTGGTTACGAGAGAGTAGAAGGAGTCTGATGGTGACTATTCTGGAGAGCTTACATTTTTGAAGACGTCCAGATAACAATTTCTCGTCTTCACATCCAGCTGTAGTTATTTTTAGAAACTGAACAGATATGATAGGATCTATCTGATATTTGTTTTATGTGATCTCCATTTTGAAATTTAGCTAAGAGAGCATGCCAACAACAGTAGCAGTGAGTGGTCTGGTTCCTCAGTGGTTAAGGTGTCTCACTGGGGATTGAAAGTGCCTCGGCGGGGATTTCCATAGGCCCTTAACCCAATCTTCACCCCTAATGCAGCTTTCTGTGTAATGTGAAGTACACCAGAACGCTTATGTGGTTCGGATTCCACGTTAAGTTGTAGGTCTCCTGTACCCGGTAGGACTTTCTGGTTACGTTAAGGTGGCTTAGACAGGGGAGGAATGCGCAGTCAATAGAAACCCTGTCACCAGGTCATTACGGCCATGCAGAATTGTTATTATTAGGGCCAGCGAAGCGAGCCCTTACACTAGGCGATGATTTGTGCACACCTTGTGGTACACTTTTGAAAAAACTGCAGCACCTAATGATGTGACATTCAACATACCAATTCAAAGTTAATTCTAGATGTGCCATCAATCATTATTTTTGCAAAAAAAAAAAACAAATAAATTATAATTATTTTTATTCGTGCATGCTGACTAGGAGAGGTCTTCTGTGTGGAAACCGCTTTCGTAGAACGAACATGTCTAAAAAATATTACGTCACCTCTGGTTTCTTGCCCTAAAACAGTTCTGCCTGGTGGGCTTTCGTTTAAGAGAAATCGGGGATTAAAAAGTATAAAAATTGTGTCTAAATGAGTTATACCGCTACGGAAGACGATTTGCTAATAATATCGGTTTAGCCGTGCGTGTTGAGGGCCGTGTGTTCAATCTCACGACCAGCGAAATATTTTTTCTGTTTGTATTACTATTCGATCTTGTAGCATTACAAATTTGTTACGAAACAAATTCTCCAAACTATTTATTTTCATTTGAGAAATACGCAAATATCTGATATATAAATGATATAAAACATTTGAAACAAAAATTACGTGCACACCAAGAACATTTTATGATTGATATCCTTCCACAATGACATACAGTAATTATTATTGATGTAACAAAGCAAATTTCGTTAACATTTGAACATTTGTAAACTCATAATTTCAATTCAAAATTTGTTACTAATCTACTGATCAAATTCGCCACGCCTATGAATATGCTTATAATCGCACTCTCGAATTCAAAGGTTCAAAGACTGTGGTCATGCGAAAGCAGAAGTTGGCAAAGTGAATCATTCATATATGGCGCATTATGGTTTTACACTATTCGGAGAATTGCTACCACACATATTCCTTTGTACTCAGGAACCGGGCAACCAGTTTGGTCCAAGGATACGTGGATAAATTCGGCGTTTCGAGCTGGAGTATGGAAACGTTATTGGTGACCTCTTCAAGATCGGGAAAGCTGACGAAAGAATTGTATGCAAAATTTTTGGATTTGGTCATTAAACCATACGTCATAAATGAAGAATTTTGTTGGTTGATTCTTGGAGTTGTCACATTTACGGCGGTTTATGATCAAGACTTCTCAAATGAATTTGGAAATGTTACTTGCACAGTAAAAGTGTTACCACCTAAATGTATGCATTAATGTCAACCACGTGATGTGAATTTCTATCATCAGGCAAAAATACTAAAAACAAGGCATCAAAGCGCGCCCGAACTGTAGCAAGATAATATGAAATATCTTTATGATGTGGTAAAATATGCCTTATATGGTTCAAAATTAATGAATGAAAGACCAGAATTTGCAAATGTTAACGAAATTTGGATTCCTACATCAATAATAAATACTGTATGTGCCCGCGGAAAGATATCCATCACAAAATGTTCTTGGTGTGCACGTAATGTTTGTTTCAAATGTTTTATATCATCCAGATATTTGCGTATTTCTCAAATGAAAATAAATAATTTGGAGAATTATTTTTCAAAACAAAATTGTGATGCTACAAGATCGAATAGCAAAAATTACAAACAGAAAAAAATATATATATTTCGCGGGTCATGTGATCGTACCTAGAAACCTCCGTACAGGAACACACCACGGTTAAACAGATGTTATTAACTAATTGACTTCCAAGACACATTTTTATACTTTTTAATCCCCGATTTCTGTTTAACGAAGGCTCACCAGGGAGAACTGCGTTAGAGCAATAAATCAGAGGCGACGTACTATTTTTCAGAGATATGCGTTCAACGATAGCGATTTCCACACTGAAGACCTCTCCTTGTGAGAGAAACCACAGGCGAGTGTGTCCATGGGAAGGGACGCAGTTTGAAGTGTTGGAATTGTATGGAATTATAGTGTGACGATTATATGGCACCATTAAGTGCACATATAAAACATATCAGAGAAGATCCTAATGAAACAACTTACCACCGCAACGGTAACGGTGGGATAATCAAATAAACTGTTCACGTAAAGAGTAGTTTGTGAGTTCGATGTCTACCTGAGAATTTATTCTCCAGAAAGAGAGATTTTTTATATTAAAGATTATATATGGTTGTTTAATGTTCTTTGTAAATAAATCTGTAACTTGTGTAAATGTATATATATCGGTTTTGTAATTATACAACGAAATCCAGCTGCCTCCCTTAATCAGTTACATTAATAACTGTATAATTTTAATAACTATATAATAATCAGGTGGCTATAATAAAAGTAGAGAATCACGAGAGACATGCATCAGTTAAAAAGGGTGTGAGACAAGGCTGTATTCTATCCCCGTTAATATTCAACTTGTATGTAGAAGAAGCAATGAAGAAAGTTAAAGAAAAATTTCCATGTGGCATAAGTTTTCAGGGAGAAAAAATCAGTATGCTACGATTTGCTGACGACATTGCCTTATTAGCAGAGAGGGCTGAGGATATTGAGAAGTTATTGAATGGCATGAACAAAATACTGAAGGAAGATTTTGGACTGAATATAAACCAAAGCAAGACAAAAGTGATGAAATGTAGCAGAAATGATACCAATACTAGTGGATTAAATATAAAAATAGGATCGGATGCAACAGGAGAAGTAAGAGAATTCTGTTACTTGGGAAGTAAAATTAAAACCGATGGCCGAAGCAGGAATGATGTTAAAAGCAGAATAGCACTAGCAAAAAGAGCCTTCATGAAAAAGAGAAACCTTTTAGTTTCAAATATTGATCTAGGAATTAGAAAGAACTTTTTAAAACTCTTTGTTTGGAGCACAGCACTTTATGGTAGCGAAACATGGACTTTAGGAATACTGGAAATAAAGAAAATTGAAGCATTTGAAATGTTGTACTACAGAAGAATGCTGAAAATTAAATGGACAGACAAAGTAAGAAATGAACGAGTTTTGGAAATGATGGGCGAGGAAAGAAGTTTGTGGTAGAAGCTTACAGAAAGAAAAGACAGGCTGGTAGGTCATATTTTGAGACATGCTGGATTGGTTAATAAGTTGGTGGAGGGAACAGTCGAAGGTAAGAACTGTAGAGGAAGACAGAGATTAGAATATATGAAGCAGATAATTGAGGACGTGGGCTGTAAGGGGTATGTAGAAATGAAGAGGTTAGCACAGGATAGGAAGGGATGGAGGATTGCATCAAACCAGTCGAAAGACTGACGACAGCAAAAAAAAAAAAAAAAAAAAAAAAAAAATAATAATAATGATAATAATAATAATAATAATAATGATAATAATAATAAAAAATTTAATGATAAACTATGCAAAGGTTAATGACAATAAAAATTAAAGTACACTCTACATGGAGATTTGAGATTTTACGGGAGAAATATGTTTCCACGTAACTAAAACAAAACAAAAATGCATGCAGGTCGGTAGTTTAATGAAGCCAAGCACAAGAATCATAAAATATCTGATAAAACGAGAGGTCATTCTTTACAATGCAATCACCCGGAATCCGCCTCGATAACAGTGTCTGCATTTCAAAGATAATGGCTACGTCTCCAAGATCACCGAGCCGCTGATTGAAATATTGACTAATTTCTGTCGGTAAAGTGACTCAATGAAATCTGTTCTCATCACCATATGTTCATAAAAATATTCCGTGTTATTCTGAATCGTCCTTCCCTCATCTCGAATTCCCAGTATTGAGTGCTAATTATTTCTGCGTTTGCTGGCGATGGCAAAGTCTGTTAGAGTACCACTATTTGAAAATGTTCTACAATGAACCACAGCCAGAAAATTCTGTTGGTTTAACATATGTTTGGATTATAGAGGGTAAAAAATTTAGAAAGCCTCGCATTAAATAGAAGATTTCTTATTACAGAATTAGTAATATTAAATATTCAGGTATGTTAAAATGTAAAAAACAAGAAGAAATTCGAAACAGAAATCTCGTATCTGATAAAAACAAATTAAATAAATTGATATTGTGAAATATTGCTTCTTATTATAAATGTGCCTAATTTTTTTTTCAACAAACTAAAAACAAGGATTTTGATTATAGTTCGTGAAGTTTAAATATTAAAATTCTTATGATTATTATGTAATTTCTTTAATGTTTCTTATAACAAAACTTCGCGAGCCACCACAAAACCGTGCTTTTAGCTAGTTATAAAAGTAGGTGTGGCTATGTTTCCCAGTGCCTACATCTTTCTGACATGAAAGCTAGTCGCCGTAGATAAATGTCGTTTGGACGATCAAGTCATAAATAAATACTGTTGGAATCTCCTGAAAACTGGATAGATTCGGTGAGTTTAGTTTTCCCCATTTACTTTGCTGCTTCTTTGTCAGTAATACACATCAGGTACTTATATAATCGCATATCAAATTTCTGTGTCGGCTCTGTGTTAAGTCTAGTCTATGTATCTATTTTCCGCGTGGAGATGGCAATTTGGACTATCTTGTGAAAAGTATTGTACGGCTCCTTGTGGCGTTGATTTTAATTTTCCACTAGCTGATCAGAGGACACAGTGTCTCCATACTTTTTCTCGCAGAATATTCTAAATGTCTTTTTCTGGTGAATAGACCTGTGCCATCAACTGAGGAGCACCATTGCTGCCAAACATATGCAGTGTGTCAGTAAGATACGTGCGATAGAGAATACGACCGAGCACTCAAACTCTCTGCCACTCCTGCCTCGATTAGCCTTAGTATTTTGACTGTGCACTTGCGTTTCAAGAAACAATTTCTGTCTGCTGGAGATAAATTTATCGCTCGATTTATATACTCGAGAGCTTTTGGTACGGATGTGCCTTGCACATTACAATCTCGTGCCACGCGCTGTCGAAGGTATTTTCCTTTCTCCAGAAATAATGCTGTGATTCCTTGAAAGATGTGCTGTATTACCATTGTTGAACTATACAGTGAACTTTCCTGAAATTGTATTGCCACGCAATGGGTGTACTATTTCTTCTGATGTCCAATTTAAATACTTTAGCAACAATAGGCACTAGTGATATGTGGATGGACATTTAAGAATGTATCTTGTGTATGCTTGGTTTAGATAATCCCATTATCTTTAGAATCTTCCAGGTTTCATTAAAAACGTGGCAGTATCTAAAATAACAAAATATATATATATATATATATATATATATATATATAAAACGGAGCGTCGTGGTAGAGCGGTAACGCTTTGTCCTCGCTTCGGGAGGACGCGGGCTCGATTCCCCGTTTGGCCATTCAGATGTGGGTTTTCCATGGTTTCCCAAATTGACTCCAGGAGAATGCCAGAATGGTTGCTTCAAAAGGTAATGGCCAAATTCCTTCCCGTTCCTTACCCTCAGTCCTTACTCTCCTTTAATGATCTCGAAGCAGACGAAGCGTATAGTCTCAAAAAAAAAAAAAAAAAAAAATATGAAATCGTTTCCAGTAGGCCTGATTGGTTTTTAACCCACATACGAACACAAAGCATGTTCCATAACCCTTATCTTGAAATAGGTTGTTACTGTGAAAGGGGTTACCAATCCATAGCATCTTTATAGGGAGTAGTGCCTTCCAATGTGAAACAGATCATAAATAACACTGTACGCATGGTAAACTGTGATGATGTTTCTGTTCATTGTACTGTGCTGTGAATCATAGATGAAAGATAGGAGTGGGAGGCGAGCTACCCAGGTCTACTCTTCCGAAAGTTACCTTCGGACCGCGAGCTTTCAAGACCACATGCAGCGGAAGAATAAACCCAATCGTTATCGTTTGTTTTCACTTTATGCTAATTGCGGAGAAGTTTGGAATTTAATCCAAGACTTTGGTAAACAATGTAGTGGTTAGAAATCGTACTAACGACTGTTCTATCCTGTTGCCCGAGTCTTTGATCACCGCATCGACACCGTGAAAAACTGCATACACCGTAATTGTGTCTCCGCGTGGTCAGGGAACGAGACGGGTAAACTACTATCATGACTCATATTTTCCATACATTGAGTAATTGCCCTCGTATTGGTGATTCAGTGGTGATGTTGTCGACAGCACGAATTACTCTGTCGTGGTGTCATTGTGCTCGTCTCGTCATCAATGACGTTGGTTTCAAACTGACTTCGAAATCAATTTTTTTTTTTTTACTTATGGATTTACGCTTCGTCGACGTCTATGTCATTAGAGGTGGGATGGGACTGGGGACAAGGAACAGTAAGGAATTTTGAACGAAGCATTCGTGCATTCGCCTGGAGTGATTTGGGGAAACCATGTAAAACCGAAATCTGGATGCCTGGACAGTGATTCAAACCATTTCAGAGCGTTTCGAAATCTAAGTGCATGTCTTTCCTAATTCAGTACATTGCTACTTTCGATTTGGAGGAGGAACAAAGAGGTTGCACAATTTGGTGATTATGAATTGTGCACCATCTCCTCTCCTACCTTGCTGGCCAAGTAAGTACTGACTATGAAAATTTCTTCCACCACTTCGAATCGAACCAGCTAACCCCGTGTCACGGTGCCCCCACCATCTGAGCCCATGGGGCACGCAATTTCCTAAATACATGATTAAAAAATGTAAAGTACTTAATCAAAAATTACTTTGAGTGAGATATATTGACTTTTATTATTTTTAAATTATTCTATTATCAACGAACTTAATTTCGCGGTCTAGACGGGAAAGAATACATATGTTTAACAAAAGTATCCCAGATAAAAATTTGAGTAGCTGGGTAAGGTCATCACCAAACTTAATTTTTTTTTGTTATGAAGCATTTCGTCTTCAATACATATTGAATGTTAATCTTGGTTGACGTATGATGTAATTAAGAGAGTTTATTTAGCTACTTAGTTTTTTTTTTTATACTAATCCCACAAATGTTTCTTAACAACTGTTGTTAAATATAATGTAGGTATTAACACCACGTTATTTACTGAGAAATTCTAATGTAGTACTGCATATACGTATGAGATCTTGAGCAGGATATTGACGTAAAATATAGAAGCCTCCGAACCTGTGGTATGCTTACCCAACATGAACCTCGCCTTTTCTTGTGTATGAAGATGAAACTGCGGTTAGTGGCCGTCTGGAGTTAACCTGTTTATTTGAAAGGCGGATGAATGTTGAAACTGGTTCAGCCTTGGTGTTTGTGGTTCATGAAGGGCCGTGAAGACACGCATCATACGAAGCATTGCGTCACACCGCCTTTACGCAAAGCTACGAGTATTACTACAGAAATACATCACGCTAATTGTAATATGTGCTGTGCATCCTCCTCTAACAGCAAATCGAAATTCGGGTATTAAAATCATTTTTCTAGTTCCGAAGGATAAATGAAGGTGATAAAAATTATATAAATTAGGAAATTTAATATTATAAATTGATTTACAGTTTTTCATAACCTTCCATCCTTTATGTGTTAAAAAAAACAATTTTTTCATTTATTATTTTGATATCATTCTTACACATCAATTTAACACTTAAGGTATTTTTTATTTTTAATCTAGACAACAATTAACTTTCTTTCCACAATTTGTATTTAAGATTTGAAATTTTGGGTCTTAGTACTTTTTATCTTTTTTCAATATCGCTAAGGTTTTTAAAATCAGAAGATTTATTTAACTTTGCGAGGAGTGATTCCATATCAGTATATTACTTCGTAAAAAATAGCCTACTAGTCCATATCGTTCTTAATATAAAATTGTATCGTAAAAACTAAATGTAGTACCAAAATGCAATATGGAGAGATAAACAATGTGGAGAAGAAACAGATATGAACTGCTTGCCAAAACATAAACTAACAACGGATAAACATGGTAGCTTATGTAAAAATTATTTTAATGATTATGACTGACATTATTGTATAAACCCCAACGAAGTAGTACCCTGTTGGTGCGATGGATGAAGGCGGATATACCTCGTAGAATACGGGTTGCCAGTGTTTTTCTTATCATGCTACCCTTCTGCCAAAAGAAAAGTTCCCACGCTCCCCCCCCCCCCCCCCACCTTCCGTCATAAGAAAAATCTCCACCCCCCACCCAGTCACAGTTTTATTATTAAAAATGTAAATGCTTACTTCTGCAGTACTAGCAATGGCATCTCAGAGAAAATCATATACTGTAGACACACGTTCTGTAGACACCTAAGTCAATACAAAGTGTCTGGCTCGTGATCGACGAGACTGGTTCTGGCGACGGTTAACACTCTCGTCCAGCCGAAAATGTGTTTCCGTCCCCGGTATGACGAATACGGTATCCACCTCACACGATCTTCTCTTCTGAACCTCTTTACCTCGGAGCTCATTGTTCGAAGCTAGCCATTATCCTTTCGACACCACAGACTAATTGATCCAGAGCAATGAGAATCGAATTTTACAGTTAGATTCATTAACGTAATAGCCTGGTACCCTTCCCCTTTTCCCGAAAAATGCCCCGGAGAAAATTCCGCTACTTAGACAAACCTTTGGACGAATTGTCACACTGTATTTCGAGGTCAACAGCGATACAACCCTGTATGACTGGCCACTGTCCAGGGTTTTCGACTAGTGCCGGTAAAATCAGATCCATCAATTTACTAGACACCAATCGGCCATCCCGACAGTCTTTTGTCATTTTGCCTCCCTTCAATAACGCTACACTTGTATGACCTGACAGAACAAATGTGTTCCATCACAATATGTACAGAAATAAATGCATCTAGAATTTGACACACATAATCTCATCCTGTGACGCCTTTTTGGAATTAATTAAAAGTGGTGCATGGAAGGCAAAGGATGACCATGACCATAAACTGTCACTCGATTTCAGGCATAAGGGTGATCGAAAATTTACTCTTGTCGGTGAAGGAGCAGGAATTGGAATAAATTACCAATGGAAGTGGTGAATAATTTACCAAAAACGATAAAAGAATTTAAAATTAGTATAGGGCAAAACTAGGTGGGTACAAGAAAGAGAAATAAATAAAATGTGTCTGTAGGGAGCAACAGAAGCATGCGTGGTGGGCGAGTGGTTAACGCTCTGGCCTCGCATTCGGGAGGACGCCGGTTCGAATCCCATTCCGGACACCCAGATTTGTTTTTTCTATGATTTCCCCAAATCACACGAGGCGTATGACGGGATGTTTTCTTCAAAAGGCCATGGCCAAATTCCTTCCCTTTCCTTGACCCCAGCCCTATCCCGCCTCTAATGACCTCGACTTCGACGAGGATTAAAGCCATAAATCTATCGCAATTAAATTAAACTTAACATGTTCAAAGTAGCAGAGTGACATGACGGTAAACTTAAAGAAGGTAGGATAGTGATAACCAGTTAAGCTCAAATCAGTAAGTAATAATAGTGTACAATTTAGCGTATATATCGCCTTGCTTTTAGATAGTTAACTTATGCCAGTTTTTGGTAACATTTGTGTTTTAGCTGTAAATTAATTTGTTTAGTACTTCTGTGCAATACACCCAAAACACATCCATTCAAAGATTTTTTGCCCAAACAGCTTCATAGTTAAATCAGAAAGGTATGTCACAATATAAATTCTGTGAATGATCTTGAGCGTACTCTCTTAAATTTCAGCCTGGAATTAATAACGAGCAGGTTGTAGTCAGAGCCTACATCAGCTGCAGAGTACGTTTTACAGTTTAGTACTAGGTTTTTGGATCTTTGTTTGGTCATGATAAAATCTAGCTGATATCTTACTTGTATCCCACGGATGTTTCCAAATGTATATCCTTCGTGCATGATTCTTAAATAGCGTGTTTCATTTTATCAGTTAATATTTTTTATAAAATTCTGACAGTCTGCTTACTTACTCATTTCTTTCTCCTTGACTAATACTTCCTACATTAATCCCTTCTTTTCCCTCACCTACTACCTTATTTCAATCACCCATGATTATTAGACTTTGTTCTCCCTTCACATACTGGATTTTTTCTTCATTTTTCATTCTTAAATTTCCTATATATCGTCATCATCCGTTTGTCACTTTGACATATATGCTTGTACTAACATGGATGGTGCAGGTTTAGTGTCTTTCATCATAGAAATAATCCTGTGACTAAACTGTTCATAATAACTCACCCATTTCCATGTTCTCTTGTCCATTACAAATCACTAACTCCACTAAAAGCTTGTGTGCTATTTATTACAGATTCCACAGACCAGAAATCCTGTGACTCTTTCCATTTAATCCCACTAACCCAAACAGCTTCGAACTTAAACTATTCCATCCCCATGTTTATGTTCTCTAAACTAATCGCCCTATTCAGATTTCTAAAATTTCACATTCCGACCCGTAGACATTCTGACACCTCCATGAGCGGTCTCTGACCGTAGATCGGATTGGAGGACTAAGTTACGTCAGAAATATTTTACCCAAGAAGAATATGCAATTTGAGAGTATTACATGGCCACGATATATCCTTTGATCATTTAATTCAGTGACTTCCCGTTGCCTCTTGCATCTTCATGCTTCTGATAATTTCTGATCATTCCGCCGTTAAGGCACCCCCGCCACACACTTTTAGTGAATAATAATAATAAAAGAAGTGTTCCTAACCCTAAGGGCAAGAGGGTGCCCTGGACCACTCCCAATTCCTCCGCCCTTCTTTCAAGAAGCCGTTTTCAAGCAGTGGGCGACACCTTATACCGGGAGTCATTCAGTCTCCAATGCAAATAAGGTGCACCACGTGAAGAAAATATCTTTTTTTTTTTTTTTTTTTTTAAATAAAGGGTAATATAGTCTTTCCAAAATCCTTACACTCCACTTTTTTTTTTTAATTATTGATTTACGCCTCGTCGATGGCTAAGGTCATTAGAGGCGGGATGGGACTGGGGACAAGGAACGGGAAGGAATTCGGCCATGGCATTTTTGAAGGTAGCATCCCAGCATTCGCCTGGAGTGATTTGGGGAAACCATGAAACCTTACACTCCAGAGCAAGGATCTGATAAACTATAATTGATTTTTTTGCAAATAAAAAGGAATCATACCTGTTAGATGAGCTTCATTAAAATGGTGTTTCCATTGTATATAGGTTTACTATTCTGTGGAGTTATAAAACTCTCTTTATCTGCTTACAAAATTCGGGTCAATGGCTTCTTGCAACTCTGGCTGAGAGTTTCCTGAACTTTTATTCTGTATTCGGGTCTGGCATCGGTCATCGTAACAGCTTGCACCAGCGGAGGCAAACACAATGAAGCGGTAGTCGCGTCTGTGGCGTACAAATGGCCTGTGAAACAACTCTGTGTACTGGGACAGCTGCATTTTCCACCCTAGTGCATTCACCGTTACTCTCATTTCTGATATTTGGCATAAAACAAAGCTAAAAATGCCAAAAATATGAAACTATTAGGTAAGATATAGTTTTGATTTATTAATTATGCCACATACACCTGTATTTATTTCCTCAAAATTATAAATTTGTGATTATCAACCAGTTACTAACGGTGAATTTAACTGCATTTCAGTCCAAAGAATGGAAAGAATATCATGAACATATCTATAAACAATGTGTAGTGGACAGCACTTCTTATAAAAATTAAGTATTTGCACAGTCAAGGTGTAATCAGTTTTAAAAACAATTTAAAAAATTCTTCAAATGAAGCTACTGTCTTACCTTGAAGATTCTTTACTGAGATTGTGTGTTAACTGGATCCGCTATAAAATTACTTAATTTTTTTTTTTTTTTAATGTTCGATATGAAGTGGTTTCTAAATTGAGATAATTATTTGTTTTCCGAAATTTTCTTCCAAATTTTGGGTGAAAATAAAATTTAAAAAAAATTACAGAAAATAATGGTGAATATCAGAAAAATTTGGTATTTTTTATAAAAAGTATTTTCAACATATTTATCACCCGGATTGTGAAATTCTCTGTTCAGTGATATGGATGAACTTTTTTCGAAAAGAATTATACATTGGAGAATAAAATTTGTTATTTAGTTTATTGCGAATATCAAAAAACCCAGAATGATAGTTACGGTTTTACATTCATTTTTAGGAGATTAGATATCACTGCAAATTATGAAAGATTTGTGGGATCAGTAGTTTCGGAAACAAAGGTGAAACATATTTCTTATGCTCCTGGTTTTCGCCAGAAGTTTAATATATACTGACAATTTTCTGATATACACAGGGTAACAGTTTCCAGAAAATTGTATGCGGAAGGAGACAAGAATGAAAGATTTGCAAGCTGATCGTTACAGTTTCTGCCAAATCAATTTCCTAAAGCTTCTTAATATAACAGTCCGTGTTGTGACGCTGCATCTGACTATACTTAGCATTTACTGTACTTAAATCAAGAAATGAACTTGGTTTGCCTCCCCTAACCCCGTTTTCTCGTCGATGTCGAGGACATTAGAGGCGGGGAAAGGAACTGGAGGGCATTCTTTTGGCTTGATTTTGGAATACCATGGAAAACATAAATCTAAACGTCCGGACGGGGATTCGAATCCACGTCTTCCCGAATACGAGGATTAAGCGTTACCGCTCACCCACCACGCTCGCCCGGTAACTCGGTTTGCGTCGGCTGTGAGAGTACAGCTCAGATTCCCGGGACTACCTGTTGTAGTACTGTAAATAAAATAAATGACACAGAAAATGTTTGTCAGTTTTCCTTTTGGTAACAAGTAGTATATTTCAAATTACCTTAAATCAAAATAAGAATTCTGAACAAACTTCGCCAGCGTTGTTTGGATACCGACATCAAGTAATTCCTGATTTTATTAAGCGATAAACACTGAAAAGATTTAGGCCATGAACATGCTCAGTAAACTCATTATCAAGTAATTACTACAATGAAGTAATGTCATAATGTATCCGACCTACGGTACTACCACAGATATTTAGATTTTTTTCCCCAAGAAAATCTAGGAACAGATTTGTCAGATACACTCCAATTGCTAAAATTGCGAGCTTCTGGCTAGAGTGACATTTATACGTTTATGATATCTGCTTTCGGTCAGTTTGAGGTTCAATGAGTATTCCATTTGACGGTTATTTTCTTATATAACCGGGACGTAGTGCCACTGTTTAACAGAGTTACTGCAGACATTTTTCCGGGGAGATTTCCTCTGTATACTTCTACTTTGTCGTTCTCTGTATTCAGTCGGAGCTGTCTGTGTGGCGCCTCAGTGCACTGAGCCATACTGGTGGATTTTTTCATTTGACTTTAAATTCTTTGAGTGAAATTTGTCCACCCTACTTTTATCCTTTACGAAATTTAATTTTAAATTCTTTTAATGTTTCTGGAAAATTGTACAGCTTGAAGTGTTCGTAACAATGTCTGGGTTTGCTCACATATAGATATTAAAATTGATTTTGGTAAACGTGCAAAAGTTATCACAATTTTATATGATTAAAGGGTTAAAATGGTTGATGGATTTTACTGGGAAATATTTAATTAATAAGACAACACTAATTAAATGACGTATTTTAGGGATTATATTCTCAGTTTTCAAACGTATCAAGAGCAATTTACTGAATTTTAATCAATAGCAAATATAACACTAATGTGGAGGATCGTGAACTGAATTAATTTGGTAGAAACCCGAATTAATGTGGACATTTCTTCACTTGTTAATATGGGATTAGCGCATTGCAGACGAGATGGGTACAGCTTGTCTTGTAGCGATGGCACACCCACTACGAGCAGGTAGACGAAAGGTCAGCCGGTCCGCTGCATTGCAGGAAGCCTGTGTGTGGGCCACTCTCCTTGCCTTCAGCTGCTCAGCCAGAAGAAGGAAATGTAATCGTGTGTCTGTGACGGCAACATTACGGGAACCAGTCACAACTATCTCCAGCAGTTATTGGAGCTAAGACACTAAACACCAAGTCACACAAGAAGGTCTTCTCCGGAATTTCGTCACATAATTTTGAATCACAATGGAACCGCCACTCCTCGGTGACCAAAGTCAGCTCCGCTTTCCTCGTACTCTCGTGGTGGAGAAAATCTGACCATTCATCTGTTTTGGCGGTTGAACCTTGCATCGCTTTTTTATTTTTATTATTTGTGGCTTTACGCCTCGTAGACGGCTAAGGTCATTAGAGGCGGGATGGAGCCGGGGACAAGGAACGGGAAGGAATTCGGACATGGCCTTTTTGTAGGAAGCATCCCGGCATTCGCCTGGAGTGATTTTGGGGAAAACATGGAAAACCCAAATCTGGATGCACCGACGGGGATTCGAACCCGCGCCCTCCCGAATGCGAGGCCAGAATGTTAACCGTTCATCCACCACGTTCGGTCCTTGCATCTCGATATTCCCATAAATCATCACTGTCTCCATCGTCTCCAGTTTTCCAGTGCGGTGTAAGAGTGCTCGCCACCTTCGTCTCTCCAGGTAGGTTTCCTCTTCTTGCACTCTAGACCATGGTACTCTCCTGTAAGTCCAGTTTTACCAGATCGAACCATCTCATCCGGGGCCAGCCCCTAGATCTTTTCCATTCAGTTCTTTTTCCAGGCATATCCTTGCTACCCTCGTTGGGTCTATCCGTTTGATGTGTCCCATCCATTTAAATCTTGCTTTGCCATTTTTTTCACATAGTTTCTTTTTTATTCTGGCTTGTGCCTCGTCGACGTTGATGTCATTAGAGGTGGGAAATGGTGGGGTCCAACGGGAAGGAATTCGGCCATGGCCTCTCGAACGAACCATCCTGGCATTCACCTAGTGTGATTTGGGAAAACCATGGCAAACGTCAAATCTGGATGGTACAATTGATAATAATAAGACCTAATAATAATTATAATTATAATAAAATTGTATACAACAAAATTTAAGAAATTTTTTGATTTTGTTTCTTGCTTATTGTTTTACGCCTAGTCAACGTCGAGTTCATTAGAGGCGGGGAAGGACTGAATTCAAGGAACGGGAAGGAATTCTGCCATGGTCTTTTGGAAGAACCATCCTCACATTCACCTGGAGTGATTTGTGGAAACCATGGAAAACCCAGATCTGGAACCCGCGAGGCTACAGCGTTACCGCACACCCACCATTCTCGGTTATCACATAGGGTTTAATTGACTGTGATATCTGAACGGATCGCTTCATTCATGATCTTGTCTCTTCTGGTTTTCTGTGTCTTTGTTCTCAGGAACTTTATTTTTTACGCTTGGAATCTGCTGTGATCTCTGCTGATACCTCCAGACTGTTTCTTGTGATGTGTAAGAAATGAAAATCACCTCTGCGATTGGCGGAAACATGTTGCGGCTTTTCTGTTGGCTCCAAGTCGTTAGAGAGAGAGAGAACAGTTCTTTAGAAACGTGATTTATACCTTGTTCCTCAGCTTAACATTACCACATCGATTGTTCTCACGTTCTTGCAGGATTAAAAGCTTCTCACTCCACAATATCTATCTCTCGACAGTTTTAAGAGCTTGTTGGTCGCCGTTTTTGGTTTGACCTTTATCACCCACTATACCCGGAAATAGCTCCCTTCTGCATGTAAGTCGACAAATACCAGGTCCAGAATGCCATTCTGTTTGTTAAATTAAATGTTTCTTGAGGCATTCTTACATTACGAACATTGAATTTTATCATACTAGCGTTTGACTAATTACGAAAACTTAGCTTGTCGTATTTCTGTAGAGTTCATTTTACCTTGTGACTGCCAGAAAATGTATTTCATAACTTTCATCAAGTATCTAGCACTTTCCCAATTCTGAACTAAATTTTGAAATATCAAGCAGTTAATAACAATCACATACATGATTAAGAAAAAATGCTGTTTTCAACTCTTGTTACTCATGATCCAAAAAATTATAATTTTCAGACAAAATACGATTCCCTTTTTGAAAGTGTATAATTCGAAAATTTTATCTTACAAAGTTTTCTAGGTGACTCATTCATCTGTTCAGTTTTGTATTAAGGTTTCGTACGAGTTCTTTTAAGGCAAATAACAGTTTCACAGCATGCGAGTTATGTTATTAATTCCATCAATGTACGGTGATGAAATTAAAGCGCAGAAAGCCTTTATGATGTCTGTTGGATAACAACACGTAGACCTACGCGAAAGACATGGTAAGTATACTTAATACATTGGCCAAACGCCACACAGCTGTGCTGACATCAGTGAAACAGAGAGAGAATTGATCTAACAGAAAAACTCTTCTGGGGTGATAACGCTCCAACACGAAGTTTTAGGACACATACCAATGCTTTAATCTTTCACTCTGTATCCTTTCCCTATTGGATTTATGCTTTTTCCTAGTCACGGAAGGTATGTGAATGTTTCTTCTATCTTGGTAATATTTTAAACCGAGGTCGATTGCTGAGCTATAACGCTCTGGCCTCACGCGGGTGTGAATCCCCGTCCGGCCATCAATTTGGGTTTCCCATGGTTTCCCTAATCCAGCCGAATTCCGGGATGGTTCTTTCAAAAGGCCATGACCCAATTCGTTCGCGTTCCTTACCTCTAGTCCTTTCCCGCCTCTAATGACCTCGAAGTTGAAAGGCGTAAAGCTAGAAGCCATAATATTTTAAATTAATTTTGGTGTTAGGTTTTTAACGCTTGTCAGTGAGTACATTTTAGTATGTTTGAAATATTTTATTGAGGCTATAACACTATAAATAACGACTAGATTTATGAGAAATATAGTTTTAAGCTGCACGTTTATAGCATCTAGAAGTCTACGGATGTTTCAATCTCTTTTTTAAGATCTTCTAATATGTCTTATTATTTCAAAAACAAGTTTGCTGCAATATTTCACTTTATTTGTCAATAACGCATGTAAGTACAGTAGACAAAAACAGCAGTTTTTGTGACGTCACTATTAGATGTACGCAATGAAATTACATTTTTTGGTTACTGTTAATGTGGTCATAGTGAGACACCAATTTTCACTGCCAGAAAATCATTTTCTAATAACGAAATTTAACACCAAAAATCAGTATTAATGTGACTTGTAGACACCATCAATAAAACATTATAAATTAAAAATCCAGTATCTTCGTAAGCTTAGGACGAAACTGGTAATAAACATTTAATAAATGATGAACTGATTAAAATAGGGCGTAATTAGAGAACGTGTCGCATCTGTACTTACCAAGTGCTCTAATGTAGATCCTGGTTTGCCAATACAAATGGTTGTTTCAAATCATTATAGATTAACACCAAAACATTTCTAATGAAAGATTAAAGTAAAATCCTCTCTGTTTCATCTGTAACCAGTTCCACATAAAAGTACAGCTAAACCTAATATTCTGTGGATAGATTTTGCAGGATTTACGATCCACTTGAGTGACTTGAGATTATCGAGAGGGATTAGCAAACATCGTAAAGTTGCGTGTCAGAATAGGAACCTAAATGTAGCGTTTCACTTTGTAGAAACAGATACTAAATTATAATTCAGAAATTAAAAGGAAATCTCACGAGGAATTTTCTATAATTATTTGAAAGAAAAATTTAGTAATTATTGTACATTCAGTAGTTTGTTATTAATAACTTACAAATGCTGCCAATCCCCGATTTGTTAGAATATGAAATATCACCGGAAGTATTTTTCTTCCCAATGCAACAACATTTTATGTATTCAACAGTTAAACTATGCTGCTATCAGTTATCTTTCTAGTGTGATAGGGAGTCTAGTATGTAAGGAAAAATGCTTTTTCTTATTTGATTGTTCACTAAACACATTAAATATTTGTATAGTTTCAAATAAAATAAAGAAAGGTTAATACCAAATAAAAATAGTTCCGCATTGAGAATCTAATAAAAGTTAACATACGGATTACGAATCTAATGAAAAATACTTCTTCATTCATACTCTGTCCACGCTGAAGATGAAGTTTCAAACTGGGAGAAGATAATCAGGACTGTCTTCTCTGTTCTTCTGTATTTTATCTGATTTAAATCTCAGAATTTTAAAAATAAATGACGGTCAATAACGTTATATTGTTTCATCTGAGCAAAACAACAATTTTTTACGTGTTTCAAATAAACATTTGGAAACATCCAATAATCGTTATTCGAGACAAATTAAACGACAGAGGTAATCTGTGTCTAATGGAGATTATAATTTTTTACACTAACATTTTCATTCCGAGCACTAGGTTGTTTCTGCAGCTCTGTGTTTTTATCTGTCAATTTTCTCAATTCGAAATAAATTTTTTTGTTTCCTTGTCTTTTCAAAATTCTTTTCTGTTTGCAACATACAGGACAATTTCACCTAAACTAGTAGTGATTAGTCGCTTACTACTTTGTATTGAAATAGGAGACACTGACAAATGTAAAGTGCTGTCATCAAAGTAAATACCTTTGATAAACTGCGGTGAATATAGGACGTGTTTTACGACCTTGCTATTAACTAATAACTTTTCGAGATGCATTTGTTCCTGAACTTTAGTTATTTCCGATTCGGCTGTAATGCTGTCAGTCTACAATTTTTGTTGACTTTTATGTTAACTATGACTAAGCAGTTTCTTCCGATATCATTGAGTGGATGGCAGATTTCAACCTGTAGTACTGTGCATCTTTCCTATATATATCATTCTAAGTAGCCTACTGTTAGCATAGTTCATCTATCTAGCAAAAATTTCCTATATCATGTAGTTTGACCCGGAAGAGAATTGAATATCCTCTGAACAAGAGCGCCGTAAAACTCGAAAAAACCGACAATACTGTTTACCCAAGCCCTTTTGCAGATAGTAAGACCACCAATGTGTGAGATCCTTTAGAATGAATTTTCCCTATCATTCCTTTAGACCAGTGATGGCCAACCTTTTTCAGCGGCCGGGCAAAATTTTATAAATAGAATTTTCCAGCGGGCCGCACGCACTACTTTCTTTGAAAAATACTTATAGGTGAAAAAAAAAACATTATAAATGAAACAAATATTAAATGAAGTATTAAAAGCATAATTATTTTAACTTTTGAATTTGTTTGAAAGAACTAATTGCATCAATATTGATGTCGAAAGAAGTATTAGCTATTTGCAAAAAGTGCTGCCAATAAGGATGGGTGATTCGTTTTCTAACTTAATATTCTTCATCCGACTGAAACGCTGTTCATACAAAATTGTTTCCAAATAGCTGAATCTTTCAAAAACCTTACAAAAGTGACTGAAATCGAGTACCAGCTTGTGGTCATGGTCAACTTTTACCTTCCATGCATTACTTTTACTTCTTAGACCAATATCTTTCCATGCCTCATCACCAATATAGTGTACAAGTCCTATATTGGTGATGAGGGATGGAAAGATACTGGTGTAAGAATTAAAAGTACCGGTATTGCAAGGAAAGGAAAAGATGACCAAGACCACAAGCTGGCACTCGATTTCAGGCACAAGGGTGTAGGAAGATTCTCTTTTTTGGGGAAGGGTGTCAGGGACTGGAATAAGTTACCAAGAGAAATGATTAATAATTCACCAAAAACGTTGAAAGAATTAAAAGTTAAATTTGCCGACGGCAAATGTAGGTGGGTGCAGGGAAGGGGGAAGATGGGTGGTAGGGACATTGTTACCGGAGCGTGCGCTCCATTCCAATTCAATTTAATTCAAAACGAAGGATATTTATCCTGGACCAATTTTTTTTTGTAGAATTCTTTCAAATCAACCTGGTAAAGTTTAAAATCCGTTGTTGTAGTGTTGGAAATCTTGAAATCTGTTTTCAGATTCAATGTTGAAGTTTGATATTAAAGAACTACATTTATTTACCGACGACTGTGTCGCGTCTACTTTCAATGACGATGTAATAAGAGAGTGAAGTTCCACTGGAAATGTGACAAGAACAGACGTATTATTAACCAATTGGTCTTTGCTTTGCAGGCAAATGTTCAGGTTATTTAAGTGGCTGCTAGAAATACTAATTTGCAGACCCACTCCATGTCTTCAAACTGGGATATTTTTTGACTTGCTTACTTATAATTATTGTATTTCTTGATTCCAATGAAACGCCCTTTCAAAATTTTTGCGCGGAAGAACTATCTTACTTCAGCATAAAATGTAATGTCATTGTAATCTGACTCCAAATTCTTGGGGAATTCTTTGAATTGACCTTAGTTAGACCATTTCGATCTTATAGAGTTCACTGTTTTGGTAACCACGCTCATAACATGATCCATATTTAGGGACTTGGAACACAAATTATCTTGAAGAATAATGGAATGTATATCCATAAGCCGTGGTAAGGCTCGGTTGCACACCAATACTGCCGACTGTCCACTATCTCAAGATCAAGCGAGTGATGATTTTTTTTGCTGTCGTCAGTCTTTAGACTGGTTTGATGCAATCCTCCATCCCTTCCTATCCTGTGCTAACCTCTTCATTTCTACATACCCCTTACAACCCACGTCCTCAATTATCTGCTTCATATATTTTAATCTCTGTCTACCTCTACAGTTCTTACCTTCGACTGTTCCCTCCACTAACAAATTAACAAATCCAGCATGTCTCAAAATATGTCCTACCAGACTCTCTCTTCTTCCTGTAAGCTTCTTCCATAAACTTCTTTTCCCACCCATCATTTCCAAAACTCGTTCATTTCTTACTTTGACTGTCCACTTGATTTTCAGCATTCTTCTGTAGCACCACATTTCAAATGCTTCAAGTATCTTTCTTTCCGGTATTCCTAAAGTCCATGTTTCGCTACCGTAAAGTGCTGTGCTCTACACATAGAGTTTTAAAAAGTTTTTTCTAATTCCTAGATCAATATTTGAAACCAAAAGGTTTCTCTTTTTCATGAAGGCTCTTTTTGCGAGTGCTATTCTGCTTTTAACATCATTCCTGCTTCGGCCATCGGTTGTAATTTTGCTTCCCAAGTATCAGAACTCACTCACTTCTCCTATTGCATCCGATCCTATTTTTATATTTAATCTGCTAGAATTGGTATCATTTCTGCTACATTTCATCACTTTTGTCTTACTTTGATTTATATTCAGTCCAAAATCTTCCTTCAGTATTTTGTTCAAGCCATTCAATAACTTCTCAATATCCTCTGCCCTCTCTGCTAACAAGACAATGTCATCAGCAAATCGTAGCATACTGATTTTTTCTCCCTGAAAACTTATGCCAAATGGAAATTTTTCTTTGACTTTCTTCATTGCTTCTTCTACATACAAGTTGAATATTAACGGGGATAGACTACAACTTTGTCTCACACCCTTTTTAGCTGATGCATGTCTCTCGTGATTCTCTACTTTTATTATAGCCACTTGATTCTTATATAGTTTATAGAGGATTCTTCTATCTCGATACTTTAGACCTCAGTTCTTTAAAATTTTGAACATCTTGTCCCACCTAACATTATCAAAAGCTTTTTCTAAATCAACAATGCTATGAAAGTATCTTTGTTTTTCTTGATCCACCAGATCAAGTATTAATTTTAAAGACAGAATTGCTTCCCTTGTACCGCGATTTTTCCTAAACCCAAACTGATCTTCACCTACTATCTCTTCCACTACCCTTTCCATCCTTCTGTATATTATTCTGGTCAGTAATTTTAAAGCATGTGATGTTAGACTAATGGTGCGATAATTCTCACATTTGTCGGCTTGTGCTTTCTTTGGAAGTGTGAAGATGATATTTTTATTAAAATCAGTTGGAATTTCTCCTGTTTCATAACTTTTTGATATCAGCTTGAATAATCTTTCGATTCCTTCCTCTCCTAGAGATTTAAGATGTTCTGCCGGGATCTCATCAATTCCAACTGCCTTATTTGCTTTCAAGTCATTCAGAGCTTTATTAAATTTCTGTCCTCAAAACAGGATCTCCTAAGTCATCAATGTCGGCATCGCCTTCCTTTTCCAATACACTATTGTTCAAGTCGTCCCCATCATACAGTTTCTCAATGTATTCCTTCCATCGGTTAGCTCTATCTTCTGAGCCCATTGGCAGTTTTAATGTTCATACCTCTTTTCTTCATTTCTCCAAAATTCTGTTTGATCTTTCTATATGTAACATCTACTTTTCCTACGAGCATTTCCTTTTCTACTTCTTCACACTTTTCTTGTAGCCATTTTTCTTTTACTATTTTGCATTTCCTATTTATTTGATTTCTAAATTGCCTGTACTGCTCTCTTCCTGCTTCATCCTGAGCATGTTTGTACCTTCTTCTCTGATCCATCAGGTGCAAAATTTCTTCTGTGATCCAAGGTTTTCGGGCAGCTTGTTCCCTAAAGCCTAAGGTTTCTTTGCCAGCTTTCATTATTTCGGTCTTTAATGCATTCCATTCGTCCTCGGTTGAGCTCCTTTCACAGTTAATTCTTAGACCTAAGTCTACCATTTCTGCAAATTTTTCTCTTGTGCTAGATTGTTTCAGTTTATTCACTTCCAGTCTGTTCTGCTTATACTGCTTCCTTATTCGCTTGAATTTCAGCATGCACTTCATTACTATCAAATTATGGTCCGAGTCTATGTCTGCTCCTGGTTACGCTTTACAGTCTAGAACTTGATTCCTGAATCTCTGTTTGACCACGAGTGATGATATAGATTTAAAATCATGTTAACTTAGTGATGTAATGTTTGATACTACAGTTGAAAGTTGTATAATGATCCTGTGACATGGGCCGCATGCTGACATGCGGCGGGCCACGGGTTGGCCATCCCTGCTTTTGACCCTCATATCAGAACAAGCCTATTTTGATTGTTATTATCTAAAAGCCCTCTATAGGTTTAATATTCCCAAATATATACTTTGCGAAAAATCTGAGAAGAAGCCGACCCCGGCAGCGTAGGGGATAGCGTGCTAGCCTCGCATTGCAGGGGTCGCCGGTTCGAGTCCGTCCCAGGGCATGGTTGGTTTTAATTAAGTGTTGTGTTTATCTTGTGTCGTTTATACCAGGTAGAATGAATAACACATTGAGTGATACCATAAATACTTGCAAACTATAAGATTACATAGTGCTGGCTGTATGGCCTTGCAGCCAAATGCCATTAAAAAAAAAAAAATCCGAGAAGTACAAAAACCTGGTGAGGAATTTATTGCATCAATGAGGATTTTTCCAGTTAGTACTGAATAATATTTTTGTATATAAAACAATTAATAAACAGTGTGTTTTTTTAGTTTCTATATATGATTTTATATCCTCAGTTAGTTTCGCCCCAAAGAGCTACATGACACAATTGTTTGATGAAGAGATAAGAAGATAACTGTGTAAATATGATCGCAGTCTCCTTTTCCTATTTAAGAGTATTATCATTGAGATCATTAGAACCCTAATTGAATCATATGTAGGAACGGGAAGGAATTTTGTTATGGCATTTTGAAGTAAAACATACGTGCATTTTCCTGATTTCCGCAAAATTGAAAAACCGAAAACTGGATGGTCGGACTTGGGATGATCCCGTGTTTCTTCGAATGAGAGATCTGACCGCTCACACACCAGTTAATGTTAACGTACGCGATAAATATCGTTAACACATTTTGTAAGTTCAGCTGTAAAATAATTTGCAATAAAACGTTCACGATGGTTTCTACGTTAAGAAATACCTGGCTTACTTTATACTTTCTTTACGTGCTTCTACGGTACTAATATACTCTTTTCTTATATAGTACGAGTAAATTATAACACCTAGAATTTACGTATGTATATAAAGAAACAATATATTAATTTCCTATACCTACATGAGAGGCCTTGAAGCTGAGGTTTTTTATGCGGGCAGGATTGGGTGAACATAAATTGAATTGAACATAATTTAAGGCTGGAGATTGTTGACAGTTCGGGTGTGGTATTGCGCGAGGACGGAGCCTCCGAGGCATTGCATAGTGTGTGGTATGTCGATGTTTTGACACGGGAGACCGTGTTTGCGGGTGAAAACCAGGCTCTCTAAGATGTTATCTCAGTGTTTGTTAGAGGTGTTACTTTCTACAGAAGACCTCCGACACTGAGCATAATATCGCAACAAAAAGGACATATTCATTAGAAATGTATAAATGGCATATTTGTTATCTAGGAAACGAAGTTGTAAACAACATCATATAATAATAGAATACTCCGTTGCTGTTATACCGAGAATAGTGAGAGGAGTGGGGCAAACTTACTGTACATTTATGATGAGGTCTCGACTGATATTGGACAAAGAAATAGAAGTAGTATACGGAAGAGATCAAGTGCCAATGACCATCAATTGGGATTTGATTTCAGGCGTCATTTTGTGGGAAACCTTTTACTTGTACGTACGGTACCAAATTACTACAGTGAATTTATGTACACTTCACAGGATAAGAATTTAAAGCAAATTTGCTCATAACGTGTAAGCGGGTGTTTAAGGAAATTCTCTCTATAGCATGACCTCCATCGTAGTTAATAACAACACTGATGATAGTTCTCAGTGCTCAATTTTCTGACAGAAAAAACCGTAATAAATCTTTTTATCTAAACAAGTTAATTTCACACGTTTATCGTCCATATCGCAATTTTCCTGTTTAGTAAAATTAAACAAAACTTTTTGGTTACAAAATACATTTTCTCAATTTTGCAAACTAAGTCATATGCGGAGCTAAAAATAAAGAAGAGACACGCTTCGGAAAGATTTTTTAAGGATTGTTTTGGTTATATGTATTTGGGCGTATTACAGATGCGCACTACGATGTAGCTATCACAATTTTATAGGGGTGAGCTTCTCGAAGAAAATGGATTTTTGGTAAGCACACAGAGGGCAATTTCACACTCTCCTTAAGATAGGTAACAACAACATGTCATATCACTCTACTTCGATTGACACAGAAATTGCAATATCCTGTCTTAGTTGTGGTCAGCTTCCTGATTTCTTTGCTTAGGTCAGTTACGAGAGCTGAATGACACGATTATGGTGTTAGAAGCATTCGTGCGGGATATACAGAGAATGTAATTTTTTCGATTATAATGATTTCGGCATCGTGCTCAAGGAAAGATAAATACTTTGTAGGGTTAAGAGTGAAGGAGCCGATTTTGTATTTGCACAAAATTATTGCGAGAGATAAAAGGAAACAAACACTTGCTGGTTAACCTGAACCACGTTTGGAACCGAATTCGACAGGATCCTACACAAACGATTTCCGCTGCGCCAGTTATCTTGTTCACTAAGGGTCCTGGTGGCTCAGTGGTTAGGGCGTCTGACTAGAGATCTAAAGGTCCTCGGGTCGATTCCCTGTCTCGGTGGTGATTTTCACAGGCAATTATCGCGGCCTTCACCTTTGGCACAGCTTGCTGTGTGATGTGACGTACGCCAGAACGCCTCCGTGGTTCGGATTCCACGTTAAACTGTAGGTCCCCTGTACCCGGCAGGATGGTCGGGCTAGGTTAAGGCGGCTACGACAGGGACGGAATGCGCAGCCAATAGAAACCTAGTCACAGGTCATTATGGTCACACGAAATTATTATTATTATCATAACTAAGGGAACAAATTTTTTTCCAGTTTAAAAACTGTTCTAAAATAAGAAAAAGAGCTCTTCCTATGAACTGAAAAGAGCTCAGACGAATGCTTACCGTCAATTCCCCTTGTAAGTAATTACGTTTATGTAAGCAGAAAACCTTCTCACTACGTGTCAAAGAAATTTTTTTATACCGGTTTCAAGTAAAAATTAAAGCTCTATGCACATCGTCGATCAGAAATTTGTGTAGGGCCTTTAGGAAACTTCGTATTTCCAATGTATTTTCTTAGTGTTGTAAAGTAATAATTATGATTTTTCTATGACTGATAAGAATCTGTGAGCCCATCGCATAGTGCAACGTCATACGGCATAAAAAGGAATGGAAAACAAAACTTCATTTAACGTCCCGTTTCTGTGATGCGACATTGTCGGTGAAAATAGTAACATAAGAGGGCACAACTTGACTATTTACTGGTACTTCTTCTCTCCTCACTACAGTTTAATTGACGAATCAGTGGCGGAAACGATACTTTTAACATGATCCCTCCAAAAGTATCCCAACTTTCAACTTGACCACTAATCGCGACCTGTAATTTTAATATCATTTTTAGAATTGAAAAACGACTCGAAAGACATAAAACCGTGTCAAAGTACAGCAGGCAATATAGACAGAAGGTGTGTAAAGAATGTTGTGTTTGATCAAACGTTGTCAAGAATGAACAGCAAATTGCATTAATTAGTTTACCAAGCTCAACATATTAATTTAAATCTGCCTCAAATCGATGTCACAACTAGGTTTTCGAAAGGAAACGGTTTACCTTTTTTCTACTTATGGCTTTACACCTCTATGATCTCGTTAAAGGCGGAATGGGATTGGAGACAAGGGACGGGTAGGAATTCGGCCATGGCTTTTTGAAGGAAGTATCCCGGTATTCACCTGGAGTGATTTGGGGAAACAATGGGAATCCCAAATCTGGATGCCCGGACGGGGATTCGAACCCGCGTCCTCCTGAATGCGAGGCCAGAGCGTTCACTGCTCACCCACCACGCTCAGTGTTGAAATATTATAGAAGTTATTTGTTATTCACGAGATATTTTGAGTTACGTGTACGAGGGTGAACTGAAATGTGTTCTGCCTCAACCACAGTTGGCGATATATCGGTGAAGTGTGAAATATTAAATTTCCGAAAATTAAGTTATTGTTGTTAAAGCCAAATTTCCCGATGATAAATGATAACCTCTTTTGTTGAAATTGAAGTGTAAATAGTATCAGAATTCATCAAAGATAATAAATGAAATTTAAAAAATAATAATTCCGCCGTATTAATTTAGTTACTGATATATAAAATGGTTATAATAGTTGTAATAGTGCAGCACCGATGGCTTAGCGAAAAGAATATCGTCTGAAGCTCCAGGGTTTCCTTTTGAAGCAGACAGCAAGCTCCAGTAGCATGTTTTCCGTTAATCCTACTGGATTGCAGTAAAAAATGCAGAATGAGTCTTTTCCTGAGTTGTTGGTATAAACGAAATAGACGTTTATATTGACAGCAACAACGCTTGTACATAATAGATAGCGAGGAAATGCTTGCCCTAGATTCGTATTTGAATAACCTAATCTTTCATACGAGAGAAATCGTGTAAGACAAACAAGAAGTAACAGCTAACTGTGCTGCTTATAAAGAGGCCGCTTTGTTGCTGTGTGAGAGTGCAGTGGAAGTATTAAGTTCAGTGCAACCCTGTATTTCTTAAGTGCGCAGGATATGCTAAAAAGGACATACGGCATGGAGAGAACTTCTTGGTCGCGCAAGTTGATTCTGGAGAGAATAGTCACTTTTAAAGGATATTACGGACCACTTTTCTCATCACTAGCATTAGCATAGCACCAGTGTCACATTATCCAACGTCTACATCAGCGTCACTGTAACTGGTGGGTTTCTCGTAAAGGTACGTTTAAGAAACCAGTTCAGGATTTTCTGGTTTAAGTTATGTAAGTGAGGAACAGGAATTGGAAAGAAAAACGAAAAAAATACTGAATTAGTTTCCCGTTAAGGCGAAATGGTTGGCACTTGTCAGGCTATAGTGCTCTACACAAGTTGTTTTCCACTACTTACGTAACTTCTGAAGACTGATGATGCACAGTCCAGTTACTCCTTTAATACACGTTATGACCATCTTCGGGTTCTACTGGCCATCACTGAGCGTTTCGAAACAGGCAATGTAATATGATGTAATCATTCTTTAAAAAAAATTTAAAAAATTATGTCGCATAATGATTAACATTGAGAGTCTTCTTTGAAACAAATAAAGTAAAGAGTGGGATCTTCATTATAACATTACATTCCCTGCGATAAATTACTAAGGTAGAAGTTTAGGAAAATACTTTCTTGCAAGCGTCATGTGTGACTATAGGTATAATTAAACAGTAACTCAATATTCCTAATGTATTCTTCTAAAAGATGTCAAAGTGAGGTGAAATATTAATTAATGGGTGTCGGTAGAAAGTTTGTATATTTGACCAAGCGAATTACGATCTTTTATTTGATAATTTTGTTAGCTTATTAGGAACATTTCACTGGGACTGGTGGGTGAGAGGTTAAGTATGGTCATGGCATTCCAGGGCAACCATTTTCCATGCATATTTAGGAAATCAGCTCCCACGAATGGCGTAATTCCTTGTCCCCAAAAATCTCTCCAAATATATTTTTTATTTACTGATGGCTTGTCGCCTCGTCTACGTCGAGGTCATTAGAGGCGAGATGGGACTGGGATCAAGGAACTGGAAGGAATACGGCCATGGCCTTTTGAGGGAGGCATCCCAGCATTCACCTGGAGTAATTTGGGGAAACCATGGAAAACCCAAATCTGGATGCCCAGACGGGGATTCGAACCGTGGTCCTTCAATTTCTAATGACCTCGACGTCGACTATTATATCAAAGAGATGTAAGCAAGAGATAACCACGCAGTCTTTTAAATCATGTAGCAAATCGGCATATTTCGGGTTGTTACTGTATATGATAAGGGAAAAGAATTAGACATTTTGATGTTCTGCGTTGGAATGAGAATGCATTAAGGAAGCAGGAAAGAGAAGGAGTGTTTAATATAGGGCACAAGGGCAAGCAATGTATCATAAGCCATTAGGCAAGTTGAACAAGGAACACTTAAAGGTCAGTCAATCGCTGGGCCCACGAGTTTCAGCAGAGATGCCACATATCCAACTTGAGAAGAATAAATTACGGACCCCTTAAGATGGAAGTAATCACAATAATTCCGTGTGATCCTAATGACAGGGATTCTATTGGCTGCGCTTTCCGCCCCTATCGTAGCCGCCTTAACCTAACCCGCCAATCCTACCGGGTACAGAGGACCTACGGTTTAACGTGGAATCAGAACCACGTAAGCGTTCTGGCATACTTCACATGACATAGCATGCTGTGCCAGAGGTGAAGGTCGGTTTAATGGCCTATGAAAATCCCCGCCAAAACAGGGATTCGAACTGGAGATATTTCGATCCCCACTCTGACACCTTAACCACTGGGACACCAGGCAACTTTAAGATGGAAGTCAAACAAGATGGAAGTCAAACAATATCTCTGGAGGCCCCTTAAAAAAAAAAAGTCGTAAATATTGCTAGTGACTCACCAAGAGTCAACACTTTTATAATGACAACAGGAAACGGAACTGAGGAAGAAAGCCATGATTGGCTCAAACAGTTGATGTCCCATTAACTTGGTAGTTATAAAAACTTCATCACGGACAAAAAGGTGGAACACCATTTCCAGTACCGTGCCTAGTGAGTGAGCGGTATCGCTGAGGCCTGGTATTCGGGAGGAACCGGGTTCAAATCCCGTCTGACCATCCAGATTCCGGTTTTCCATGGTTTTCCGAAGTTACTTCAGGTGCATGACGGGATGGTTCCTCCAATCGCCCAGCACCAAATTCATTCTGATTCCTTGTCCCTGGCCCCGGTGTCAACAAAGTGCGAAACCCGAAGGAAAAAATATATATTTGCTGCAGTGTAGTTGCGCACATCGATACATTGTTTAATTGCTGGGAAATGAATTGTTACCACGCGCAGGCAGTAGCGGATTCGACATAGTCACAGCCAATTCTACAGAAATATGACGAAGTAAGTCAATGATAAATTTTCACTCTCTCTCTCTCGTATGGCTATTTGAGATAACGATACATCTTGTACGCAAAAGGGAGGAGGGGGGGGGGGGGGGGAGGCACGATACATCTCGCACGGAAGAAAGCCACGATGACTAACTATTGTAATATTCAATTTTGGTTACATTTGTTTTCTGTTAAGTTCATGTATAATTTCGGAGTGCTTGAAAGATCACTTAATTTTATGTGTTTATGAGCAACTGTAAGAAACAGTTTGCCATATGTAATATTTGAAGCTGCAGAAAGATTGCTATGCTGGTTATTAAATTGGAAAGCTGCGTTTAACTGAATAAGTAAGTGAAGATAAAACCGTAAATAATTAATGAAATAAAAACTGAAAATCCAAGGAAACAGGTATAGGCATGCGTGTGCAAACACAGAGATATGTAAACACTCAGAGTACGGCGCTGTGGTTGGCAAAGCCTGTATAAGACAACAGGTGTATGGTACAGGCGTTAGATCGGTTAATGCAACTACAATGGCAGGTTATCATGATTTAAGTGAGTTTGAACGTGGTGTTATAGTCGGCGCACGAAAGATGGGACACAGCATCTCCGAGGTAGCGATGAGGTGGAGATTTTCCCATACGGCCATTTCACGGGTGCGCCGTGAATATCGGGAATCCGGTAAAATATTAAATCTCTGACATCGCTGCGGCCGGAAAAAGATCCTGCAAGAACGGGACCAACGACGACTGAAGATAATCGATCAACATGACAGAAGTGCAACCCTTCCGCAAAATGCTGCGGATTTCAATGCTGGGCCGTCAACAAGTGTCGGCGTGCGAACCATTCAACGAAACATCATCGATATGTGTTTTTGGAGCCGAAGGCCCACTCGTGTACCCTTGCTGAGTGCACGACACAAATCTATACGCCTCGCCTGGGCCCGTCAACACCGACATTGGACTGTTGATGATTGGAAACATGTTGCCTGGTCTGAGGAGTCTCGTTTCCAATTGTATCAAGCGGATGGACGTGTATGGGTGTGGAGACAACCTCATGAATTCATGGACCCTGCATGTCAGCTGGGGATTGTTCAAGCTGGTGAAGGCTCTGTAATGGTGAGGGGGGGTGGTATGCAGTTGGAGTGACATGGGACCCGTGATACGTCTAGAAACGACTCTGACAAGTGACACGTACGTACGCATCTTGGCTGATCACCTGCAACCATTCATGTCCATTGTGCATTCCGACGGACTTTGGCAATTCCAGCAGGACAATGCGACACCCCAAACGTCCAGAATTGCTACAGAGTGGCTCCAGGAACACTCTTCTTAGTTTAAACACCCCCGCTGGCCACCAAACTCCCCAGACATGAACATTATTTAGCATAGCTGGGATGCCTTGCATCGTGTCGTTCAGAAAAGATCTCCACCCCTCGTACTCTTACGGATTTATGGACAGCCCTGCAGGATGCATGATGTTAATTCCCTCCAGCACTACTTCTAACATTAGTCGAGTTCATGCACCTCTGCATGCTCGCGCGGGCCCTATATGATATTAGGCAGGTGTACCAGTTTCTTTGACTCTTCAGTGTATACCTGCTTATTAACCCGGGAGTTTATGTGAAAGCTAAGCTTGGTATTAAATCCGAAGGTTGGTTAGACCCTCCAGAATGATGTATTGTTACCCTGGTATTGGAGGTAGGGTGGTCATTTCATTTCCTCCTTACCTAACATAACCCGTTAATCCTACCAGGTGAAGAGGACCTACACTTAGACGTGGAATTCGAACCACTAAAGCGTTCTGGCGTAATTCACATTATGTACACAGCAGGCTGTGATAGACGCGAAGGTCGGGTAAAGAGCCTATGAAAATCACATCCGACATAGCGATTCGAACCGGAAACCTTTCCATCTCCAGTCAGACGCTTTAACTACTGAGCCACCAGACCACGAGTATTTACGTATGCTAATTACCAGTGATAATCTTCTGTGAAGAGTTCGTTTAACGTACAAAGGGAAGATTACTAAATTATTGAATTTCTATCAACCCCAAACAGGACTAATAATAGCTAGTGGCTAATAAACGAACAGATAGCAACACAGAGCATCTATCAGAATAGTAAATAGAATTATACAACCACGAGAAGAAAATGGGGGTAAGCAACATTTTGCATTTCCTGCCATCTCAATTGTAAAAAGTACCTGACGAGAACTTGTTCGTTTGATATTAGATTCAGCAGATTATGGTTTTAAAATTCGATAGCTAACTTTTTAATGCATTTTTGCTCCTAAGGGTACATAAAAGTATCAACCGTAGAGTGAGGAATTTTCTGTTTATGTAAAATAGTGAGAATTATCAGTTGATGTTTCCAGAAATGTTTAATGCCTATAGAATAACCACTATTTGTTTTTCAAATATTGTACGGCCATCAAAATTTAATGTCTGGATCACCGTTTACAATGATATTAGATATCAGTGTGCGAAGTACACCTAACATATGACTCACGAAAAAGGGAGCGTCCATAAACTACGTAGACCCAACCCCCTCCCCGTTATAGCCTGACGTAGTTTTTGCCTCTACCCCACCCCCACGCCTTTTTTCCCTTTTGATTCCAGAAGACTTTTATACTGTTATCTCTTGTCAGACTGTCGTAAATTACATACGGAGATAATTAAATGACGAAAATAAATTATTCACATGCCGTTGTGTGTTCTGTACCATATTTTAACTGTGACAAATAATATGAATGAAAAGCTACGTGGCCTGGCTCTGAATCCTCTCCCCTCCTCCCACGTATCACCAACCCTTCCCCCATACATCAAGCTATGTATTTTATGGACGCTTCCAAACTTCCGTTACTTTTTCCGGGGATTCATGGTATGACTACGCATCGTGAATAACAAAGTAGTACTGTTACTTATAAATGCAATAGATTTATACTGAGCGGAGGATTTTAAGTGGTGAAATTAGTTTTTAGTGGTCAAGTAAAAATGGCAATAACGGAATCATTATAACATCATGTCTGTCCGTCCGTACGTACATCATGTCACTGCCTCGCAGCTACGTTGTCTTTACAGGGATTGTGAATAAATTTCAAAGGCAATATGTTATGGTAAACCATGGATGGAAAGACGTATCCTGAGTAAAATGTATGGGCCAAGAAGACTTTCGGGATGAGCTTACCAACTGGAATAGAACAACGGCCAACACCACCTTGCGTAGACGTCTGTCAAAAGCTATAAGATAGGAAACATGTAGCTCAATAAGGTACAAAAAGGACTTGGATTCCGCTGGGATTTCCCATAGTGATGTTGCAAATCGCTCCAAATTTTGTAATATAGTTAACTCCTGCTCCCCTCCGCCAAAAGTTACTAAACCTCAAAAACCCATATCACAGAAGAGAAAGGCAAAATTAGCTGGACTCAGGAGGTTTTGGGAATATCAAAAAAGAACTAGTCGTAAGTGCTCCCTAATGGGCTTGGATATATAATTATAAACTAAACGAAAAACACATCCTTAAAGAAATATTAAAAAAACTTTTTAGTTGTAACAGGATGAACATTATATGGCATACCCAAATCATTGTGGTTTCGTTGAATAAGTAACCCCAAATTCTAATTTTTCCTTTGAAACATTTAGTTGTGTATTTGCGAGATATAAACTCCAAAAATCGTTACCAGTACGCCTTATTTATTTATTTATTATTATTCTGTTACCAAGAAACTTAATCTGGCGGCCCACTTGGTCAAGATTACAATGCAATTATAAAAGTACCTTACATGTTTCAATTATAAAAGTACCTTACATGTGAAATTGAAAAGATTTTGATCATGTATAATTTCATCTTCGATACAAATTGTCTGTTTATCTTGTTTGATTCATTACAAAATTATTATTGCTTATTTAGGTATTTATCTTTTGGTTCGAATCCTGCACATGTTTCTTAACAAATATTGTTACGGCTCAGTGACAACTACGTCATTAAAGCCGGAAGACGATGGAAATTAAAGAACGGGAAGGAATTCGACCATGGCTTTTTGGAGGAACCGTCCTGACACACACCTGTAGTGATTTCTGGAAACCGCGAAAACTGTAATCTGGATACAGGGATAGAGATTTGAAACCATGTCCGCTCACCCATCAGACTCCGTGATATCATTGCAATATTATCAACGCCTTATGTATGAGTAATTCGGATGTAATGTAGTGTGCCCTGTAAGGTGACAAAGTCCCTTACACTTTAAATTTTGTGAATAAATTTTGTTAAAAGTTAAATAAATATTAGTTGTGTTGTGTTGTGAATACAAATGTGTTAATTTGTTATGAAAAAATGATAAAGATAAACGTATATTTAAGTACCAGAATATCTATGGACAATGATTATCTATAATAATGTATATCTCTGGACGAGAAGAAAAAGAAAATATGGCAAGGGTATGGATGAGAATAAAATATATCTGGTAAGTTGTTGAGTAAAAAGGAATGTAAGAAGTGTGTTTTGACCCTTGTGAATATAAATAAAAGTGTTTTTTCGAGTGTTACTTCAAAGAATTCGTTGTCTAGATATTTATTATTTGTTTGTTTCTGAACTGTGAATGGAAATAATCAGCCGGTTTCAGCAGCTTAGATTACAGCTTGAAGACGGGCAGATTACATTTACCTAAACCTAAATACAGGAAGAGGGGATCTTACAAGTGGCGACCGTGACAGGACACAGAACTAAAAAACTTTAGTTCGGTAAGGAAAGAGCTTGGCAAATCTTCGGAGAAGGGAAAGAAGAAAGGTAAGACAGAAAATACATATTAATAACGTGAAGTGGACAATAAATAAATGTAGATGTAAATCTAAGAAGCTATTTGAAGAGATATGATAATTGTTTAAAAATTTGAAGAGACTCATAGCCGCGTTAATTACTGAAAATAGTAAGAGTAAACTTCAAGATATGGTAATGAACGTTTTGGTTAAGTATTAACGAAGTAGATATTATCTGTGACTGTTTGCCGAAAGGAACTTGCTTTAAATAAGAATAATAGTAAAAGTAAATTGCAGTAGAGGGAATAATACTGTATAGTAGTAAAATAACAAGCAGGAATATAACAGTTAAAATGCTGGGAAAGAAATTCATCTCAATGTATAATGCATGCACGAGAAGTTAACGAGCAAGAATAGTATCTTTGACAAATTGTGGAAGTAAATTTGCTGTAGTTAAAAACTGATATTTTGAATGTGTTTTATGAAAATAATTTTTGTAAAGATAATATGTATGTTGATGAAAGTTTTTTGTGTCTCTAATTCTGAGTCAAACTACTGCGTTGTAAAATTCATTGTCACCTCGTTGAAGACTTTCTTTTCTCCAGTCTGTATTTACTCTCGTAAATTTTTTTATGGGGTTGAAATTATTGGTGTGAGGATTTATCCTTGTGTGAAATATCGTGTGTAAATTGGAAAACAAAAATTTAGTGGTAGATTCCGAGAGTTCATTTAATGGGACGGGAGGCGAAAATATTGAGCAGGTTAAGGTTTCTGGAAATTTAAATAACAGTTTGGATTCGGGTTGCGCGTATTCAGATCAGTCAGTGTGTGATGTTAGTATTCAAAAAGTTCATGAGTTATCTCCAGCTAGCGTAACTCAAAAGAAATTTGACCGAGAAGAAGATAATTCTTTGGAAATGATACTAGCAAAAATATTACAGAGCCAACAGGAATTAAAGCAGAGTCACCAGAGATCTGAAGAAACAAATCAACAGCAGATAATGAATATGCAAGAATTAAAACAAACCCTGCTACAGAACCAACAAGATTTAAGACGAGAATTACAACAAAATCAACAGAAGTTTGAAAAGTTAACACTACGACAGATGGAGAAAATGCAAGAAGTAATTACGCAAAACCGACAAAGAATGGCACAAGAATTTAATCAATGGAAAAATGAAAAGGAAAATATCTATATTAAGCTAGACAATGTGGAGGAGCGCATTGTTAAGGAAGAAGAGAATCGTGAAGAGGCAATGAGGCTGGTATGCGATGAGCAAAATAAGTTGAAGAATGAATTTTCAGGGATTAAACAGGAATTTTGGCAAGTTCAAGGTGAGGTCATGTGTTGCAAAAAGACAGTTGAACAACAATGGATAGAGGTGAATCAGCGAGTTGACGTGGTGCAAAACAAAATCGAATGCTGTGCCGGCAACAATTTAGTACCGTCCGGTCAAATAAAACTACCGGAAGTAAGTTTTGTTCCAGGGGGCGAGATTCATCCGCACATTTTTGTAGAGATTTACAGAAAAGCACTACCGAAACACTGGAGTGATGAGGAAAAAAATTAGATATGTAAAGATGATGATGAAAGACGAAGCATTGGAATGGTCGTGTGGAGTAGCCGAGAGCAGTATTAGCTACGGAGAATTTCTGCGAAGTTTTTTGAAGAGGTACTGGTCGGAGGAAAGGCAGAGACGTGTGAAACAAGAATTTAGGAACAGCTGTCCATACAAAAGGCAATTTGGTAGCCTTCGCGAATATTGCGAAAAATTGATGAAAGGACTGAAATACTTGTCAAACCCAATAGAAGAAGACGAGAAAATAGAAATTTTGGAGAGAAAGATGCCGCGTTGGGTGCAGGAAAGGATGTTGCTTACGCGATGGAATAATCTCCAAGAATTTTTAGAAGGAGTGGACAAGATAGACAAATGGGACGATAGGAGTGTGAGAGATCAAAATTTTACCGGAAGTTCGTATGGTGGAAAAGAGCAATCGGGACAAGTATATCGGGAAAAGGATGGAAAGAGAGATGATAGAGAAGCGAGACCGGCACAAGAATGGAAAGGAAAGCCTACACAATATAAACAATGGAGCGATCGAAACGCTAGAGAATGGAAAGCTTTCAACAATGGAAGTAGAGGGATGGAGCGAGTAGAAAGCGGAAAGCAGAGTGACGAAAAATGTAACCAGGGAAATTAGGAAGGGCTTGTGAAGAGGTCCGTTCCCAGGCCGATGAAAGAAGAGGACCAAGAAATTTTAAAGAATATAGATGTATGTTCATGAGAGTAAACAAAGAAGAAGCAGTAAAACATAGGAAGACCGTTCTAGAAGATGTTGCAAAACATTTCCAAAGAATAGAGAGAGAGGAGAGCAATCAGAAAACGTCAGTAGAGAGTGAAAATCAAATCAGAAATAATGAAGAAAGGAAGCCATTAATGGATAAAACACTGATGATTGATGAAGTAGATGAATGGGTAAACCAAGCAAGAAGAGCTTGTAAGGAAAAATTAGGAGTGGAAACGGTAGAAGAAGAAGATGAGGAAGACCTCAAAAAACGATTAGAAGTGGGAAAAGAGCAAGAAGTAACGGTGGAAGACAAAGGTCCGTTAAAATGGTGGAGGTGTTTAGAACAAATTGTGGAAAGTGAACGATTCGACAAGGTTGAAAATGAGGCAATGGAAGGAAGTGAGGTGATTGGTTTAGCAGAAATGGATTATTGGACGAACAAGGACCAGAAGAGTATTGACGAGTTGATAGGGGATGAAGGATATAGAATAAATATCTTGGGAAATGAGGATGAAAATTACGAAGAACGAAGAGAAGAGGAAGATGAGGAAACAGACGATACGATAGACGATGAAGAGTATGGAGACGAAGAAGAATTCAATGAAGATTATAGTATGGAAGAGGGAGAAAACTTTAACGAAGATTTAAAAAAGAGTTATGTAGTCGATAGTGACAAGGATGAAGAAAGAGAACTGAAATGCTTTCTAATAAGGAAGGAAGGACCAGGAAGAGGCAAGGAAAGTGAAGCAAGCAAGGCGATGAAAAAGAACAAGGAACTATTTTACCGAAACATGAAAGAAGAGGAGGCAACGAGAGGAAAAGTGAAGATGAAGGACGAAGGATCGACATACAGAGAGGAAGAGGACGCAACAAGAGGAAAAGTGAAGATGAAGGACCGACGTTCTAGGAAAAAAGGAGTTCGAAGTAGGGGAACTAGTGTTGGTGAGAACTCATGAACGATCCAGCAGCATAAATGCGGAGATCAAGAAGTTTTTTGATATATATGAAGGACCGTATAAAATTGTGGGGAGACCTCATCAACATGCATATTATCTTCAGTACCCGAAATCTGGAAAAGTGTTAGGTTTAAGGAACCTGAAAGATTTGAAACTGTACATCGGGTGAATGAGAGGATGAAAGTTGCAGAGAGTGAATGTAAAATTGTGAACTAAGAGAAAGAGATCAACAAAATTTGTGGGGAAAATTTTGATGACAAGTAGCGGGGGGGATATGTAAGGTGACAAAGTCCCTTACACTTTAAATTTTGTGAATAAATTTGGTTAAAAGTTAATTAAATATTAGTTGTGTTGTGTTGTGAATACAAATGTGTTAATTTGTTATGAAAAAATGATAAAGATAAACGTATATTTAAGTACCAGAATATCTATGGACAATGATTATCTATAATAATGTATATCTTTGGACGAGAAGAAAAAGAAAATATGGCAAGGGTATGGATGAGAATAAAATATATCTGGTAAGTTGTTGAGTAAAAAGGAATGTAAGAAGTGTGTTTTGACCCTTGTGAATATAAATAAAAGTGTTTTTTCGAGTGTTACTTCAAAGAATTCGTTGTCTAGATATTTATTATTTGTTTGTTACTGAACTGTGAATGGAAATAATCAGCCGGTTTCAGCAGCTTAGATTACAGCTTGAAGACGGGCAGATTACATTTACCTAAATCTAAATACAGGAAGAGGGGATCTTACAGTCCGCTTGAGAGTTTAAGGAAGCGTTCCCGACACGCACTACTTTTTTTTTTTTTAGACAACTCAGTGTTTCCAGATTTTGTTTTCTATAAGGAGAATAGGAATCGCTCAGCCGTGACGGAGGAGGAATGCGCGACAAAACGAAACTCTGTCAATAAGTCGCAAGGCCACAAGAATTTAATCCCCAGGAGTCGTTCAGATACAGGTTAGGAGCATATCACCGATCGTGGTGGGTGAGCGGTTAACGCTCTGGCACCGAGAGTGGTGGTGTAACGGTTAGCATCCAGATTTGGGTTTTCCATGGTTTCCCCAGATCACTCCAGGCGAATGCCGGGATGCTTTCTTCGAAAGGCCCTGGCCGAATTCCTTCCCGTCTCTTGTCCCCTGTCCCATCCCGCCTGTAATGACTTTACGTCGACGAGGCGTAAAGCAGTAAGTTAAAAAAAAAGGGGAATATAATACGAACAGACTGCGACAGGGAAGCTTTGAGTAAACATGACTTCTCTACCACAACGAGTCCGTAGGATTTAACGACTACTTTGCAAAGAGAGAATATTCCAGCACGTGAAACGTTTTGTTCAAAACAGTATGGATTGTCTCTGCGAAATCTGTGGCTGTACGTTTGGGATGTTTCATTTTCTGTTATCGTCGAGCGATGTTATACGGGATCACATTTCTGTTTAGCTGTCCTGGTGTTTCAGATAGCGTGGCATGTAATGTTTCATTTTGCCTCCGCCGTAGATTTCGCAGTCTTACCCTCCTCACAGCGGTTCCACCATTCAATGCCAAAAACTTTCGCCTCTCTCAGTTATCTTAGAGTGTGGAATGTCTTGGATTGTAAATCGATTAAGCTTCATGATTCTTCGAATACTCGAAACGGGCTGTGATTTGGTGACTGTTACTGAAAATTATTTCTTGTTATTTACAACAATAGCAGCACCTGATTCTGATTATTATTTTTTTTCATGAATTCCTGGATGTCGAATCAGTGTGATCTGACGGTGTGCTAACTATGAGATGCGTAAGGAACATTTTCTATTTAACATACAGAGCTAAATATTCGTTAATGTTCACTATGCGAGCATTAAAGGGAGAGCTGGTACGACATTGAGATGTAGATTGATCTATGGCGTGCAGTAAGTGCTCACGCAGCGCTTTCTGCTCTCACGAACCTCGTGCAGACCAACAAGCAGTTTTGCAATCATACTTCCCTCTGGCATGTGCCGGTGGGGTAACCACGCTTGTCCCTGATTTACTATGTGGACCCGAATTTATTTGGAGTAACTGTTTCCTGTGTTGGCGTAAAATTGTTGTTGTTTTTCTGAGAAATTGTACTCCAGAGTCAGCAATGTATTTCACAATTCAGTGCACAATTCCTGCATGTTACAATGACCTTGTCTTGTTTTATACTTAGGCACTAAACGTTCAAACCAAGGAAGATAAGAGCATATGAAACGTTTCTGTTCTAATGTAATTACAAGGGAACATAAAATTTCAAAGGACAATAGGAATTTCCAACGAGTCCTCTGTGGTAACACAAGGAGTTGTCAAAAGTGGTAACTGCAAATAAATAGTTGCGAAATAACGAAAAAGGAGAGTCCACTTACCATTCATTATCCTGTAATTATTTAAATTCTCGAAACGATAAAAACAGTGCAATATTTTGCTAGTGCATTACAGAATTGACATATAAACTCCGTCATGTGAAAAAAATTCTATCTGCGCTGCACAGAACGAATTTTGATGAAATACGTGGAAGATGTGAAAAAATTGTGGTCTTTGCAAGACAAGACATAAAAGTAGTGTCACGTAAAAATATTTTTTTTAATATTTAAGAAGTTCAAAAAAGCGATGTATATTTGGAACTGATTGCTCCAGATTATATATGACAGCATCAAATTAAATGTAGTCACTGAATTACGAACAACTTCCCATTAGAACGCGAAATATTCATGCCAGTGAAATGAATAATACGAGAACACATTGAATTATGACTGCAATGCAATACATCTACAGACTCATTTGGATTGTGCAAGACGATGCTTACTGATGTATAAACTTATTTCTGGACCAAAAGAAACTGAATTTTATAACGGCAAAAAGCACTTTTGATATGAATTGCAGAGTTACACTACGTATGCAGCGGTAGAGCCAAACGACTTGTAAATATTTTACAAAACAAAACATATTCCTTAAGCCAGTAATGGCTTAGGTGTGTGTATAATGAAACGCATCTCATTCTCTGTTGAAATGTAATAAACCGTCACCTAGCAGTATCGCTCTGGTCTCGCATTCTGAAGGACGTATGTTCAAATCTCCGGTCGGCCATCCAGATTTGGGTTTACTATAGTTTCCCCAAATCACTCCAGGTGAATGCCGGGATTCCTTCTCGTTCCTTGCCCAAAATCTTTTCCCACAATCCTTAAGCACCTCTACGTAGACGAGGCGTAAAACTGGAGTGGATTTTTTTTAACTTGTTCACCACACTCACAAGTCTCAACGCACTATCCGCATTTCATTCTATCACTATTCTCTGCTCCTCCTATGCAATCTTATGACATGCCAAGAATTCCTTTAACCAAAATTTACAAATTTTTGAAGTTATCCTAAACTCATAAATGGCACTAATTGTGTCATCCCAGAAAAATTACTCCAGTGCAAAGTTGAAACTACCATCGCGTCTGTTTTTTTTTGTTGTTTTTTTAAAATATGTATATATATAACTGTGACCGTGAAAAAAAAATCCATTTTCAACGCTGCTTGTGGTGGTTAATAAACTACCACTTTGAAACAGGTTCTTGGTGTGCCATCAAGTATATTACATCCCTTACAGGCAATGGTAGTGGGAAGTTTACACTCACCCCCACGCACGTATACAGCATTCCTATTTTCTACGCTTATGTTTACGCAATTGATATGGTATTCCAAGACATTAGAGAATACAGATTACTTATTACTTGTTTCACTACGCATTAAACAAGATAAAAATTATTTTATAGTGATTACTAAACAACATGCATTCCAAAATAATCTTCCTTATTTTGGCAACAATTATCGCTGTCAACACTGGACAGAATGAAACCTGTGACTAACAACGAACAAAATTGGATAACAATATTCAATTCTAAAGTGTAGCTACTTCAAATTCCAGCCTGTCCCCTGATTGCATCTGGTTGCATCCATAATCAGGGGCGGATCCAGGATTTTGTTTTGGGGGGGGCTTGAGCGGACTTTGGTTTGGGGGGGGGGGCTTGGCTTGAGTGAATTTTGGTTCAGAGGGCTTGCCTTCAGTGGATTTTGGCTTTGGGGAGGCTTCAGTCGGGAAAAAGGTAGTATTTATAGCCTCAAAACTACAATGTCGGGGGTGAACCAAGATACTTTTGGGGGGGGCTTGAGCCCCCTAGCCCCCCCCCCTGGATCCGCCCCTGTCCATAATGATATTTTTTATCATATCAATCCACTCATCTACTCACAGACACCCCCTTTTCCGTTCTAAGATCAATAAGATGTCTTTTATGGCAAGCTTCTACAAGAAACTACAAATGCTAAATATTCCTTTTATAAACAACATACTATCTTCTTGTAATGAGAGATTCAACATAACATAATTGGACTTGCCCTAATAAATCCTTCATAGAGTATCTACTAATTCAAACATACAAACAAAAGGTGTTTACACAAATTATTTTAAGACAACTATATTGCTTTGAAATGGAGAGATGTTCTTTATATAAAAAAAAAGCCCACAGAACACAACATCACCCAGACACAAACTAAAACACACATATTATAGAAAACATAAATTACACGAATCGCATTTAAGTACCCCTCCCCCCAATTGTTCCAGTAATCCCTAGTTCTAACTACCCAGTGGAAACAATGGACAAATGTTTAATTATAAGGCATGATGAGAATGAAGATGCCGAGTGATCGGATAGGGCCTATTCGCAAATAATATTAGTAAAACATATCACTACCGGTATGCATGCAAAACTAGGAACGGTAAGAAAATCTCTATCCTGAGGACCGAAAGCAATAACAGAATTTATTTTAGGATATCACTGAAAATTGAGAATAGGGTCACATTATTAGTTTTCTGGATGCTTGCGAGCTATGTGCAATATTGCGAGAATGACCGGCGCTGAGAACGACAGGCATCTGTGAAAGCTGTCTTACTTGACCTTCACAAGACGGTTCCTTAAAATGTCATCAACCCGGTGAACTTTTACAAGTGCAAACAAAACTAGGAGCGTGGAATTGTCGTATTTTTACTTCCTTGGAAGGATGGAAGCTCACAATTTTACTCTGCCGAAGTTAATCACGGTCGGAACTGTGACTAAGCCCCGCTTTCTATGCAGACTGATTGCGCTCATTCATTGAGGCGGATGCTGAAGTCACCGCGTCCTTCAGTAGTGAATGCCTTGCTCTGTAATTTCTGCAGGATACTCTTGTTTTTCTGACCAACCTTGTCACGTAAAATCCCTTTTATGATTCATCTAGGATCTAATTATACTTGTTTATTAGTTTTATATTTTACAAGATATTTCCTCACTGTTAAGATAGAGTACCTGGGTCACCGGTCTTCGCTCGGCATCTTTCGATTTCTGTTCAGTATGTAAGATTTCATCAAACGTTTGTGAGAAATTATTTTTATCGTGGACCTTCGGAACTGACTCATAATTGGTAGTAACCTGTTGCAATTTGGTTTAATTGCTTCGTCATTATGTCCTCTTTACATTTGCGCTCTTGCTTTGCGGAAAACTTGCCAGGAATTTAATTAAAATGTGGAAATATGACAGCAACGCACAGCCGTTAGATGCTGTCAGCGTTGAAAAATCAGTGATAGTCTCTTAAAATGTTGATTTAATCCTTTTTTGTAATGTTTTCTTGCCGTTTTAGCTTTTTTTCGTTGAAAAAAGTCGCATATAATTGACAAATAGACAGTATTAATCCGAGTTGTAATACGGTGATGCCCTCGCCGAGGTTCCGAAAGTGGTGCAGCCCCCATTATATCTATCTTCGAGAGTTGCTCATATAATAGTATTAGATTGGATAGAAGGAAGCATATTAAGCAATTCTATCACAGGTAGTACGGCCAGTTCCTTTTCTCTGGGACTTACAATTTAACGTAGAATCCTAATCACAGAACGCCCCACCGTAGTTTATATGGTTAACCACCTTTTCCACAGTAATTACATTTGAGCTGCCAGACCGCTCCATATTTGTTATACATTCAATATATTTCCTTCCTACTTACATAAGAACTGCAGTTGGTTAAATAAATATCGTGAATAATCGTCAGGATTTTTGTCAATTGAGTCTTCACTGACCGAAGTTCCAATAACTTTATTGAGACGATTTTCTTTTAGGTTTTATTGAGATGATTACATTATAACTGCTAATGTTATTTTCAAAGAAGTTTTTATCAAGTAAAGTATCACTTCTAACAAAGCCAAATTTTAAATATCTTCTTTTTAGACGTTTTACAATTATACACGCTATGCTAATATTACCGCTTCAGCTAGTAGAGTATACAAGGCTTCCTAATTTCTATGCATTGTTTACTACAACCAACGATAAAACAGTAGACTCAATGGTCGCGTGACTAGAACTGTTTTTTAAGTTTGAAAAAATCGCATTTGTCAAAGCCAGTATCTACTTTTTAAATATCTAATTTTTAAATGTTTTACAATTAAACATGCAGCGCTAGTATTCCCTCAACTCAGCTAGCATACAAGAAATGTTCGTTTAAATATATGAGTTCCTTGAAACCAAAGAGAAAAATATTAGTAGGCTTTCTTGTACCTGAATCATCTACGAGATGGCGTTACAGCCGTTTTCGAGATACCAAGAGCAAAAATTGTTCGTATTTTGTAAAATTGGTTTTTTGCAGGGAGGAACACTATTTAGATAATCTTAAAAATCAAAACGTTATCTAAATATGAAAATACAAGAATTGCTCGTTTAGATATATAAGATATAGGTGAGGGCGTGTGAGTCCTTTGTTTAAAGTAGATTGACCAACACTGATAGATGATTTACAAAATTTATTCATTACACGTAGTCAACCATGAGTTTCTCACCATTAGCATCAAAATATTGCGATAGTGTTTAGGATTTAAATAAATATTTATTTCCTGAAAGTAGTAATCAAAATTCAGCATTAGTTTGCAAAGTATAATATTTTCAGAATTAACATTGTGCCAATACGAATTTCCACATTTAATTTCTTATATTTAATATGAGGTATCCGTTACGGCCCAATAATTTTCAACCAAAATTATTATTGATACAAGTGAGAATATTACTCTTTCTTTAAAAAAATAAAAAATTAAAAAGGGTAAATTTGGTATTTTGGTCAAAATGCTGACAAGGAAGCAAATCTCAAAACTTTAATCGATTTTACAAGTAAATATTATTAAAATATGTATAAAAGAAACCTCTGCTCTTTCTTGTATAACGTGAGTAATAAATCGTAAGTTTTATCAGATGATTTTCAAACATCCAAGATCCCTAAGCTGATTCTTCCCTGTTATTATGTTGAACTAAATTGGAGCTTTATATCTATAGGATGTGAGAGACTATTGCCTATATTACATAGTGCGAGTATAAAGAGTATAAATCTAGGAAATCTTTTAACATGCTCTCCTATGCTCTCAATTCTAATCTTTTTTTATTAACATTACCATCAGCATAAAAGTTCCGTGTTAAACTGGATTTGTTTTCAATAATAATTTTGCAGTCCCAGCAAACATTGAATTAAAGCCGTTTTCCGTATCGATTTCATAATTTTGTCATACAATGAACTGAATCTGTTTACTGTAATTATTTAACAGGCTTGATTGTAAGAACGGAGAATTTCCCGGCGTATGCTTGCAATGAAGTCTTCACGGGTGTACCGCTGGATTTTGTTTTGAAAACACGACGGTCAACCGGCCAGCACAGGCGTCTCTACACATAATGAAGACGACGGAACTAGTTGTCCAAATACCGTGTTTTCAAAACACATCCGTGAAGACTTCATTGCATTTAACAGGCTTGTTTATTACCAGTTGATTTCTCAATCACCTTAAATTTGTTATCACAGCTCCTCATTCTAAAAGAAAAAAGTTTTTCTTTATGTTACGCGTACTGTCCGTCATATTTGGGGTTTGATCAGGTAAGTATGTGTTTTAGTCATCAATGATTACAAAATTTTGTTTCTGATACTGTAGTACAGTCTCCACATAATAGGACTGATGCGACGATAATCTAAAAACGTTCAACACGGAGGATGAATTCGAAACGGAGACATAGGTATTCACGCTCCACACAAACACTTTAGAATGAATGGATAATACCCGAGACCATTTTATCTCAAAATTTACGTTCTTTTATTAAACTTTTTTACGGTATCTTTCATAGTTTGACATATTCAGATTCAAAAGATTATTTAATTTAGCTGCATTTCCCTAGTGTTTCATCCCGTAATTCAGTTACAAATAAAATTTGAAAATAGAATTTCCAGTCTTAAAATTTTCGGAATCATTTGCCTACAGTGATTAAATTATAGTTTTGTTTCCAGTTTTTTTTTATGTTTCTTTCCCCGTTTCGTATTTTTGTAACCATGCGTGTATAAAGTTGATAATACCAGAAAAGTATTTTCGTATCGTCTCGATCAGAATGTATCAACAGTACTTTCGCTACTAAGCTATTAGAGACCATTCAGAAATTTGAATTTGAGGAAGTGAGAAGGAGGGAAGATAATTTTGCAGGCATTGCAGTTGAAGAGGCGGTCATCAGATAGGTCTCGTGTTCCCAGGCCGTAAAACCAACAACAGTTCTGAGAAACACACTAGGCGCGTAGGATTAATGACGTCAGTTCTTCGCAAGACATCCGGCTCAATGAATGATCCAAGATATTGCTGTTACGTGTTCTGTAGGCTGAGTTAGCGATTCTATTTGCTCTCATACACCATGCGCACATAAGCTAACATACGTCAATTGCATGCTTATTTTAACACACGAGGCTAATCAAGTATATTCATCTTTAGTTGCTGCAGAATAGAGATTGTATCCAGTGAACCACCATTGAAGACGCATTTTACAGGGACAACGTATGGTAGAGGATTACTTACGATCCTGTCAGTGGGTGTTGGTGTGCGTAAGTTTCCGGCACAGTGCATTTTCAGGGCGAGCATTATGTTCCTAAGCCTCTTCTTGGTGTGATACTTTGCTTTTATAACCATCTGCTGAAATACTCATGAAAATTATCCAGTTAACTAGCATATAGGCTTTTGCAGGAGTTACAGTACTTTGTGAGTGTTGTTAGAGTAAGTCAGATAACTACGAGTAATATCTTTCAGAAAACTTTCTAAAGAACCACAACGTTTGAGCAATTTACTCTCCATGAAAAAGCATACCACAAAAGTTTTAAATAAAGTAAATAAATAACAATAATGCTTTGTTGTTGTAATGACCTGGTGATAGTGTTTCTATTGGTTACTCATTCCACCCCTGTCGCAGAAGCCTTAACTTTAACACGGTTAACCTACCTAGTACAAGGGACCTACAGTTTAACGTGGAATCCGAACCACGGAAGCGTTCTGACGTACTTCAAACTACACAGCAAGCTGTTCCAGAGGTGAAGGTAGGGTTAAAGTCCTACAAAAATCCCGAAAACGATTGGAATTGGGGATCTTTCGATCTCTAGTCAGACACCTCAACCACAGAGCCCCCAGAGCGCTCTAAGTACATTGATACTAAATACATAAAAATCATTAAATAAATATTGGAAAAAGTAGTTTCTGATAAAATACGACATGCCAAGGTATAAGAGATTTCTTCAGGTAGTTTTTGAAACTTTATTGGCTTTTTTTGAAAGTCATTTCTCAAAAACTGGCTGTAATTTCTAAGAGCAATCACTCTGTAATTATTTGTTAAAAGTGTTTGGTGGTATACTTTGAAACATTTCTCCTCAATATATTCGAATTTTCGCTTATTTGTAGAATACTGGAAACAATTAACACTTCTAAATTCCTTGGATGTGCTCTCCGCTATACGATTAATTTGAGAAGAGAGTAAACCTTATATAGGGTTTCTGGAAAAGCTGACATCTATGTTTAATAAACCAGGAAAAAAATCTGTACATCTGAGATATTTTTCTAAAAAATGAATTGGGGGTACTATTAATAATCTAGAGAGAAGGAATCAACTTTTTTTTTTTTTTTGGTAATGAGTCTGTCTGCGTCTCGATAAACGACATTCACACAAAACCTATTGGTCGTGTTTAGATGAGGCTATGTTTAATGTAAAGCCCATGGTCTTACCGGTAAAATAGGGTATGCTTAATTTTGTTGTGATGTCGTAGAACTGATGATTTTTTTAAAAGTCAGTTTTCCTTTTAAAGCGATTCATTCGGAAACTACTTATCGTATTTTAATGGAATTCATACTAATTTATAGCCCTTGGTCGTGTGGTTGAAATAGGAAATTTTTCAGTTTGACGTGACACTGTTTAGGGATACTTTCAAGATAATTTTTCGTTGAACGACATTTAAGCAAATACTAATGATCGAATTTCTAATTGGATTCAATTAATTTACAGTTTGTAATGACTCCATAAGAAATAGAGTATGTTTCATATTGATGTGATGTCGGCAAGCATTAATTAACCAAGTTACTCTCATTTGTGTTTGAACGTGATTTACAACAAAATACTGGTTCGATTTTGTTGAGGTTTCAATTAATATAGAGCCCACAGTTACACAGGTGAAACAGGGTATGTTTCATTTTGATGTGACGTCAAAAAAAAAAGATAAATTTAGGATAATATTTCGTTCAACACGATTATCGCCAAATAATGATCGGATTTTGATGAAGTTTTGATTAATGATTAGTCCGCTGTGACGTAACATAGGATGCGTTTCATTTTGATGTGATTTCGGGAAACTGAAAAATTTGCCATATTATTATCAATTTTTAATTGAATGCAATACCCTAAAAAACTGCTGGTCTGATTTTGATGAGATTGTGATTAATGTACAGTCCGTGCATCACAGGTAAAACAGGGTATGTTTAATTTTGACGAGTCATCCAAAAGCTGAGTTATTAAATAAGCGTGTCGACAAATTAATATTCATATAAAGGTAAGTTACTTCTTGCAGTCTAAATGTTTATGGTGATATCAGCGTACGAGGGGAATCATATTATTCAGAGGAATGAAGCTATAGTTTGTTGTGGAGATCAAGCATACAAAAGAAAATTTACGTTCAGTTAGCTGCAGGGACCGCTGCTCATGAAGTTGTTGACCAAGTTGATTTATTTTTTTTTTTTTTTTTTTTTTTTTTTTTTTTTTTTTTTTTAATGGCATTCGGCAACGGAGGCCATACAGCCAGCTCAATGTGTATTTTTTCCAATGTATGGACGCCACAGGACGGACAAGACATTCACACAGACACACAACACTTAACATCCATGCCCGCGGCCGGATTCGAACCGGCGGCCTTCGGCACGTGGACAAGTTGATTTAAGAGAGTAGTGTGTACAATAACAGTCCACGCGTAGCATAATTGGTTATTGGTTACTGTCTTACCAACTAAAAAAACTACAAACTTTGAAGTCGCCCAAAAGCAAAGAATTTGAGGTTGAACACTTTCATCGAATCAATCTTCTGGTCAATTGTTTGGCAGTCGTCACCGCATGATAGCGACAAGCTTAATAATTGCTCGTAGTTAGAGATCTACCAGAGTGATTACTTCTTGCTCCTTAACTGTTTTTATATTCGTACGCATATTTTTTTTTTTTTTTACAGTTAAGATATTTTTTATTACGTTACTGAAATTACTAACTGCATTATTAGATCAATTAAGTGTGTATAACATGTTAAGAGCTTAATTCTGATTCCAAAGTTACTTATGATCCAGAGACTATTGTCAATGCCATGGAGGAAGGATATTCTATTTTAACTTTCATTTAATACATAACTGTGGTTGACGGAATACTAATTCCCTTTGTTGATCATTACCGATTGCAGACTGCTTGTGATAACGTATCATTTGGAAGTACGGGGATATCATTGTCTGCTATCAGACAAACGATATGAACTCCTCTGGGGCTTGTGTATATCATATAGGTCCATGGATGGTATCTGGCCGTGGTCTGATAGTTGCAAACTGATGGATCAGCTGAACTGGGGAACATAAAATGCTCGGCATAGTGTCTAAGGCTCTCTACAACGTTTACAACTACCAGAACGTTAACTGCAAGGACAGGAAGCGGAAAGGAGAAGACCTTTTCTTTAGAATTACCTGCGGTCCGTGAAAGTGAAGAAACAACTGAAAATTATTTACTGAAATATTCTCGCTTAACTAGAAAGGCGGAACATTCCAACATTCAGTAGAACTAGAGTATTCAGAAAATAAAGGATAGTGAGGCTTACCTGCATGCAAGAGCTTCCCAAGGCTGCAAACAGCTTGTTATGCTCGACTACCCGCCACTGTCTCTGCCAACAACCATGGACCTTTTGCCTCAACTCCGAGCAAGGTCACAATGTGAATCGTTGTCAAGTCTCGATCATCTTGCATAGCCAGCAAAATACTTCCACTTCACATGCAACTGCAGTAGTAACAACGTATTGAATATGCCGAAGATGTGGGAAGTGCTTAATTCTGAAACATTCTCGTGAAGCAGGACATGAAATCGAATTTATTGGTAACAGAAATTAATATACTTTGGTGTGGCATTATGAACAAAGTAAAATACTTATACGTTCAGGGGACCGTAAAGGAACAAAATTGAATTCTTCGGCCAATATTTTGATAAATATCCCTACGCCATTGAAAATTTGGTTGAAAGATGCAGTATTCGTACAAAGCAGCACAGCGTGTTTTTATTTCTTGTCACAAGCAGTGCTGAATACTTTAAATTGTGATCTTGTCATTGTACTATTATCTATTATAACAATTTACTGTATCTTACGTAGAGAGGGAATATTTTTTTCAAGCATTCGTATATTTATTCTTCCATAGGCTATAAAAAGGATGATCCGCAACACTTTTAGTTCGATTACTTGTTTAAAATTAATTCCTTACATTGAAATACCGAAAGTATAACGTGTAAAATTATTAAACCGTGTTCTGTGTTAAAGCAAAAACAGCACACCTCGAACGTTACACTTAAACGCCAACAAACTGTCCTTCACCCTTCGTTGGTATAAAATCCTTGCCGATCGCTTTTATCACATCCTAGTTCGGAAGGGAATTGTGAGCGAAATGAGAAGTGCATAGTTGTTCGTTGTCTTCCATATTATTTTGTTTAGTTATAATACCGGTCTAACACTTTCTTAGGCTTCCTGTCAACATAAAAACGAATTTGTTACAAGAAATGTGTTTTTTCCTTTAATTTGTGACTGATACGTTATAAATAGTCGACAGCGGAGAGATTAGAACCGGCACTTACTTGAATTCGAGAAAGCTTGCATAAGACAAATGTAGGTATTCCTAAAGTGTGACTTTTATGGAAATCATGGAAATCTAGATAGTCGCAAAGAGAGCCAAACTAACGTCGCTCTGAATTCTGAGCAAGAATTTTACTGTACACAATGGCAAACTGCGATTATCCCCATGTACATATTTTCCTGCAAAAATTTAATTTCTTATCCTGTTGTCTAATCGCGGTTACTGGTCTTGGTTACTGAGAAAAAGTTACATGTTATTTTCTTTTCTAATAACGCAAAAATACTACATCATAGGAAAGCACATCTCCAGAACAAACGATTTCTGTGATTCATTTCTAGTTCCCTCCTTGACACTTCTCCGAAATTTAAGGATATTGTAACACAACTGTTTGTCAGCTCAACTTTCTCGATTAATTTTGACGTCAGGTCCTGGGGCAAAAAAACTGTTTTACGAAGTAAGTTTTTTTTTGATCGACATCGATTATGATGTATTAAATTTTTGTATAAGTGACGCAACGCACATACCAACTTCTTAAATTACTGAAGCAACTCACTACTGCCTATTTAACTTCATCTGCTATAACCTAGTTATTTTCTGACAAAAACGTATATAAATTTCCCTTTCCAGTTCTTAGAGACTTCATTTTTATTTCCATTCTTTCAATTTAAGAGTCGAAATGTTTGAGACTGAATACCAATTTAACGAATGTTTGTTCAAATTATTGTGGAAATCGAAACAGCTATCCATCGGTAATGAAAAAGATTGGTAGAGCAAGGAATACCAGAAAACTGTTGTGCTTAACTGCATTGGTATTCCGGCTTTGACCTTGCTCTTATGCTGTTAGTGATCACGTGATATAAGTTGCCTTGGGTTACCAAGAACAAACTGCTTGTCACGTTTCATAGAGTGTGGCCACGTTTAAACTTAGAGGAATAGTTCTGTACCTTACAAACTTTCTACTGTAAAAAGAAGAATCTTGAGGAATGGGAGATGCATTGGTTTTCAAGTTTTGAATATTAATTAGAGGTAAACAACTCCATTTTTAAAGTCCTATATGTCAGCTTTAGGAGATTTTTTGGATAGCGAATTGTGAAATGTTTACCTTGGTCTGGAGGGGTACCGCGTTCGAGCCCCGGCATTTGCTAAATATGAACAGGTATTTGGATTAATTTTCAACTTTTGGGAAGATTTCTTAATGTATGTGATGTATACTATGCCATAACATGATGTATTGCCCCCGATAGCGACAGAATACTTAGACTCTTGCCATGAATAACCCACAGATGTCAACTCCAATAGTAAATATATTACTTAGACACATATTTATTTCATAAAATGTTAAGTGTTCGAAATTATCTTCATTACCGAGCACTGCAAAATGCCGGTTAGCAACGTTGTTTGTTCCGTACGCATGAATCTTGATAAAATATTGAATATCTTTATTATAGTTTCTCCATTTTGTGTCTTAATAAAATGCTTTAATGGCATACGCGTTTCGTGTTTTTATTCAAGACATCTTCGTGCCTACGCATAGATTCAATGCTGTTCCGTACCGACCATATATTCCACTATGATCTACTCAGATTATTTTGAATAAAGGCGATTGTTAATGAGTGTAATCATAACAAAATTCATGTATTAATTTATTTTTATTTTTTCTAATAACCTTCTAAATACTGGTAAGCGTCAAATATTTCTAAGTGGTTTAGCAAGGTTGAAAAATAGGTTAATACGTACAATTTGTAAACTCAATATCAATCGCCTGTTACTAGGTAGATGGTGTCTACTGGTACTAGGATTCGTACAGCCTGCAAAGCCTCTACTGTGGAAACATTGTGTTCCACATTGTTGAAATTTTGCTGGAAATATATCTTATTCTAATTATTTCATCTTACCTTAGACGTTAGTATCTGTGGAAAATTTAATACTACTTTGAACAACAGACTTTAAATTTTACTTCCGTGGTTAACAATGCTGTTAATAACCTAAGTTATATTGAACAAAATAACTGGGGCAGCCAAAATACCATCTGGCAGCAATATTGTGTTTAGGAGTTTATTCTTATCTTTATAAAATGGTTTAGCTGTAGAATTTTCAGAGCTGTTTCAAGCCTAATTTATTAGTAACACTATTTTGTTTTTATCTAACAACTTTGTTGGTAATTGAAATATTTATACCTATTCATACGTATCCAGGCAATGACTGCAGATCATTTGAAGCCGTGATTTACTTAATATTATTATCATATGCAGAACTTATATGTGACAGGGCTTGTAACTGTCAACTCTAAACAGAAGAACTTTGATAATCATTTGTTATAACGTTTTTATAATCTCCCTCTACCAACAATAATTTTGTTAAGTTTCTTTAGATGCTTTTGGCTCTAAGAAGTCGAAAAAAGTATAATTCAGGTGGAAAATGGCTGCAGTGAAACAGAATGCTATGTCTACATACTGCAGTTTTTTGATAGCTGGAGTATTTTCGAAATTACAGCGCTAAAATTTCCGTTATTTGCTGTCTTAGGCGTTTAACTTCACATTATTGCTAACTATAACACATGCATATTAGGTCTGAACATAACGTAGGTTTGTTGAACGATATACTAACATACCTTGAAAATTATTTAGTTTGAACGTTTTAAAAAGAATGAAACACACTTCATTTATCTCTTCACATTTCAGCTGAATCATAAATCTTTCCAGTGCTTGGTTTGATTGGACAAGAGGATACTAGAAGTTCTTATTCATTTGTTGTTTGTTGTTATTACACATATGAATGAAAATTCATTGCAATACACGTTACTTTATTCTTACATTCTTCAGTATAGTAACAGTCTCTGTGTCCTGTTCTTAAGCTTTGTGTTCGATAAGCTGTTAATACTTCTCATATTAAATATTCACATAAATGTTATCATCGAATAAGTCTATCGTTCTTTCTGTAATTGTGCTTTGTACGTCCAACGAAACTTTATTACTTAAGTTATTACTGAATTCCTTGAAATCACATAAAAATCAGAGTTAGAGTTGCCACCAGTTTCGAATGTTAACATCGTCTAAATCATCTGCGTCGTTTCTCAGTCGACCGTAGGCTATCACCATTAGAACTACACAGATAGTTACAAAAATAGTAACTACTGAATTCACTTGTACGTGTGTATCAAATTGCAAGAAATAAATATTATAATCATCATTCACTTTTTTGATTGCATCATTCACGATAAAATTATGGCAGTAAGTTTTATCAAACATTTTGATGATTGTATACACATCTTGATAAACATCAGCTTCGCAACATTCGTGAATGGCCAAATAGTAGTAAACGAAAAAACAATGTTAACCCCGATGGGACCAAAAACGTAATGATCTGAGTAAGCTGAACCCCTCGTGTCGATTTAACACACTTGGCTGAACTGGTGGCTACCTTGCTTGTAAGTACGTATTCGAAAACCCCAGGTAATGGGTCAATGCGTCAGTGCCTCCTGTGATGTATACAACCAATGACTCGTGCCTGCGTACCTAATCCTATATATGCAGTCCGGTGAGCAAAATTAGTGTTCCCTACTCAGTTATTCGTTGAGTAAACCGAACCAGTGTTCACAGTTCAGCAGTGAAACTATTGTACAAATACCGCACAGTCTTCTTTTCTGATTCCTAAAAATTTGAGAATTATTTCCATGTATGTCTACACAAAAGATCAAAATACCTCTGATAAATGAAATGCCAACCTAAATCAAATGAGTACTTTACTGGCCACATAAAATAATGAGACAACAAGAAATACGTATAAAAATTTCATTTTATTTAATAAGTGCAGCAATCGCAAAATTAGTTACGCGGGTGAACGAGAGGAGGTGGGGTATAAGGGTTTGGTTTAGTTAAGAAGATCTGCATTAACACTGATTGGACTTTCAAATGTAATCAGAAAATTATCGATGATAATGACTAACAAACAATAAATTGTTATCACACAGTAAATAAGTCTGTGTTTATGCAGTTTGGATTAGCAGAATCATTTAAAGTAATACCTGGTGAATGCACTTTATTTTTATTTTTTAAAAAAAAGGGTAACGCGAAGAAAGTATTTTATCGGTCGACGAAAACACAATTGCTTGTCTAGCTTGTATCTGTCTCATATATTATTTTCAGGAAATTGCAATAGCGTTTCTCGTATGGCGACCTTGAGTGTAACATGGGAGCTGGGTCCTGATTTGGTCAAACTATTGGATATATTCCCACGAATAGTTAAGATGAAACTAACTATATGAAAAATGAAATATTCGTTTGATTACGCAGTATTGTATACCATTTGTTCTACAATAAGGTGGAGTCAGATTTGTTCATAGCAATTTCTCTTATTAAAGAACGGTTCTTCCATCTCCAGCAGCAGTTACGGAATTTCAGGGTTTGTAGCTACATTGCTACTGGAGCTTACACAGCCAGCACTACACCAAACCCCTATGCTATTAGTCCGAAATAGATATACTCCAGCCGCCTTGCATGTGTTTTCTCTGTCGTAATCGTCTCTTAGAGTGCGTGGCTCAAGCTTGAGTGCCTTTCTAGTCGTAGGATTGGCACTCCCGTACTGCTGTTGTCGAGTAAATGCCAATGGTTCGACTCCATAAAAGGCGAAAGATTGCTGCTTCCGCAAAATTGCTTGATCATTACACAATCGAGTCTTGGCAAACAGTCTGGAAGCAAGAATCCTTCCTAATTAACCATGCGGCGTAGCGGTTGGTGGAGATCTGAAACATCATTATTCTAGATTTCGAGTCTTCAGTTTTTATTGGAATTAAATCGTTTCTAACATGATGACCTCTACTGCTACTGCCCCGGTATACGGATATTAGATCTGAAGAATGTCACGACTGCCGATTTGGTTCCTGAATTCAATAACTAAATCCAGATAATTCAGCTATGCACACACATTTTCGTCACAGTTGAAACAGCGGTTTCGTTTCTGGTGCATTTCATTTTCGAAACAGCAGAAAGGAGCACTGTGCGCTACAGACAAGATAGATGCAAAGCTAGATTACCAAGACATTGCCTCTTAGTTTAAGTCAAGTCACCACCCCCTTTTTCACCCTTTCATGAGCCCTAATCCTTGGTAGATGGGTCTTCAGCTGAAATGATGCTGTGAACAATTATTTGCGAGCAGGGAATGAGGGAATGTGCAATTTCAACTGTATATCGGATTCGTGTTGCAAGCTCACCAGTTAACAGCAAAGAGTGTTTAGGAGAAATCACAACAAAAAATAATTATACAGGTATTACTTTCTGTGCATATACTCAAAAGATATTATTCTCTAAATGAAACACCATGAATTTCTTCTATAATTTCATACACGAATTTAGTCCTGTGAAGGTCACGGAGTGTTGCAAATCAGCAAAAAATTCAACTTTCAGTGATGAGTGCGAAAAAAATCTAAAAACTAGTACTTAACTTGCGGAACAAGGTGATATGCTTTTAATTCTAAACATTTACGTGATTATTTTAAAAAAAATTGATACAAGTTTCCGTGAAAGTTAGGAATCAAATTACTTTTTTCACTTCAACCAACAGTAAAATAAAAACAAATCATATGACATAACTGAAAAAAAACACTGACTTCTTGAAAGTTAACAGACTAGTACCGAATATATTCTATACATTAAACAGGGAGGTATGGTAATAATAATAAAAAAAGTTAGACGAATCGTTTTGTTGCTTTGGCTATGTAATGTTAAATGTTGTCACTGACCAATTTCGTTCCATTTGTTCAAGTAAAAACTTCCAGCGAGAAAGTTTTTTAAGAAACTATTGGAATTAATTCTGGCAGCACGCACAGCCTCTTGAGACAACCCCTCTTGTTTGTTTCACAGTTCATTTGCGTGAATGATTGCGCGCATCGCCTGGAGGTCGCTCGGTTCCCATACTACCGAGAAAAATATTCCCTGTCTTCCATGGAAACGCTGTTTTCAGCTCCTGTAAGAATTATTATTATCATTGTAGACAGCGAACCATACATGAAAAATTCCACGAGAAAACTTGAGAAGCAATGACAAATCGAATATTAATGTATCAAATATAAGGGACCGATTATATTTGAAACGACTGCTCAGAAATTCCTCTATGTCAACGCTTGAAATTGACAGAGTTAATGTTTTTTTTTTGTCTACCATTTATTGGTAATATTCCTCTAAAACACATTAAATTATCTGTTACGACGATTTTAATTTGTTTTCCAATGACCAGGCAGCCTGCATGATCGCGAATATTACTTCTGTCTGTTAACGCACTAATTGTATGATTGTTTTCCTGAACATCGCCCCCTTAAATAGCACCGAGATAGGCCTCAAACTAACGAAATAAGCATAGATACGCATACATGACCGGCATAGTCGCCGGCCGGCTGAACCAAGGACAAGGGGAGACTACGTGACCTTCGCAGGTCTAATTTCATGACGTGGACTATAGCAGATAAAATATAAAGCCTAGATGTTTATACACTGAGATTATGACATTCATATGAACTGTTATTCGCGCATGGTTTCCGTGGTGGTGATCGGTAACGCTCTGGCCTTGCATTCGGGAGGATGCGGGTTCGAATCCCCATCCGGTCATCCATATTTCGGTTTTCTATAATTTCCCTAGCTCACTCCAGGTGAATGCTGGGATGGTTCCTCTCAAAAGGTCGTGGCAGAATTCCTTCCCGTTCCTTGCGCCCTAGTCTTTTCCCACCTATAATGACCTCGGCGTCGACGAGACGTAAAGCCACAACCAAGAAAATGTGTCATGAAACTATTGATTTTTTCATTACTCTGTTGCACTTCAAAATGATACTAGAAAAACACAACCGTATGAATTCGTGTAAAATTTGACGGAATTCCAGTACTGTATATCCAACAACAACCACAAGAGAATTGTGATACTGATGTTACCCATGACGGAAGCTACTATAATTCCACAATGTAAATTGTCCAGTTTGGTATTATCTAAGTTTGTTTCAATCATTCTTGTAACCAAAATTGATGAAAGCCGATTTCAGATATCACATACTTTACGTTCAATGTTCTATACATATTTATTTGGTTACGGGATTGAAGAAACTATAATTAAATTTTTGTTACCTTTACCTGCACATTAACTGAAATATTTTATTTTTAAACCAGCGAGGGGCATGAAATGAATGTTTTAAAAAATGAGCTTTCGGAAATGACCTGCATTTTTACGCTTTCGATTTCAGTCAGTAGAAACAGAGAGGAAATCTGACTTTTTGGTCAATCCCATAAGTCACAACATCTATTAATATCAGTATTAATATCAGTATTAGTAAGCAATTATATCAATGGATGGACATGGGAAATTTATGGGAAGTATATTATTAATGTCATTTACAAAGCGTCTGGTTCCATAGGCTAATAATACGGACAGAAAAAATTGGAATCTATTAAATAACTTTTCTTCTTGTTAAACTCAAAAAAAAATTCGGAAAATGACGACAGACGTTGGCAATTTTACCTTAGCTGTTTGCACAGAGTGTGTAACCCACACACGCATCAATTACTAAGAAAAAATTATGTATTTAATCATCAGTTTCCAACGACAATATCGTGACTGATGCTTATTAGGAATTTTTTATCTTACAAAATTGTTTCTAACAATGCCATTATGATGGTTGTCAGTTGCACAATGAACAAGAAAGAGATTACATTGATTTAAATCCACGCTAACCTTCTACATAGTAACGCAAGAGGTAGTAAAATAAAACAGAATTGATTTCAGTATTCACTTAGACAGAATTAATATCACCAACTCAGAAAATGAGAACACATCTTGCGTACTACACAGAATCGTTTGGAAGCTGTTTAGTAATAACAGAACTGCTATGTTCTTCACTCATCATCTCACATGAATCTTCCGGTAAATATAACTAGAGCTGAACTGTGTTCATTCCTTTTATAAACATTAATTCACTTAAATCAATTTGTATGAATAATTAATATCACGCCAATACCACTGATTTTGTTTATTTCTTATTTATTTTTTTCCCCCCGAACGCATTTCACATCAGTCTCTGAAGCATTTTAAGCGGTTCTATATTTTTCATTGTTTACAATTTGCAAATGCAGTTAAAAACGCTTATGCCGGAAACAGTATATACATTCAAGCAATTGTAAATAATGAAAAATATAGAACCGCTTAAAATGCTTCGCAGAATGATGTGAAACGCGTTCGGGAGAAATAAATAAGAAATAAACTAATCTAATTGTACAGGCGTATTATTAATTATTCATACAAATTTATTTTATCGCAATTGAGAATACGGCCCACAATATCAAGATATTAGTTCCCTTAAATTTAACTGTTTCCGGGAGAAACCCGATGTTTAACGCTGACAGTTTTGTGCCATGCTTCGGTTATGCAGGCGAAGGTATTTGTGTTGAACTCTGATCTATTGACAGATTTATTCGGCCATTGTAAGAACGTGCATCTTCTTTGACCTTTAGGAATCACAATAGGAGATATTTCATCTCAGCGCCATAGTTGGGGACAACTTGGTAATAACATTCAGAGATGCCGATTGTAGGTGATAGCACTAACAAACCTCGCCAATAATTTCACGTGTCACATCGCCTAAAACAAAGGATTCGACACATTTTAATACCTTGTGTACTGTCACCTCTACATATCCACTGATATCAAAGCGTTGCTAATTGATAAAGAATTCACATGGAGTTTAATATTGAAACATTCGTTTTATGGACACTAATGTTCAGATGGTACATGAAAATGCGTCTTTTTTGGCAGATGTTAATGCTGCAAAACGAACGACAAAGATAAAAATTTATACTGATTTTGTTTTGAATTGTTTACTTTTGTTATTTTTGGGTACCTGCGTTTTAATTTTTTTCTACTTATTAGAAACGTTCGTAATATTAGAAAAAGAAATGATGAATGTGCTAAAATTTATCTAGGTTCACTAACGATAGTCGTTAAAAATTTACTTTAATTAAAAGCATATACCATGGGAGAAGAAGGAATTTCGAGTTAGGGATAGGTACTTTACTAATGGGATGACAAATACCGCCGGAGAAAGCAAATGTATGCAGCGCGATTCTTTGTGGCACCAGAGTCCACCAACGTGCAGCCACGACAACTCGCTTTCCTCAGAGAAAGCTTGCATGTGTTTGGACCAAGGCGGCGTTCACTACTCGCTGTTTGTAGGTCCAAATTTCTCGTATCTGCGTATAACGAAGTTTTGTGCTATTACTACTTCGGTGAGCAGTTTCGCAGGTTTTATGGAAATATATTTTGAGCATCTTAGCAGCGCCAGCTGCGTTTGAGGTTAGTGAATAAAAAATTTAATGATTTCCTAGAACGGGTCGATATAGGATTACACTCGTACCGACGAAATTGAAAGAACCATTTCCAAAGTAAGCAAGGTGAGTAGTGATACGAATAGACAGAAGTGTATCAGATAGATACGATATCAAAGATTTTTTGCCACTATACTATGCCAAATGTCAACCGTAGCTGAGCTATAAGAAGTGTGAAGCAATGGGTATCATGACCAAAATAAAGGAAATCATCATTGGGAATTACGTAACTGGCTCACCGATTATCGAGGATGAGCGTACATTCCGGCTTGGCATTCGGGAGGTCGCGGGTTCTTTACTGTCTGACTGTTTTTACTACTGTTGATTAGTTGCGTTGTGGTTTAGGAACTCAACTGGTTCTTCTCGGCAAAGGAAACTTTTCTTATTTTTCATTCCCGTGGGCGACTTGCTTCAATTTTTATTCTGTAACACACGATAGCGTTTAGAACATTCTATGCCATGTATTTTCATTATGGCCTTGCTGTTTAATCCATTAAGAAACAACACGAGGAACAAAAATAGGAATCGGCGTGATATCTGTATTTCTTCATCTAACAGATCTCTCTTATTTTTGTTTATTATTACGGCCGAATCAGGTTGGTGGAAAAACTTTTGTGTAGAAGTCAAAACTGAATGCTGTCGATTGCTTTTTAGTAAGCTGCGACAAAATTTTTCGTCTTCTGACAAATTTACAAAGTTTGACTGTATTAGAGCTGTGGCAATGTTACAAACATGCACCTCCTCGCCAAGCTAGTTTAATGTTTTAGATTATCTTTACATGATACAGGTCCCAAATAAAGTTACTGTACGCTAGACGCGACCTCAGAAAAGTTTGAAATGATACTTCTCTTTTAACTTCAAGGATTTTTTTCTTCAAAATTAGCCTTTTTAAACGCGATTTGGCTTGTTCCTTGACCATTATTATGTGTCTATTCTATTTCACGTTATTCTATATCAAAATCTTCAAAAAATGTACATATTTTTCTGTATGGAGATGCGATCCACGTATTTATTACCGAAAGTTGGTTGTTTTCTTTCGTGTTTTTTCATGCATTCCTTCAGAAAAATGTTTTCCTTCTGCCATTTTTTAATTTTTTTTAATGGTTTTACGCCTCGTCGACGTCAAGGTCATTAGAGGCGGGACATGACTGGGAACAAGGAACAGGAAAGAATTTTGCCATGGACTTCTAGAACGAAGCATCCCGGCATTCACCTAGAATGATTAGGGGACCCAAAATATGAATTCCCGGACGGGGATTCGAAATCGCGTCCTCCTGAATGTGAGGCCAGAGCGTTATTCTGCTATCATTTTTCGTAGTACTTAAAGTAACGTCGTCCTCCCAGTGGAGATTTTTACTGTCTTCCGAACTTCTGACCCCCTAAAAAAGGGAATTATATGCGAATCATCTAAAGATGCTCGTGCTCATTTGTAAAAATCAACGACAGAAGTTTTCTTACTAAAAAAAAACCTGAAAATCCCAGGAAACTTGCAGATTAATTGAGGCTTCATCAGTAGCGATGAGTCAACTATTCAGTCAGAACCTGTCGATATATCCCAAGCTCGAATCGCCGTTAAGAACTATAGTATTAGCTTGCTAGGCAGCTTCAATGTCTTTCGCTTCGTCACGTGACAGAATAAAGTCACTCGTTTTTCATATAATTGAACGTTTTCAGTTGATGTTGTTTTCAGAAAGTACTTTTCATTCCTCACAGAATTTCGATGAGTTGAAGATATGATATGCTCCAAGACGGTGAACGGATTTTAAGGATTTAGCTATCTGGCTTAGGTATGTATTGCTGTCCTCCTTTCTGGATATTAGTGGATCGTCCTCCATTCGAATACCGCCACAAACTGTTAAAACTGACGTTCAGCATTGAAAAAGCTTTCTCCATGTGAAGTAAGCTAGGAAGGTTGATGGTTCGGATTCCACGTTAAGCTGTAGGCCTCGTTTATCAGGTGTGATTACCGTATTATGTTAATCCGAAAAAGAGTGAGAATTCGTGAAACGGTTTCTAGACTAATAAGAACGATGAAATTTATTTTATCATTATGCGGGATAGATGGTCACTGTCCTCGCATTTGGGAAGACGCCAGTTTGAATCCCCGTCCGAGCATCTATATTTGGGTTTTCCATGGATTCCCCAGATTACTACAAGCGAATGCTGAGATGCTTCCTTTAAAAGGCCATGGCCCAATTGCCGTTCCTTGTCCCCAGTCCCATACCGTCTCTAATGACCTTGACGTTGACGATTCGTAAAGCCATAAGTAAAAATAATATTTTTTAAAAAATTAAAAAATATATATATATACGGTGTTGATTACTAAGGATCTGCTCTATGTCTGTTATATATTTTCAAAATATTCTACCCGTAATTCTATTTGAAAATTACCTAGTGACTACAATGTTATTGTTAATTATAACATAATTTACTCATATGGACAATGGAATACTGCTGTGCATGAGTTTTTAATAGTAATCCAAGCATGGAACTCTCAAATTTAAATAAAAAATTATAATATAAAGAATATAATGATCTTAGTATCATCCAGTCAGAAGAATAAATTCCAGCATGTTATAGGCCTATTTTCAGTCGAACGTTACCTACTTAGATTACTTCCCTTCTAAACAAATTACAAGGAGCATACTACAGTTTGCAGCACTTAAATAATTTACAGATCTATAAATTTGCTAATTGATTTCTAGCATACTGAACACATTTACATGGTTTATTTGTGATCGATTAAAAGTAAGAACTGGAGTCAATACTATTTCTCAGGGTCGAGTATAGAGTGTGCAAGATATCTTTACACACACAAATACGCTTCTCTGGCTGTACTGAATGCCCTCCACTGGTCTATAAATATGTTTCAATTTATTTATTTCATTTAATTGCGATGGTGCACACGACCCGGTGGTAATTTCCATACACACCTGCTTTCCTATTCCATGATTTCATTTTTTTTAAAATTTAATTTAATTGAAAGCAATATTACCACCTGACTCCTTTTGTTATTTAGGAATTTTAAATTCCTTTAGTGCTTCTCATAAAGTAATCATCGTTTTCCTCAGCAATTTGCTCCAATCCCTGACATCCTTATATATGAAAGAAAACTTTCTCACTCCGTAATGCCTGAAATCAAGTCGCAACTTGTTCTAATGGTCATTTCATCCTTTCCATGTGCTAATCGCAATTATTTTACCAATTACCACCCAACACTCATTGCCAATATACGCTTTATACACTCCCAGCACTCTCCTGTTTTCTAATGACTCCCAACCCAGATGCTTTATCAGATTACTTACTGGTTGTGTTCAGGAGTAATTTTCACAAATAAATCTAGCTGCTCTCCTTTGTAACCCCACCAATTCGAGTATTTCATACACAAAATGTGGGTCCCATATGGCACCACCCTATTGAAGCGATGATATGACCAATGTTTTGTAACCTAATTCCCTGATATCCCTGTTACATCTCTTCATTATTCTTTCAAATAAATAAAAAAAATTTAAACCTCTAACACCTGCCCAGTTTGTCCCACCCAACTGAGTTAACCACCAAATATTATCCCACTATATTTACACTTAACTTATCCTACAAGTTATTGCTCACCCAAGTAATCGCCGATTTTTTACCGAGCTCAGCTAAGCCCTCCTTGTGTCCAAGTCTGCCCGTCCTAAAGTATGCAGGCGCCAAGTCCACTAACTTAAACACTAACCACCTGTACGAAATAGATCCAGTGTCCTGCTTATCCAGCTTCAGTAGGAACCTGACAGTTAATTTCTCCATTCTTATCATTGCAGCAAATCTAGATTTTCTTCTGGGTTATGTGATTTGGCCAACAATCAAAACGACACTGCAGAGGACAATCTTCAGTAATCAGACATTGGCAAATTACTTTACTGCCTGTCTTGGATCCTCTCCCAGTAAGATCCACAGATTACCGTAAATTTCTCCATGGCGTCGTATGAGGCAGCGAAAGTCATTCGCCTTTAGTTCTGACTTCTCGTTAACATGAGATATTACAGCCTGAATCCACTGCCACCAGTTGCTTACCAGCTCTTGCAGAACCAGTTTTCAGAAAGCACATTACTAATTCTGTGCGTCTGAAGAACAACCTACATATTATCTTTAGTGGAAGAATTCTGGAAACAAGAACTAGAGATATAGGTTTTGTTGAGACTTCAATTTATTTTGGTTTTTGGTGTATTAATGCTGTCTCGCATACAGTTGTTTCTACTACAAGAACAAAATTTATTTGGATTTACTGAGAGTGAGCAGCTGCAATCACGCACAAAAGGTTTTTCTCTTTTAAATTCATTTAATAATAACCAGTATATGGATCCTTCCGTTTTCTTTACTAAATGTGATAATCGCCTCTGTTTTTACAATCATGTTTATTTTAAGTTTATACTTTGCTCTGCATCGAACCTTCGGTACATGGTGGCATCATTTTCACTGCCGAAATACTGTCACATGTAATATTCGAAGTTTACAAAAGCAATAAATGAAGTCCATGATTATGATAACGGCGAGGTGAATTATTATTATTAATAAATTACTCACATTTTTAATCGGTTTTTGATGTATTTATACTATCTTTATTGAGCAAATAAATAAACATAAAATGTAACAAAGAGGAAGACAATAATTGCGAAAGGTTTGAAGATGTAGAGAGAGCAATAGTGGCCAGGCAGACGGTATGGAAGTAGATCAATCAGAATTTTGGTCATATGAATGAGGAGGTATTAAAATCAAAGGGGATGATGGAAACACCGTTAGCCAGCTGCAGAAAAATTCGATAGATGCATAGGATTCATCAGAATAACTTTGAGTGCAGTGTGCTTAATATTGATGGTGTGCGACTATGATCACTAAATTTTAATCAGTGGTTACGATACCATTATGTTTTTTTTCCTTATGGCTTTACTCCTCATCGACGTCGAGGTAATTAGAGACAGGAAGGGAGTAGGGGCGAGGAACGGGAAGGAATTGGACCATAGCGTTTTGAAGGAACCATCCCGGCATTCTCCTGTAGCGATTTCGGGAAATCGTGGAAAACCGAACTTTAGATGTCTGGACGAGGATTTGAACCAGCGCCCAGTGTTACCGCTCACCCACCAAGCTCGGTGATAGAATTGTGATAATCTTTAATAACCATAATAAGGGTGACTTCAAAATCTATCAACAAATCATTTAAGTTTTTTGCACTACTATGTTGAACCACATTAACAGTTGGGTCATTTTTTTAAAAAGTAATTACCAGGCATTTGTAATAGTTTCAGATTTTCCGCTGATGATGACATTAAACTTTTTTTCAGTGGTGCAGAGGTCTTTGTAGTCACTAGACAGACGCAGTCTAGGCTCGCTCGGTTTGTCGCTGACATCGCGGCCAAATGCCTGAAAGCCGATTTACAAGAGATAACTACAGCAGTTTGCAGATGATACCTCAGACACCTCACAAATCCTATGGTATGGTGGCTTTAATTAATATGGAAAAGGAGTGATGTAATTTTTGCGATCAATAGCATTCACCCTTCCCGCCCATTAAGCAATTTGAGAATGCCCTCAGTACCTAGGAGGCGAGATTGCATGTTGTCGTCCACGGCACCTCAAACCATCACACTTGGTCTTTGTCCACTATGTCCCACAAATATGCAGTTTGCCCGGTTGCGTTCGCCACAGTAGCGTCTAACAGGTACGCGGCTGTTACTATAGGTAAAGTTGATTCGGGAAAAGTCCTGAAACACTATATTTTTCGTCACAGCACGTCAGTGACGTTGTTCACTTGCCTATTTCAATCTGAGGCGTTAGTGATTTCTGGCCAATGGAAGCCGACGCAATGGAATGCGTGCCACCAGTCAAGCCCTCAACAGACAGCGTCGACGTCGACGTAGACATCTCCACATCCGTTGCAGTGTCCCAAAGTCGGTTCAGCGCTGTGGACGAAGTTGTTCTGTCGGTTACGGCCATGCGGACAAGACGGCGGTCATCCTGCGCTATGGTCACATTGTGTCCTCCTGTACCAGCTCGTCGCTATGCACGACCCTCTTCTATCCACTGGTTCCACACTCGCATCACTGTCGTAGCAGCGTGCCCTTTACGAGCTTTAATGTTACGGTACGACAAACCCATTTCCTGGCGACCAATCATTCTGCCACGTTTGACCTCACTCACATGCTAATATTGCGTCATTTGACATCGGTAATACATTCCATCAGTTGTCTGGACCTTTCCACTTTTCCAGCTCAGCACCGTTTGAGTACGGCGTTATATTGATCTGTCAGGGCACACAAAAAATGGCGCTGCTGGACTTACGTGCACTCTATAGCTCTGAAATTTTAACTACGCATTATGATTCATCTGTACTAAACATTCAGACCATTCCTTCTGGCTGCTGCAATATTGCATGTTTGCATCATTATTACTAAAGCAACTTGTGTGTCTGTATGTGTGTGTGTGGATTGTGTGTGCATATTACAACTTTTTTGTTTGATTTTATTCGTACTAGCATTAAACGTTGTATAAGTGGATAAAAAATATTACCCCTCTATATTGCTCAGTAGCATTAACTGATAGTTTTTCTTCTAATAATGTCACTCACTCCCGACCAAATACTGTGACTGGCACTGAGCGTGGTGGGTGACTGGTTAACGCTCTGGGCTCGCATTCTGGAGGACACCAGTTCGAATCCCTGACAGGGCATCCAGATTTAGGTTTCCCATGGTTTCCCCAAATCACTCTAGGCGAATGCTGGGATGCTTCCTTTAAAGGGCCAAGGCTAAATTCCTTCCCGTTCCTTGTCCCCAGTCCCATCCCCCGTCTAATGACCTCGATGTCAACGAGGCGTAAAGCCATAAGTAAAAAAAAAGTGAATGTCGTTAAATACGGAACTCTAATCGGAATTGCTTCAATAGACTGTCCCTCTGTCGGTGAGTACTATATACGTATTCTTACAGAACTTCTCGAAATAAGGAGGTTCCCTTTTTTTTTTTGACGTGTCCTAAGCAAATCGACGAACCCTCAGGGATGAATTCCATTCGTTCAGCAACTCTAATGTCGCAATACTTCCAGGAATAAAAATTGAATAACACATCAAGGAGCATGTGGCTTTGTTAATTACACAAGGCGAAACAGTGCGTATTTTAGTGGCCACACATGGGTAATTTAGATAAGCACTATTCCTACTACCCACCACTTCAAATAAACAATATGCTCAGGCAAATGAAGTTACGGAAGTCCGTAACTTTTCTCTTACTAAGCGTAACTAGACAGATTTGGCTATATAAATATTTTGGATTCGTTATGATGCAGTTAAGTTTGGTATACGAACTTTCCAATGTGTGATGCGAGTTATCATTTATACTTGATTATCACGGCTGGTAACAAACCCAGACATCCCCCCCCCCCCCCCCCGCAGTACTGTACCCTACAGCATTCGCTACGCAAGTTTTAGCTACGACTCTACCAAAGCCAGGCCTGGTGCTTCAATAAGTCAACGTCTCAAATACCGGGGTTTTGTCTCCGACCAGAGGTAACGTAGAACAGTCGAGGTATCTGTAATAATAGCTTTCGTTTGCTTTTGCACTGTATAAGAACAAACAACACACTAACGTAAGGCACTTTCATGAAACAAGTATAGAGAGTACTTTCAAGACAGTTCTATATAGTCAACCATGTCTTAAGAGTAATAACGGGTCTACACTAGTAATTAGCTGCTAAAATGAAAGTTAAGACCGAGCGTGGTGGTTGAGTGGTTAACGCTCTTGCCTCGCATACGGGAGGACGCCGGTTCGAATCCCCGTCCGGGCATCCAGATTAGGGTTTTCCATGGTTTCTCCAAATCTCTCCAGGCAAACGACGGGATGCTTCCTTCAAAAAGCCTTGACCAAATTCCTTCCCGTTCCTTGCCCCCATCCCACCCCTAATGACCTCGACGTCGACGAGGCGTAAAGCCATAAATAAAAGAAAGGAATAAAATTAAGACAGTGTCCAGTGGTGAGCTGTAATGGTCAGGCCTTGCGTTCGGAAGGAAGTGGGTTTAAATCCCCATTTGGCCATCCATATTTCGGTTTTCCATGGTTTCCCGAAATCACTCCAGGCGAATGGCTACTTCAAAAAGACCATGGTCGAATTCTTTCCGTTTCTTGCCTCCACCTCACTACTATTCCGTCCTGGCTTTAATGACCTCGATTTCGAAGAATTGTAAAGCCCGAGCAAAAAGAAAAAAAAAAAAAAAAAAGCTACGTGAACGAACATAAGGACGAAGAAAGAAAGGAATGAATCTGAAAATGTAGACGTGTCCACATGATGCACTAATCTGGGGAGGCACGCACAAAAAAATCGGTAGATAACCAAGGGAATTAAATCAGAAGGTATGGAAGACATAGAAAGCAAGAAAATGATATTGCAGATTTCTTTATCACATCTCAGGACGTGAATGCAAAAAGAAGTAGAAGTAATAAAGATGAGCTTATAGGGAACAACATGAATATTGAATAACCAATAGAATAAAGTAGCCTGGTGGCTGAGTAGTTAAGGAATTTGACTGGAGATCGAAACGTCCTCGATTCGAATCCCTGTCATGGCGGAGATTTTCGTAATCCCTTAACCCTACCTTCACCTCTGACACAGTTTAATGTGTAATGTGAAGTGCGCCTGAACGCTTCCATGGTTCGGATTCCACTTTATACTGCAGGTACCCTCTAGGGCTAGTTATAACACTGATTTCTACACATCCACAGCAAATTCAAGCCAAGTAAAGACTTAACGTGGTCCTAGTTGGCCCAAACGAACGTACATACATGGAATAGAACAAAATTACCACATGAACAAAGGTATATGGAATGTAACGTCTCAAACGGAATAGAGTTGATAACAGTGAAACGGGAAAGAATAGGAATAATGAACATGATAAAAAGAAAGATGGTGACGCAACAACAGCTTTAAAATAAACGCTAAAATTATCCACATCGCAAGCGAAGCAAATGAAATTGTTTCCCCTCGGTGGAGCCGCTTCCGGTTAGCTGGTTGGTTACTTCCGTGTCGGATTATTGACTACGAACCAACAGTTTACAACTGTCTTTATACTTCGTTGTGTCTGTGATCAAACCGATTGGTCCAAGAGGCGTCGCTGTAATACCGAACACTGTGTCATGACCCCACTCTGCACATCCAGAGAAAAACCAAAGCTTCAAGGGAATAGTATCTACAGGGTGTCCAGAAAAGGACTCCCTGATTTCAAAATTAAATATCTCGAAAACAAAGATCGATAGAGGAATGCAGTAAACGGTATGTTTATCGTGACAGCTGTAAGAAGTGTATACAACAGTTTGAAATAATAGTTACAAAAGCTGCTAACAGATGGCGCTGTAATCGCCATACGTAATGCGTAAATAGTGATCCGAAGCTCAGGGCGATCAGTTCCACCATTGAAACGTGAAAGGAGGTTAGCGTACCGAAGGAAGAGTTGATGTGATTGTTTGCAAAGATTGTTTTCATACGATTATTTCACTTATGTATGCTGATATGAGCTGTACAGCGTACAGTGCCATCTGTTAGCAGCTTTTGTGACTATTATTTCACACTGCTGTATACACTTCTTACAGCTGTCACAATAAACATACCGTTTACTGCATTCCTCTATCGATCTTTGTTTTCGAGATATTTAATTTTGAAATCAGGGAGTCCTTTTCTGGACACCCTGTACATGCTTTACGTACTGTACATAATGCTTTATTTTATGCTAGCTTCTATGCCCATCAAAAATTACTGGATGAACGGAGTATTCTGGCAAGTCATTTCTTGACAGATGCTTAACTAAATCGAATGGTTATAAGATAACACTCAATGCAATTCCTCGAACCTTACACTGCAACAAAAAGTTTCAGTTGTCATCCTGATCCTGGCTGCATTTAAACCTAACCATAAACTCCGCTGATATTGCCGCTAGAAAATCAAAGCTTCGCACGCGCATTAATACATTCATTGTATCGCGTGTTAGTGACATCATTCATCGCGATATAAACTTTATCCAAAATTTTCACAGGTTCTTACATCTTTCAATTTCGTTACCCGTGATTCAGATCTATATTACAACGTTTGAATGGCTTACATACGACTGACCGAGAGTGTTGGTGTAACGGTTAGCGTTCTGGCCTCGCATTCGGGAGGACGGCGGTTCGAATCCCCGTCCGGGCATCCAGATTTGGGTTTACCATGGTTTCCCAAATCACTCCAGACAAATTCAGGGATGCTTCCTTCAAAAGGCTATGGTCGAATTCCTTGCCCCCATCTTTTCCCGTCTCTAAAGACCTCGCTGTTAAGAGACGTTTAGCAGTTTAAAAAATAAAATACACACGTATGGAATAATAACATCAGTAGTATGAAATTAGTAAGAAAATTAAAAATAAATCTTAACAACTTACGTTACGCCAGTTAATATTAGTTTCAGTCGCGGTACATGCCACATAGATCACGATCAATGTTGAACTTCTTTCATTCAAATGCAGTAATGATTTTAATAACTTGGCGTTCGTGAAAGCATCTTAATTAATATTTTTTTAAGTGGGTAACTCATTCCCTCTGCTGTAACGGCGAAAGGTAATATTTCTGTCCAAAAGTGAAAGCTTCCACCGCACACGTATTAGTACTTTCGGTGCACCGCGATATAAAAGATTAAAAAAAAAAAATAGGCACCCGGTAAGCAGCCATACAGCCATCACCATATACATTAAATTGACATGTACGTATTTAAGCATTTACGTATTTAGCTATTTACATATTTCATTATAACATATTTAAGTAGCCATACAGCATAGCCATGCCACATATATTAGAATTTACAGGTACAAATTTAAGTATTTACATTTTTAACTATTAACATATTTATGTATACATATTTGAGTGGCCACTTCCATGTATATTTACATGATCCCATAGTTCTTAGCTCACTATAACGGCAATCAGAGAATATAACGGAAACGTCTACATAGAACGAATATAAATAATCAAAACGTAACTAATAATTAATATATTGATTTAAACAGAAATACATACTTTTGTTTCAATGCTCTGCCAATTTACTTTTTCGCAGTTGCCTCACTGAATAGACTTGTCATTAAATAGCGCTCATAAGCTCGATGTTGCAGGAGCATCTCCGGCCGTTGTTAGTTTTGGCAGCGGACACGATGACACTGTGACCTAGCAGCCTTTTATATAGATATACTACTATGGACTGAGTCATGCGAATAATTATGGAACTTTAAGTAAGAGAAAAAGTATTTGTAGCGCCTAATAAGTATTAGACTTAATTCTAATCTCTGTTGTTTTATGCTACTAGTGTATTCAATGAGTATTCAAGAGCATGGACAGTGTAAACCATAGGCTCCCAACATTCTTTGGCCTGCCATCCCTTAACAAAAATACTCACCGCCTTTTCGAAAAAAAAAAAAAATATTCACAGATCCCTTTTCAGAAAAAAACACATCGTTTTTTTTTTTTTTTTTTTTTTTTGGCTTAACACCTCGTCGACTTCGAGGTCATTAGAGGCATGATGGGACTGGTGACTCCATATCGGTAGAAATACCGAAAAATCTGTAGGTTCGATACCACTGCTCCTCAATTAAATTTGTCTTCTACCATAAACGCCCCCTATAATGCCCACCGGTGGGCTATACCGCTACTGGTGTAAACCGTCTCAGAATTGTGTAGGCAGGTTACAGCTGTAATGATTATGGTCTTTATTTTCATTGGAATCTCTGTAGCTCTGTAATGAGGAATGGCGGTTGTAATGATGCGCTCATACCCGCCTTCGGAGTGTAGGTGGGTACTATGGTCGGTGTTACCACTCCACCGAATTTTTCCGGAAAGATGTAAAGGATTATATTCCTTAGTATGGAAGTGTTCGTAAGTTTTACTGTATGAGTGGATTATTGGTTTGCATGTTCTATGTAGCGTTTTGTTCTTAATGCACATGTGACATGAATGGAGGGAGGGTTGAAATTCAGTTCTGTCATATTGTAGCCGAAAGGCAGTATTGCCCAGCAAGTTTAACGTCCCCAACAGAGGGAAGAATCACCTTCTACATCTAGATTGCTGAGAACATGTGGATTTAGGTCTTTACTTTGATACGAGTATGACGCAGATTAGAAAATAATTACGCCAGCCTCGGTAGCGTAGGGGCTAGAGTATTGGTTCCACATACCGAAGGTCACCGGTTCGAGTCCGGCTAAGGGCATGGGTGTTTAAGTGTTGTGTGTGTGTGTTAATGTCGTGTCCATCCTGTGGTGTTGATATTTAGTAGCATCAAATCATTAGAGAAAAATGATACACTGGATGAGTCATGATGATCACATTGAGCTAGCTGGCTGGCTGTGTGGCATCAGTAGCCAAAAAAATACTTAGTATTGGTAATCTTAAATATCGCGGACTGTTATGCCGTTTCACATTTTGAAAGGATACGACTGTATCATTAGGACTGGTAATCTACAACGGACAGAAGTTGTAACAGCAAGGACTTATTTTTTGTTTCAGGCTTTTTGTCGACGTCGAGGCCATTAGTGGTGGAAATGGACTGAGAGCCAGGAAAGGGAAGGAATTTGACCACGGATTTTTGAAGGAACCATTGGCGTAGAATGATTTCGGGAAGCCTTGGAAAACCGAAATCTGGATGGGTGGACCGAAACCTCGTCCTCCTGAATGGGAAGCCACAGAGCGTTACCGCTCACTCGCCAAACTCGGTTATGACAGGAAGGAGACTCCTGGAAACGCGCTCTGCAAATTTTCATTGGGAACTGGTCCATTTCCTCGGGGGAAGATGCATCAGAACAAGCTTGGATAGTTGTGATGGCAATCGTGGACAAAGTCTTGCCAGGAAGTCTATTTTTATATTTAAGATGATACACACAACAATTTCAAAACTGTTATTCATCAAATGAGATATTTGATGGAACTTTCGACTTTGAAAGAACTAAAAAATTATATGCAGTTACTGTACTCAGTGTTGTCCTCTGCTTCATTATTTATTTCAGTGATTTATTATATTTGACTTTTGGAAGCAAAAGATTACAAAGAAAGTAATATATGAGGAAGGTAATTAGATTTGTGAACTTCAAATCCTAACCGTAATGATTTTCAGAAAAGTTGACGTGAAGGTATATACTACTTTTGTTAAGCATATTTATTATTATTATTTTGAAACCTCTTAAAAGCCGCAATCAAGACGGATGTGACACAGAACTACATTGGCGGATATTCCACTAGCTGCAAATTTTCTTAAATTAGTTTCCGACGTGGTATATTTCTTACAAAAATTAATGGCCGACAGAAATCAGTTGTCACTCTGACGTGATGGAATTTGATTTTAAAAACGTGTTCAAATTGTAATCGTTAGCACTAGTAGTTAAATGCGTATGCCGTTCAGTTGCATTCTTCTTACTAATTTTTGGCTTTATGCTTCGTCGACGTCATTAAAGGCAGGAAAGTACTGGGGGCAAGAAACGGGAAGGAATTCGGCAATGGCCCTTTGAAGGAACTATCCCGTCATTCGCCTGGAGTGATCTGGGGAAACTACGGAAAAAACAAATCTGTATAGCCGAACCGGGATTCTAACCCGCGTCCTCCCGAATGCGAGGCCACCACGGTCGGTACGCGTTCTTATTAATCAGTTATTATTAATTTCAAAACTTTTAAAGAATAACATCACGTTCTGTTACCACTTCACTGAAACGGCTTTCACATCAGATAAAACTAAACAAGTCTCAGGTACTATATTAAATTATTAACAGCTGGTCGGACAGCAGTACTTCTCCCAACAGCACCGTTACATCATTGAGTAGCTGTACTAGCAGTGTCATCCTGGGTTGCAGCATTCGCAAAGCGACCATTACATCTCATCTTTAAATGGCGTAGAAGATGTCAAAGGTGAAGCTGCATCTGCAGAAGCAAAGTAAAACTTTGACACGTGTACCGTTCCCCTCAGTAATCAGTTTTCTTATTATTCACTTCAAATATTAGTCATACTATGTGTCTCTGCTCCTTTGCTAAACAATGATAAAAATCCTGTTAGACGTAGTATATTCGTAAAATATTGAGACAAGGAGAGACATTGCTAATGACCTGTTTACTACAATTACTCATCCACTTTTATCACCAAACAACGATAAATCTATTTGTATTCTCACAGGAAATGAAACTGACCATTGGAAATGTGTCAATTTACATAAAAGAAAGTAAGGTATTATATTTACGAAATTGATAGTAGAAACAGACTTTTCACCGTTTTTGCGTGGTGTTTACCTACCTGAAAACTGATTAATTCGACATGGCTTTTAAAAATAAGTTAGCTCAGTAGCCCAAGTAAGTTTAGTCTCCGAGTTTAAACCATGATGTAAGTTAATGATGTTGAACACATATTCAGCAATTATTTAGCTACTAATGAATTGTATGAATAAAATAGTTCCAGCAGGTGAAAAAAATAGGGACTTTTGTCTTAATTCTACGACAGAGTATTAAAAAAATTGTGCAATTAGGTAGAGGAAAACATCTAGAAACCAGCCTTTGCGTCCTTTTAAATCAACAGCACTTTATTTCCTATTTTGGATATGTATTTAATTTTCTTTATCTGCGAATGACTAAAGGAAGATTTTATGACTGGTCAAAATGAGGTACGGGGAGTCTTCAGTACGGTTCGGATATTTATGACTTAAAACATGGAGAAACATGCATGCAAATATGAAATTAAAAATGGGTAAATATGACCTAAAAATTACAAAATATGACCAAACATTTAAATTTACTATGCATTAAAACATGCTCAATTACACATAATTTATTTTTTCTACTAGTGTTGCTTTCATGAAACCAGCATAATTTGCATTCGTGTACTCACTGCACAGTTGGAAAATTAATATTTTTAAAATAATTTTCATGTTCCCGCAAAAGATTTTTACTTTTAAAAACTGTATTTTAATATAGATTTGTTTTGGATTATGGTACATACCATTATTTATTCATTCTTGTTTGATGCCAGCATTGCAATAAATCATTACATGCATCTTCAAGTTCTCGAAGAGGAATTTTCTCCTGTTGTTACTTCAAATCGTCTTGTGCTTTGAGAAGCTTCGTTCGACAACGCAAGATGTCATCGGAGCGTATTTAAACAGAGTCAAGTCAGTGCAGTTTAATTGTGTGTCGTCTTCAGTCAAAACAGAAACACCTCCTTGTAAAATTAACAAATTGCTTTATATCCAGCATTTCCACTGAACACTTTATCAAGTTTGCTCTTTAGCGAACTAGCTTTGCTTATAGCTTTACGCGCCATCGACGTTAAAATCATTAGACACGGGAAAGGATGGTGGCATGGAAAAGAATGGAATTTGCCAATGAACTTTCGAAAGAACCATCCATCGTCTGCAGTGTTTTTGCGATACACTGTAAAACAGAAATCTGAATGGCTGGATGGGGTTTCCTCCCGAATGACAGGCCAGAGAGTTACCGCTCACCCACCACTCTTGGTACCGTTGGGAAGAGGAATCTACCTTCACACATGACTCCATTGTTGCAGCTCTTACCAGAAGACAGGACAATAATTCATAGGTTAGCGCTGACGCTTGGGACTGGCATTTGAGTGGACGCGGATTCAAAACCCTTCTGACCATCCAGATTTCGGTTTCCTATTGTTTCACGTAGTTGCTTAAGGCGAATGTGTGGACGAATCATTTAAAACGCTATGGCCGGAATCCTTCCCGTTCCCTGGCAACTATCCTCTAATGGACGCGACGTCTATGAGTCGTAAAGCTCGAAGGAAATAAACAAATAAATTAATTAATTAATAATCAGCTATAGGTACGGTAGTTATGGATCCATATGGAACATCATATATCAACCCGTGAACATTTATAGAGCTTCGGTGTGGTAGGTGTCATTTATTTCCAGAAGAGGATTCCAGATTAAGTACCATATAGAGATTAAAACACTGTGAACTGGACGAACAGAAATTTTTGAGACAATATTTTGCAACGGATGTAATCTGCGTCTTCCTTTATGACCCAGAAACAAAAGAGATTAGCAAATAGTGGAAAAACGGCTATTCACCTCTCGTAAAACGGGCAGCATTGCGTAGGCCAGCCACCAAAGTGATGCTACGAAGAAGCCAACGCGACAGACAACAAGCCGGTGGATCTATCATTAGTACAAACCTAGTACTATGATCTCCCAGGGCGGTTACGCAAAAAATTGGTGAAATGTCTAGGAGTGCTCAAAAAAAGACTGATTGCATTACCCTGTTTTTAGCTATGGCTTTACGCCTCGTCGACGTCTAGATCATTAGAGGTGCGATGGGACTGGGGACAAGGAACGGGAAGGATTTTGACAATGGCCATTTGAAGGAAGTACCCCGGCATTCACCTGGAGTGATTTGGGGAAATTATGGAAAACTCAAATCTGGATGCCCGGACGGGGATTCGAAACGGCGTCCTCCCGAATGCGAGTCCAGTGCATTAGCAAACAAGGCATCAGTCCATTCTGCCATTTCGAAAAAAATCAACTGGGTTTCGAAATGTTACCCCAATCATCATCCTTTTTCCGGCAATAATACCTCCAATCACTGCACATGACATCATTTCTCAGGAGGAACATTAGTTTCAAACCCACCTTTCAGTGTAAAGCAAAAATTGACAGAAATGTGTACCTAGGCATCGCTACTGTGTAGAGATGATCTGATTCCGCATTAGTTTCGTGGTTTTCTAAAGATTTTTCACTTTAGACGACTACACGATCTTTTACATAATCCTTTGTGTAAGGTAGAACCATGCTGTTTAAATAGTTATTTTAGCCACAAAGTTGACAGCGGCGCCAGAACAGAAAACTCCATGGCAGCTTGCATTAATACTGATGTAGTTCTTCACTGTCTTGAATTAGCGATTTTTAAGAAACGATATAAGTGCATTCCAAAAGTAGGAACCCAAACTCCCAAGGAAATGTTACACCTACACATATTGCACCTGAAAATTTCATTAAACAACGATCACTCGAAGTGACATTTCATCAGGATTCTCTCAATTCATGGGAGAATCTATTTTTGTCTTGAGTGACAGTAGGAAAAAACACCAGTGGATAAACCAGACCTGGTCAGATTCCGCATCTCAGCCAATTCAAAGTAGAAAATACTCTCTTTCACACATTATCGTTCCGCATTTGGAATACTGTTGTGGAATTTGGGATCCGTATCACAAGGGATTTATTGACACGTTAGAGAAAGTACAGAGGATACCCGCTCGATTCGTGACCGCTAGTTACAGTCCTTAGGAGACATCCATAAATTACGTATGGTGTTTTTTCGGATTTCCGGAACCCCCCCCCCCCCCCTCCTCTGGTGAGATCTGGTCCGTGAGAACCCTCCCTAGTAATCGCCCTCCAAACTCCGGGATTGGAATGCACTGAATTAGGATTGGTGTTTAGCACCCTCTGCCACCCACAGTAATTGTGAATTGCAGAGTATAGATGAAGCTGTAGATGTAGAATCTTACAATTATTACAGATGGTAAAACATTAAAATTTTGTTATTATAATTGTGTAGTTTAGAATTAATATAATCCTTCGTAACTAGTGTCAATCCAACATTTTGTCAATCAAACCTACTCCTCCGTCTTTTAACAGAACACCCTCAATTGAAAATATTTTTTGTCATATAAACGCTTTTGAGTTATTGAAATCTTAAAGACGATAAGCATGAAACTCTTTGAGTAGCGAGATGAGAACTAAGCAATACTAACATTACAACTTTATCAGATTGCTAGCTTTTGCCTGCGATTGCGTTCACGTGTATATCTAATATGTATCACTGATTTCAACACGAAGGTTGGTTTGACCCTCCCGAAGGATGAATATTTAGCATGGTAGTGGAGGTAGAGTGGCCAGTTCATTTCCTCCTTACATAAACTATCCCGGTAATCCTACTGGATAAAGGGTATCTACAGTTTAATGTGAAATCCGAACCAAGGAAACATTTGGTGTACTTCACATTATACAGCAAACTGTGGCAGAGGTGAAGGTGCGGTTAAGGGACTACGGAAATCCCCGACGGGAGAGGTATTCGAACCTGTGATCGTTCGGTCTCCACTCAGTTGCCTTAACCACTGAGCCACCAGGCTGCTGTAGTAAATGTACCTATTTCCTGAACAAATGATTGGGGTAAGAATTGACTCTTCCGGCTTTGTCCAAAACACTGAACTATACCCAAGAAAAAACATAGTAATTTAATTACTAGAGACCGGATTCTATGCAACACAAAAAGCTAGAAAAATTAATGCAAATATGCATGAAAAATGCTTAAAATATGCATGAAAAGTGTCAAAAAGTGTCAAAATATGCAACATTATGTAAAATAAAAATAGGAATGTTTAGATTTTTATTTCAAAATCAGCATGCAATTAGTAAGTAGCTGAATAAGACATTTATAAATTTGATAATTAATAATTATTTAACTTTTTCTTTACTTATGTTAACGTATACAATCGGGTACTGTTCCAAATATTTCATAATAAGATTGTTTCCTCGATCTCTCAAAATATTTTTATAAGTGGATATGGACCGTTCCATATTCACTGATGTAACTGGGAATTATTTGAAATTGGGTGCTGTGTGAGCAGTCATTGTTTCTGGAAAAAGTTCACCCGTCCCATTATTAAAACTATCAATTTGACACAAAGGTTCAAAACCTGGCTTATTGTTCAAAATATTTTCAAACTTCAAGTTTACACAGGAATATCTCTGGCAATGCGGATTTTATTCATTAACTGAATAGATTCAGTTAACGTCAAACCTTGAGTTTTAAGCTTTTTAATACTCGCAAGTATGTAGGAAAAATGAGTGCTAATCACACCTATGGTTTTAATACTAGAATTGTTAATTGCTTCCTTGTACTGACAAACTGTCATAGCCTCTCCACTATAAAACTCGTTTACTACACCTTTAATGGCCTCGAAATTTTCATTGTAAAACAGTACAGCTTCAACCCACGTCACCCATCGAGTTACCACTGGTTCCGGAGGTAAAGGCACATTTGGAAAAAACAATTTATAGCATTATTACGAGAACGTTCCTTAAGAAATGCTTTCTTTGCTGATTAAATCAGTTTACATTCCCTAGCGAGGATCGTAGCTCTTCAGCGAGTCGTAATAGACCAAGAGCTTTGCTGCTAGTAGGTTTTACCGACTACAACTTAAAATTTTATTTATTAACTAGTTACACTACGGAAAAATATTGTTAATATAGCGAAAATGTGCATCATAACTTGTGTTTTAGGTAAAATATGCAATAACCGGTGAAAATGGGCTTAATATGCAAGTTCATATAATCCGGCCTCTATTAATTACAGTTTAACTATTTCTGTGAGAGAATTGTAAAGGGAAAATTTTGTTTAAAAAAATGATATGTATACAACGTTAGCAGTTGTTATATAGGGATCTAAAACATGAAGATTTCTACGGCCGCTGGCACGAGGGCAAGCAATGTAGAACTGGCCATGAGAGAAGCAGTTGCTTGTGAGGTCGATGCCTGCGGCGCAGATTGTCTGTCCCTGTGATATGTTTGTCGTAATGACGAAGCAAACGTTCTCGCTAAACTGCACCCTTTAAAACTGAATTAGCAGCAATGCCTTCTTCTTATGATATGACATGGACATTCGCTGTTAGTCATGCATGGATCTACCAGTTTTTTTTTTTTTTTTTTTTTTTTTTTTTTTTTTTTTTTTTTTTCCTTTTTTTTGGGACTCTTTTTTTTTTTTTTTTTTTTTTTTTTTTTTGAATCACCCTTCTTTGGGGTACGTCAGATCAATCACTTCTTGGATGCTTGCGTTTTCTTCTTCTCCCAATATTTCTTCATTCTATCTGATCTCTTCCTTCTTTCCTCTTCTGATATTTGAATCGGTTTACTGGTGTTTATCGCAACTTGGAACCTCTTACTTTTGTCTTTGGTCACGGTCTTGGCTGTACCATTCTTTATTCGGTAATCTGGAGTTCTCTCAGATCCTTTTCCACTTCCTTAAACCAGTTGGGCTTAGTCTTTTTTTTTTATAAAAGAAGTCAAAGATTTTTTTTGTTAGTCTGTTAGGATTCATTCGGAATATGTGACCATAGAAATCAATCCTTTTTTTTTTTCATGGTTTCCGAGAGTCTCTCGGACTTTGCGTAGAGGGCTTCGTTTCTGTAGAAAACTTGTTTGTTATTCTGGAATTTGGGACCCATGATCTTCCTCAAAATTTTCCTCTCTTTGATTTCCAATTTCTCCATTTGTCCTTTCCTCCCCATGACTAGTGTCTCTGCTGCATAGAGTGCTTCCGGCTTAATTACTGTGTTGTAATGTCTTATCTTTGTGTTCCAAGAGAGGCTTTTCTTATTGTAAGTGTTTTTGGTCTTCTGGAAGGCTAATTCCATTTTGGTCCTTCTCGCTTCCATTTTTTTACCTTCAAGGTTGTATCATTCAATCCATTCCCCTAGGTACTTGAAACTCCTAACCACCAGTTTATTGTCGCTGTTAAACGAAAATAAATATTAATTGTAATAGTTTTATAGGTATCGAATTATTTCTTACAAGCAACTGTAAGTGCATTGCTGAGTACGATAGCGGAAAACCGATAGTAGTTCCTTCAAAAATGCTTTGCCGAATTACTTTCCGTTCTTTGCCCCTAGTCCTTTCCCTTCTCTATTGGCATCGATGCCGACGTGGCGCAAATCCATAAGAAAAAGAAGAAGAAAAAAAGATAGTAGGAAACGACTACGGTAGCTTTTGCCGAGGTTTTCGTGTTGCTACAGGAAAAAATCTACTACATGAACGTCCAACGGATGATGCAGAAACTGTCAATAACACTTCAAAAAGATGAAACAGTGAATTTGCTGCTTCAAATTCTGTTACAGAACTTAAATTATTTGAGACAATTATCTTGAAGCCGTATTGTAAGACCAAGAAACAAGACGTCGCAAAAAAACATAAACATTTCTATTTCTAATGAAGAAACAAATGAAATCAAGCGTTTAGACGCGATCACGGCTGTCACATATTTCAGCATAACCTGTGTATCGTACCATGACATGTCAAGCGTTACGTGTTGGCAGTCATACCGTGTAATGAGGACAAAGCCATAAGCATACCTACTGTCAAAATCATATTTGGCGTAGCAGTTGTGTGTGTTCATGTACTTCCAAACAGCATAAATATTTCATATTGTATTGGCTCCAAAAGAATTCTTCTATCTAATGATTGCTACTTTGCAAATTGATAACTTAGGCGACAATACATACGCACCACTGCCGACAGGGGACCGCACCATACGAGATTCGTATGTATAGCCTAGGGGCCCTGACATACGACCATGTACATTGGCTCGTAGAACTGAAGCTCCACTTTCTTTTGTCCACAGTTGACATCCTTCAGAGAACTCCATCGTTTTGAAATTACAGTTCCTTCCAGGATTTCAGTTCATCAATTCTTACTCATATTTAAAATCTGAATGGAATTGTATTTGAATAAATATTTCTTAAACCGGAACAGGTAGAATGAGGTAGTATAAAATGTAGAAGCAATTCACAAGGATCCTTCCGTAGAGTAACCTCTCGTACTGTTTTGACTACCGAGGGACTAATTCTAAAGAAGTGTATTAGTAACTCTCGGGTTTTAGGCTTCACAGGAATGTACTAAGGTAGTTAATGGTTGTCTATTATACAATTCTAATACTGGATGCAGATTTATTCAAGGGTACACTGATAATTATTTATATTGCCGCTAAAAAGAGGGAGATTAATAAGGAGAGTTCTTTTAATGGCACAGGAATATGGCCATAGTAAGAAATGCAAGTACCGCCAATTCCTTTCAGTTTATATTAAGTTGAACTGATTTTTTTAATGTTTGTGAAACATGAGCTTGTTTGAGCATTCACCAAGGTGATTACGAAAAGTTGAGAATAAACCATAAACAGGGCGATTAGTAAGCTGTTGACAGGATCTAAGCTTTAACCTCCTCAGTCACGTCTTACACATTAAGCCAAACGGATGTGTAGGGACTGAATTTTTCATACTTCGTAATCTTTGAGACGTTGTGAGATTCAGTCAGTTAATAATCACGCCCTTGAACATACACGTTCCAACGATAAATCAAGTTTTTAACAACCCACATTAAGAGGTCCGGAAATACAGTTTTTAAAATTATATAATACTTAAGTTGCTGCCATTAAATATTCATTAATTTTAACCGTAAGTTCAGCACCTGTGAACAATATAAATACTCGTAATTTATCCAATGGGCGCCTGAACTTAGGAAACGCGAATCTTCCTTTCAGTAGTGTGTATAGGTTTCCAACCACCCTCCTATTCTCCTGTGATAAGAGACATCACAAAGTATTAGGAATGAAGGATCATAATGCTGTCAGTCTATCTAGTGCAGTTTCACTAATTCCCACCCGCTATTTAAAAATTTTAGCAGTCATCACATCCAGTGAGATCTTGAAATACAAATGTTACTGAATGGTTTTCTCTGAAATGTCAACAATCACTGACTAATCGATCTGATCACACAGGATACGCTGGGCTACGTGGAGGAGGGGGGGGGAGGGGGGGGAGGGTTCAGAGACAAGTCCCTTAGCTTTTCATTCATATTATTTGTTACAGTTAAAGCAAGGTACATAACACACAACAGCATGTGAATATTTATTTCTGTCATTTAATTATCTCCGTATGTAATTTACCATAGTCTGACAAGAGAAAACATTACAAAATGTCCTCTGGAATCAATAGGGGAAAAGTTATTTGCACGCGGGGGAGAGGGGGGAGGAGGTTTCACAGGAGGCCAAAATGGAGCTACGTAGTTTATGGACGCTCCCTTACAAACTTTTTTTTATTGCTTGTTTTGTTGTCAGTCTGTATTTTGTATTTACTTTAGTTAAAATTTAAAACATTACATTAAAATCAATTTTGCTACTATGTTGCTCCACGTTTTCATCTAATAAAAATCTCCAAACTAAGAGTTTCATGGTTGTCTATGTATCTGTTTAAAAACACTTACAATCTAGTCCTAATTTCCCATTTTTTAAACCGGTCGTATTTTCAGTGCAGTTTGAAAAAACTATTATAAGTTATGTAAAGGTTTGGTATTTAGGCTACGTATTATTTCAGACGGGTCGAAAAACTGCGCTAGATCAGTGAAGTAAGCGATTACAGTGAGGAGAAGATTACGGATCAAGATGAGTCTGTCGAATTGCTAATTTTATTAAATTATATAATAGAGACGGGGAAATCGCGGAACAGGAGGAAGGAAACTGTGCCCCGTGAGCAAAATTGGGGGACACGAAAATTTAGTTAGAGTAATTAAAGCGGCAAAAGAAAGTGAACGTTGAGGAACAGTAAGTGTCAAGTTTTATCGGTATTCTTACAATGGAAATTACCAATTGTTTGATTCTGTTACGCGGAAGAGGTTGGGAAGAGTTTCATCAAACTGTAGGAAATAGCATGAAGCAACAGACAAGCACCATTAAACTTCGAACAGAAGAAAAGGTGCAAGGAAGTCCACTGACTGCCAGTGCCGACAGTCAGTGGTTCGAGTCGGGCCTCAGCATGTCGCTGTATCGTCTTGTTGTACTTTCACTGCGATACTAAAAAATACTATAATATGACACAAGCATGTGTGGTGATGATAAAAGTTAAAGACACTGGTTTACAGTTAATTTGCTAAATTCCATGTCCAATTTCACAAGTATTCTGAAGCGCTGGACTTGACCAGATCTTAAAACATTCGTAATCACACTGAGACGACAAGTATCTAATTATCTTTTTGAAAGTGATGTTGCGATAAAAGTTCACAAGGTATTGTTTAGAGATTAACGTGGGCAAAATTGTAAGAGTTGCTGATGGAAATATATATGTGTCCAGTGGCGGATCCAGGAATTTTGTTTTTATTTGGGGGGGGGGGGCTTCACTCGGGGGAGGAGGGGTTCGCCGACAGAAATCTCATTATTCCAGATTATTAAAACTGTAGGAAAATAAAAGTCCCAAAATCCATGTCGTCAGGGGTGACCTTGGTGCTTTTGGGGGGGGGCTATAGCCCCCTAGCCCCCCCCTTGATCCGCCACTGTATGTGTCTTTTGTTGTGACCTGCCTTTGTTGCGATCAGTTCTTTCCAGAGATATCAATACTAATCACGCGGTTTGTGAAAGTAAATATTATTTGTACACCGAATACTGTTCTGGTAACACGTTCCACCTTACGACTGCATGAAGCTAGTCAATCGTTCTGCTAACTGCAGTCTAACGAGAAAATTTGCAAATGAAACGTAGCAAATAATTGTTCTGCAACACAGTAACTTTTGCTACTTTATTTACGACGAGCTTGGGGCGTTTAGAGAAATAATTCTCATTTTCAAACGCAGTTTGACTACATTTCCAATGTGAGGAGTGTTTGTGTCTGCTTCTGCTGGACATTAATATAGCTTTTTGTGTGTTTCATTTTATGAAGGCTTCTTCAAGACGAAAACACAGAAACTCACATGTCGCATTTCCTCACTACATCAAATACAGTTATTAGGCTAGAATAAGCTGACACGAGCACACCTCACGCTGGAAATGTAGTCAAACTGCGTTTGAAAATGAGAATTATTTCCAGAAACGCGTCACGCTCGTCGTAAATAAATTAGCAAAGGTAACTTTATTGCAGAACAATTATTTGTTTACCTTTAATTTGAAACAGTTACAGACTTTCAAAAAATCGAGTTATTACGGATAGAGTAAAGAACATTTGCAAATGTCAAATCCATGACGTAAGATCGATTAAGGTAACGGGTTACGCTAAAATTGGTTGACTACGCCTGTAGGGTATATTGACTTGGAGTCTTTTTTTTCACATACACAGAGAACACTTAAAAATCAATGCCCTCGGAGCCAGTACTGTAAATCCTATGATACCGAGGCCGGCTTAACTTGCAGCTAGTTGCGGTAAACAGACAGCAAAGGTAATGTGATGCTTGGTGATGGACGTACAGTATACGACTGTCAGCTTCACAGATTTCGTAACTTTATGATTGGCCTACAGCGATGCCATAGGGCTAGCGTGCGTGTGTCACGTTGGGTCACCTGTTCGAGTCCGGCCTAAGGCATGGGTGCTTCTAATTCTCTTTCTATTCTTGTATGTCAGCACTACATGAAAACCATACAAGATATGAGATAATCCAAGAATACTCGCTGACGGAATGAATACAATTACAGTTGTATTGTATGATACCCAGAAACCATACCAAATGAAATAACAAGAACATAGGCTATTTGACTGTATTGGAAATATATTAGAAATTGTTGTGCGCATAAATTGTTGATTAATGAAGCTATTATTATAAAAGAAAATATGGATTATTTTTAGTAAAATTATAAAACTATATTCATTGATTTCTTACCTTTCACCACTTGATAGAAAACTCTCTACGTTTGGTGATTCCTTTAGTGACGACACGTGCCAGTAAATGCTGCAGCTGCAAGTGGCTTGTTCCCTATTCTCTAAGTTTTCAGTTATTTTTATGGTTGTTGCTAGCTATTTCTTGTTATTAATGAGTTTTCGTACCAAAAATAGTCGCCTTATTTGTAGGCTTACTTTTTTTAAAAAAAATCCCTGGATTTAGTCTTCGGAGATTAAAATTATAATAACTTCAATTAGTAATCAGTTATATTTAAAGACTAATTAACAGAAATCGTTCATATCAATGACTATTACTATGAATTAAAATAGTTGTTTAGGGTATATTGAAAAGAAAATTGTAAGCTAAAATGTAAGTATAAGGTAGGCACAATAATTATATAAATGGATATTGTGAGTAATTTTTCTTAATTGCAGATAAAAAATTGTTCGCCTGCAAAGAAGCGTTTTGATGGGCTTTTAAACACTTTAAATTTTAACGTTTAGTTTTACGAAAAGTAAGCACTTTCATCAAAAAATAAATAGTACCGCCAGAATAACGTGTATCAATAAACAATTTAAAACAGTTTCCCAAGAATAGTCGAATAGACTGTTCCTTTAACTCGAAATTCATACAGCCAAAATCAGGTTACCGAATAATAACTAAAATCATGATATAGACTATGAAAGTAAGAAACAAGCTAGATCTATTTTATTTCCCCACAATATCAAAGTCTTATACAGTAATCAAAGTAAGACAAAAGTGATGAAATGTAGCAGAAATGATACCAATACTAGCAGATTAAATATAAAAATAGGATCGGATGCAATAGGAGAAGTGAGTATTTCTGTTACTTGGGAAGCAAAATTACAACCGATGGCCGAAGCAGGAATGATCTTAAAAGCAGAATAGCACTAGCAAAAAGAGCCTTCATGAAAAAGAGAAACCTTTTAGCTTCAAATACAGATCTAGGAATTAGAAAGAACTTTTTAAAACTCTATGTGTGGAGCACAGCACTTTACGATAGCGAAACATGGACTTTAGGAATACCGGAAAGAAAGAAACTTGAAGCATTTGAAATGTGGTGCTACAGAAGAATGCTGAAAATTATATGGACAGACAAAGTAAGTAATGAACGAGTTCTGGAAATGATGGGTGAGAAAAAAAGTTTATGGAAGAACCTTACAGGAAGAAGAGACAGGCTGGTAGATCATATTTTGAGACATGCTGGATTGGTTAATTTGTTAGTGGAGGGAACAGTCGAAGGTAAGAACTGTAGAGGAAGACAGAGATTAGAATATATGAAGCAGATAATTGAGGACGTGGGTTGTAAGGGGTATGTAGAAATGAAGAGGTTAGCACAGGATAGGAAGGGATGGAGGATTGCATCAAACCAGTGTAAAGACTGACGACAGCAAAAAAAAAAAAAAAAAACCCAGTAAAGTAGAACTACTGAGATATTTATGAAACTAAAATCTTTAAAATACGTTAATATTCTGTTTCTATCAGACTACAGCGTAGACAGAAAAAAAAGTCTATTAAAATTATTATAATTTAACTACCTGCTATGATACAATACATATGCAGAGAGCAAAAGTTGCTATATGAATATATAAACAATGATAAGATTCTATGTGGATAAATACTTTGAAACTTGTACGGCTTTGTTACATATGCGTGATAGAATACTCATTTCATTAATTACACAGAGAGCCTAAATAGAAAATTTAATTAACGCAATACATAAACTGCTATTCCTGAAAATTCCAGAAAGAAAGGTCTGAATCACTCCAAAATCGGAGGATGTGTAAAACAGTGGAACCATAATAATTGATTAAGATTGCAGAGATATGGCGTGCACGTAGGCCCAGCTACGCTTTGTGTTGTCAGACCGGAAATTTCAGTATTATGCCACGCTCAGTCGGTGACGAGTCGTCAAACGAAGTGAGTGCCGGTATGCCTCGTCGACATCAACGGGCGCAATATCAGCATGTGATGAGTTCGCACCTGTCACAGTGATGGGTTCCGGGAAACGGGTTTGTCGTTACGTGACGCAATGGTTCGTACAGTTCACAACAGTGATGCGTGTGTGAAACAAGAGGATCGTACACAGCAGGGTTGAACCGGAGGTCATCTTAGCGAATGCGGAAGCAAATGCGGATGTTCAGTGCTTGACATCCTTTGATGCGAATTTTTTGCAAAAGCGGATGCGTGTGTGGAAAATAAACTTATAATTATTTTGATTTAAATATTTTATTTAGAATAAACTTAAAATAAATGTATTTCTTATCACAAATTCTACATTTTGCATAAGCAAAGTCTATTTCCATTTAATAATGTCATATTATATTCTCGTCATTTTCCAACACAAGAAACGTTGGATGCGTTTGTCATAAGAATTTTGCGGAGTTCGCGGTTCGACTAACTAAAGCATCAAGCACAACACCGTGCCAGCGCACATCATGCCCGCTACCTGCCTTTCTACGGCTCTAGCGGCACAATCACAGTCCAATTTGTAGGACCTGCAATGATCCGATTTTCAGATGTAGGACTCTTGTTCGACCATGAAAGGGGTTGCATGACTACATGCAGGACTCCCAAACAACCAACATGGGCCCCAGCCGTTCAACAATTATGGCGTTGGATCGTGATTGGAGGAAATACCATACAAGGGTATGATAAGGACACTGGTGTGCCGCTAGAAAGGACTACTTATAGTAGCGTGAATGCGTGAGCGCATTCTACGGTGGTTCTACATCGAGGTCCTACAAATTTGACGTGAGTATGCCGCTTTACTTTAAATGCAAATTCAATCTTGTAAATTCTTGCTTAGGTAATAACACCGTTCAGTTCATTGTTACTTTTATTACAGTATAGTAAGAAAGGAAACGACCACGTTTTTATTACATAAGCGACGATAGGGCAATTCTCGTACAAAATGAAAAGAATAAGATATACCTGTATACTGAGTGGTCCCGAATTCATGGTACAAACTTTAATGGTAGGTACAGGACATTGTAACAATGATTTATTGTATAGGAATGTATGGTCACAAGTGACGCGGTGTGGCGTAAACAGGGAAAATAACAGCCGAAAGGAAAAACAAAGATTTTATTGATAGCTTTGTTGGCAAGTGTCATGTTTACATTAAGTGTTCAAAATTTCGTCCACCAGTAGCGATACATGCTTGACAGCGTCGGTGGAGCGATTGGCGTACACGTTCAAAGATGCCTGGTATTTCACGCACACCTGCAGCAGCTACGGATATGCGAGCAACGAGATCCTCATCTGAGTCAACTGAAGTCTCATAAACAAGATGCTTTAGATGTCCCCATAAAAAGTAATCGATGCTCGATAAATCGGGAGATCGGGGTGGCCAAGGTACTGGTCCACCACGCCCAATCCATCGAGCCTCAAACGTGGCATTCAGGTATTTCCTCTGTTTGCTCCTCACCGCGTCACTTGCGACCATACATTCCTATACAATAAATCATTGTTACAATGTCCTGTACCTCCCATTAAAGTTTGTATCATGAATTCGGGACCACCCTGTATATATATATTGCGACGTAAGCAAAACATCCGCTATACTTCCGCATTAAAATTTGCGGACCCGATAGTGGTCATATTTCATGAGCAGGTTCCGCAATTGCAGATGCGGAGCTCCGTTACATCCGTAGTACTGTAACAGGCTGGCCGTGTGGTGATGCGACTGCATTGGGCGTTTTGACCATTAACTGGGAATGTGGCCTTACATGTGACTGACCTTAGCGTTTATCTCCTCTTCTTATCTTCTTCAGGATACCGTCTTGAATTCTGGCAAGCTAACTAATTAATTCAATCAGGATTGTCTGACACCACGTGTAGGTCACGACCCTTTTACTATAGGAATACTATATACTCAAATGATAAACATGAAGTGTGGATGAACGGTTTAATGGAATCAAGCTGCCGATAGTACATTTGACCATGATACCAAGAAGTAGAGTCCACACTTGTTCTACTGGATCGCTAGTCTGAGCGTAGAAGATATTAAGTGAAAGTCAGTCTACTAATACTGGATGGAACTTAGGATCGTTGCGACGTCCGAGGCAGGGCGGCTAAGCGTTAAGCTAGCGGTTCGCTACCCAAAGTTGCACCGAGCGTGGTGGTGTACCGGATAGCGTTCTGGCCTCGCATTCGGGAGGACGGCGGTTCGAATCCCCGTCCGGGAATCCAGATTTGGGTTTTCCATGGTTTCCCAAATCACTCCAGGCAAATGCCGGGATGCTTCCTTAAAAGGGCCATGGTCGAATTCCTTCCCATTCCTTGGCCCCATCCTTTCCCGTCTCTAAAGACCTCGCTGTTGAGAGACGTAAAGCAGTTAAAATAAAAAATTATAAAAACCAAAGTTGCTCCTAAGCTCGCTGGTAATGAATAGCATCATTTATTGGTTGTACAGGGCCCACTACGGCTCTGTTTTGCGTCACAAGAAGGTATTGCTGCCATGCTATTCAGCATTCTTGAACGGGGCAACGAATTTGCTTGCGTTTGCACCGCGTGACCGCAACTTTTCACTCTAACTTCGCCAATGTCTCAATCATTTATAAAATCATTCTTAAATAATAATAAAGCCCAAAACGACCTTCACAGTCACAGCAACGAGCGGGTACTGTACCACACAATGTGACCACAGCGCGGGATGACCCCTATCTCGTCCTCACGGCCGTAACCGACAGAACAGCTTCGTCCACAGTATTGACTTCACGTTGGAGCACTGCAATAGATCTGCGTCGACAGTTCGACACCGTCTCTTCAGTGATGGATTGATGTCACGCATACCATTGCGTCAGGTTCCACTGACCAGGAACCACCAACACCTCAGACTGCAATATGCACGTGCACGCTGTCACTGGCGTGCTGAGTGATAAAATGTGGTGTTTTAGAACGAGTCCCGTTTCAACTTGCCCTACTTACGTGTTAGACGCTGCAGTGGTATAAGCAATCGGGAAGACTGCATTGTTTAGCGCCATAGCGGATTAACGATAGGTGTGATGGTTTTTGGTGCCATTGGCCATAAAATGCGCCCTCGCCTACTATGTATCGAGTACTATAACATCAGGGAGGTTTTAGAGACCGAGGCACTGTCCTTCCTGCTTCGAAGATCGAATGGCATCACTGCTTCCCTGATCTGCATGTTCACCGACATGTCACCCATCGAACATTTCTGGGACATGGTTGGTAGACAACTTGTCCGTTCTCGTCCGCCTGCAACTACTGTCGATCCTTTGCGGACGCGCCAATAAACTGCGTGGTAGTGTATTCCCAGAAGCATAGTAATGCTCTCTTTGATTCCATGCAGCAACGTCTAGAAGCTCTGATTTCAGCACTTGGGAGCGATGCTACAGACCCCGCGCCTTCTGGGGGGCCCGTCTTCTATAGCGGGGCCCCGCCTAGGATTCCGGGAGCCTCCCCGTCAGGCCAGATGGGCGACCCTTTTTATTTAGCTCTTCTATTACCCCGAACGGCGAAAAACTAAGGGCCCCTTTTTCACATTTTGCTACTGGCCCCGCGCTGTCTTAATCCGGCCCTGGCTACGCAACGTACTGAATTCTCTCTGTCAAAGTGCATGTGCAGTTCTGTAATTCTAATCATTTTTGTATTGTCCTATACATGATCGATTGATCTGACGATCTCCGTCTTAAAATCACTTACTAAAACATCCAATATGTTGTTCAAACCAACCGTGTTTTGTTGTCATGAGAAAGTATGGAAAGTACGGAACGTGGAGGCCATGAATGGCTGCAAATGATCTCAGAATAACTGAAGGTAACAACTTCTAGCCAATAGTCTGCTCATTTTGACCAGAGGCCCCAGGCCATGCCATTTAAACTCAGCCCATGCCAGCATGAAGCCACCTTCAACTTACACAATGCCCTCCTGACAATTTTGGTTCGTGGCCTCGTAGGTTCTGCGCCAACTCGAACCCTATCCACTGCTATTACGAACTGGAAGTGTGACTAATCTGGCCACCGAACCTTTTTCCAGTCGTCTTGGGTCCAACTTGTATACATACGAGGCCAGAAGTGACGTTGCAGCCACTGCGTTTTGTTAGCAGTAGCACTCGCGTCTTCTGCTGCCATATCCCGTCAACGCCGAATTTCACTGCACTGTCGGTCGTACGTCCCACATTGGGTGTTGCTGTTGTTTGATGCAGTATTACCTGTCTGTCAGCACTGATACCTCGATGCAGACGTCGCAGATCTTGGTAATTAAGTAGACGTGGTCGGTCTCTGCATTATACATGGCTGGAGGTAATGTGGAAAATTTCTTATTCACGGCACACTCTTGATACTGTGCTTGAACGAATGTTAAATTCACAAACACCATGCATCTAGTGTCAGTTAACATTCCGCTTTCAAAGTTTATTAATTCATGTCATGCAGCCATCACATCATGAAACCCTACACCGGACCCATGAGAGTACACTGCACGTCACATTTATACTTTTCTTCCGCAGTGCTACTACTATCTAGATATTCGCATGATCCCATCCCATGACATGTATTTTTTTGCTTGACAGAAATGACTTAACTATTGATTTGTAAATTTTATATGAATTAAGGGTCTATTCAGCTCTGTCCCACTTAATGTGAAGATATTTCTTAAGCAGTCAAAATCAGCAGAGACCAACTCTCGACTGAATTCAGAGAAATAAGTGTCGTGCATATACGTATAAAAGAATACACATAAAATCAGTGCAAATTCATCAATTACCTCTTGTAAATACATTTCGTAAACATCGTCTAGTTCTCAGCATCAAACGTTTCGAAGTCTTAACAGAACGTGAAGGTAAATCTTAGCTGAGTTCCTGGTGAACACCATTCATCGATATTGTTTCATATGCAACCGCCACTGTTTTGCTCGTGCTGTTTACCATGATAAATTTTTATGTAACTTGTAATTTATGACTATCTGTTGTCCAATGAATGTAAAGAAAATTCGCTAACTTCCGAAACAAAAACCCGCTTAGACTGCTCAAGGATTCTGTGTGTAAGCCAAATGCTTTAAAAATATTTTTATTGTGACAGATGACCTGAGCATACCTGATACGTGATAGGTGACAGGTGGGTTTGATTCCCGGAGTGTTTGGGAACACACTCACTGATCAATCTCACCAGCTAGCGAAACAGTCTGTGAACTTAGACGCAATAGTTCCATCATATTTTTTACAATATTATTTACTCTTAAGATTTTCAACGTCAGCAATGAAAAGTTATTTAGGAAAATAGTGGAATTTTAACTCAATAATGAATGCCACGATCAGGTAGGCTAAAACGGTAGATGGACTTACGGAAAACGGTTGATACTGTACACTTCTTCATACAATTGGCATTTAAATCCATTTCAACTATGTAATTCACGCTTCTTGCACAGGCTCAAGATAGCAAATTCGAAAGTATTTTAGATGGTGACTTAAGTTTCACTGATGCAGTATACGTGAATCAAGCAATCTCTTGTATAACGGGCAATTGACATGAATTTCCCTTCTCCTTAGAACAGATATCCATCAATAACAAAAGCAATGACTTGTTACGGTGTTGCATTGAGAAATTGAGATACTGGTGAAATCCAGAAGAATAGGTCAAAATAGCAGGTAGATGTTTCTGATAACATGCTAACGCAGTGTATTATTCCTTATAGATTACGTTTGCTAGTGATCCAGCAAATAATTCGCTACTTCATCTCAAATTTCTCTTAGCTGAAATGAATTTCAGTTTTACTTTTCAACGTAATTGTCCTTACAGCTTTGAAAGTTGATCATTTAATTTTAGCATTTCTTTTAGTAAGATGCTCCGAATTATATAAGGTATTTTAGCAGAGCCATCTTACTGTTTAATACACCTTAGTGAAATAATTACAACGGGCAACATTCATTCTAATAACAACGAAATTCGGTAATGTTTGCCTATTATGAAATTCATCCCAATTCGATATTTTCCTGCTTTTTGCTGGTGAAACTGTTTGATTCTTTGGTTTTATTTGTCTACACCTGTATCTTTTACGATTTTCCCAAGATTTTAATTTTTTCCCCTCCCACAAACTCCAGTATCTGCTCCTGCTGCTCCTTATTTAAACTATACTGTACCGATTTTTTTTTTTTAATTAAACTTTTCTTCTATCGCCTCAAATTTTTCCTTTTATCTATCGCATGTCGCATTACAGCCGGCTAGGCGCATGCGCGCAGGTATGACGTGACCTAGTGCGGAGGCCTCATGTCCGTTAACACTCACAAGGGGAGGTTTTCAGTGTGGAAATCGCAATCGTAGAACGAACAAGTCTGGTAAATAGCACGTCACCTCTGGTTTCTCGCCCTAAAGCAGTTCTGCCTGGTGGGCCTCCGTTTAAGAGAAATCGGGGATTTAGAAGTGCTTAAATTGTATGTAACTGAGCTATATTTGTACGGAAGACCGCTTATGTGTAATGTCTGTTTAGCCGTGCGCGTTGAGGTGGTGTGATCAGATGTGATGGGTACGAGGTTCGATTTCCCTACCCGCGACGTTTTTTTTTTCTTTCTATTTGTATTTTTTCTATTGCTATTCTATGTTCTAGCATTAAAAATTGTTTTGAAACAAATTCTACAAGTTTTTTTATTTTCCTTTCACAAAAAATACACAAATATTAGGATGGTACCACAGAAATGTACACATTTATGTCAGCCATGTGATGTGTATTTCTATCATCAGGTAAAAATACTAATAAAAAAAGCTTCAAAATGCGCCGGAACTGTTGCAAGATAACCGTGCAATGTCTTCTCGTGAAGATGCTATTAAGATATATTCTCTTATTTAGTACATTTTGCGAGTGCCTATATTTTATGACATGATAAAATATTCCTGGTATGGTTCAAAATTAACGAATAAAAGGCCGAATTTTACAAATCTTAATGAAACCTGCTTTCCTAAACCAATAATAAATACTGTATGTGACTGTCGAAACATATCCTTCATAAAATGTTCCTGGTGTGCACGTAATTTTTGTTTCAAATGTTTTTATGGTTTATACCATCCTAATATTTGAGTATTAAGAAAAATAATTTTTTTATAGATTTTGTTTCAAAAGAAATTTTTAATGATACAAGATGGAATGGCAATACAAAAAATAGAAAAATAGAAAAACATTTTCGCGGTTTGTGGGATCGAATTTCGAACCCATCACGTCTGATCACTCTGCCTCAACGATCACGGCTAAACAGACATTATAAACTTACGGTCATCGGTAAAAATATAGCTCATTTACATACAATTTAAGCACTTTTTTTTTTTAATCCCCGATTTATCTTAAACGGAGGTCCACCAGGCAGAACTGCTTTAGGACGAGAAACCAGAGGTGACGTACTATTTACGAGACTTGTTCGTTCTATGACTGGGATTTCCACACTGAAAACCTCTCCTAGTCAATTGAGATCTGTCTTGCGTCGACTACAGTTGAACTGAAGCAAGGTAACTGACGGGTGCTTTCTAATATTCTCTTCCGAAAACAGGAAGTGTTATTTCTTCGTCCATCTATCGCATGTCGCATTACAGCCGACCGCGGAGTGGGAATAAAGTGAAAGGAGCTCGGCAGAGCAGCCAAGGCCAATATGGCGGCGCCCATAGCTCGCATCAGTTGACCGTTTAACATTAAATTCCTACTTATTCGTGCGATTGTATTTATTATGTATTCAGTACTCTAATACATAGACCGAAATTAAAATGTGTAGTTGGATATATTGTGTACTATTGATTTCCCATTATCATTCCCATTTTCCACTTATTAAGTTAAGATTAAGAACGCAATTTTAATACCCTAAATCGAATAATTTTCCGAAAATTTTCAGTTAAATTCTTAAAAAAGTTTCACTTGCTTCGTGGTTTCATAAAACCACACAGTATTATTTTTTTTTTGCTATTTTTCCCGTCTTGCAACTAAAAGAAATGTTTTTCATGGCAAACGCGTTTCGTCTTTATTCAAGACATACTAACCCGTTTACGACTAAAATGAAATATTTACAAGAAAAATATCATTAAAAAGGTTCTCAGATGAATCTATTTTGAAAATAAATTGTTAACTAATAGGTTTTTGATTTTTGGTGAAAATGGTATTGAAGTTGGTTTTATTAATAGTGGTCTCATTGTTTTCTTAGACTAGTCAGCATTGTTAGAATCCCAAGTAACACCTTCCGCCAGATCGTTGTTGCAGATAAACCGGAATCCTCGTTTCGACCTTGTTGGCGATGCCGCTGACCCCGTCCTGGACACATACTAATCTCATGGCCAGCTCACTCTAGGGAGTACAACAACAAATGTATCTTGTGTCAAGGCAGTGGAGAAATCACACCTCACAAACCTGGGAAACAATCTTTTCGGTAAACTTTATATCCTCTTCTACTGAT
>CM061921.1:357455662-357490251 GCA_031002005.1 Vandiemenella viatica
TAACCAAAACAAAAAGTACATCGGCACTAATAAAATAAGATTTAATCGCTCCAAATGACCCGTTTTATTTGTTATTGTCAGTGCACAGTTTTGACGTAGAAATGACAAAATATCAGTCTTCGTATTTACAATTTCGTCGCTAGTCAAATACTTAATTTTAAACCGTGGATCGATTAGAGCGGCAATCAACAACCGTAAGGTTTTTCTTGCGAAAGCAGATCTCCTGTTAACAGACCCACACAAGCGGCTTTTGAGCAGTATTATATGATCAGCCTTCATCCTTCTGAGCAAGTTTTGTGTTTAAGATGTCAATGATTGATATAATTAAAGATACTGTTGATAAATCGCTAGAAATATTAGTTGTTGCTTCCTAAATACACTTCAGCACAGTTATAAAATTGTTCATTTGTATCCATTCTTCTGCAGTTGGAATTTCTATTCCACCACGTTCTAACATATACAGATTTACTGCATTTTTCTGTTCTATTAATTAAGATATCGAGTGGCTTGTTCACTCTTCTTACGTTTTACAACACTTTTTCACTATTTCTATTATAGCAATATCTTTAAAAATTACTTTGTGAATCATGAGCTGTAGAGTGTGAGCAACACAACCAAAAAAACGAAGTTTCCATAGCGGATGGTTGCATTCATATTTGAAGTATTATTACGTATACCCGTATGGATATTTTCTTTTGAATTGTATTTGGTAACAGTTTCAGTGATTTTTTGTGCAATATATTGCCTTGTATGATCTTCCAACACACTAACAGCAAATTTTTATTTTTTATTTTTTTTGGAACCTTTGGAAATGCCATGTGCCGTGACACTTAAAAACGTGTTTGATTGATCACTTCATATCTTCGTGGTAAAACTGATCCATTCAGCCTTTTTCTAAAATCAATGCAACTTCACTGTTTACTTTTTCGTACGTAGCTGGCATTAAAGACTTTCTAAAATATTTCTCTCGCTAGGGTCGAGTTTGAGGATCAGTAAAATTAAGTCTTCGAATTCCTTCTCCTTCAAACGAGGTTGTACGGAAACATGTTTACAATGACAGGGTCCATACGTAATACATAATCCGCAAAGAAATCGGATGATTATCGGGCCAAGGTGGCGCTACTTTTTTTCTATGATATCGCGTAAAGTAGACTGTTAAACTTCTTTTGTAACGTCTTTGGGCGCATATAAGATCTCTGATTTTTTTATTTTTTTTTAATTAATCAAGCTCTGGTATTTAACACTGGTTTCACAATATACTTCCCACTGATTTTTATGATGTTTTCCAAATGGTTCTTTATCTTTGCTATCGTCTGTTGGCGCGCTACGTTGACGGTATTCGTAAAAAGTTGGTTCATTTTCAGGGGCTTGATGTAAAACTTCGGCTTCGGCCAAACATTCGGCTGAATTTGGCCGCAGCCGAATGTGCAGCCGAAGGTGCTTTTTTTGGCCGAAGGTGGCCGAAGCCGAACATTCGGTCGGACCCTACCTGACGCCGACGAAGCCGGGCTGCCATCAGAAGTGTGAAGACGCCTTCCCTACACCACGCCACACCGAGCAGTTTAGGGCACAGTGGCGCTCGACTCGACAGCTGTTGCAGTCCACGACGGCATCTCTGCACAATGGTCAACAACTTTTGCATCTCGAGTCGTCCTACAACCGCCAACGCACGGTAAAGGAGCCCAGTTCACGCCTCAGTTGGAACCAGAATCCAGTTTAACAAAGCCCAGTAACGCCTTTGGGATCATTCATGCAATCCACTGAGCAGCAATTATGAATTGCTAAAAGTGTAATTGATTTACTTTGAATTATTCAGTTAGCAGGTTCAACATTAAATATTTGCTTTCTGTTCCATTAATTTTTACATCAGTGAAATAAAAACATCTCACGTAAACATGTTTGAAATAGAAAATAAAGATGACGAATTTTATTTCTTAATTTGTTATTTTCTCAATTATTAATATGGTTTATTGATCACCTTTCCTTATGATCCTTTATTTTGTCAATGTATTTGATTGAACTCACTGGCGCCCAAAGTATGACCTAAATCAACTTGGCAATCATATGACGAGGCAAAACAAAATAAATAGTAATAAAAGTAATGACTTAAAATGAAGGGTATAATACAAAATTAAATGTGTTTTGGATGCGTTAACTGTAATTTAAAATGACTTTTGGAAATGTAAAAATTGATTTTACATAGATACCCTGCTTTCAGCAATAAAATAAGGCAGTAACTAAACCATTTCCTTAGGCAATCAGAGCAATGTTACGTTTTATAATTTGAAATCACTATGAGTAGCAGAATAAAGTAGAATAGCGTGGCAGCGATGCGTGCTGAGGGAAGAGAAAAGCGCGTTACGGTATCGTGGTCGCATGCAATCAGACCTTGACTGTTGGCCCACTGTCTTCAAGGCCGAGGTGAAACTCACTAACTTCATAACAGTACGACCTATAAGATTATCCTTATTTAACATGAATACTCATGACAATTATCTAGTTAGCAAGTAGTTGTAAATTGGCAGTGACATTCTTTTTGTCAGGCAGTATCTGTCAGCGCCAAAAGAATCCAGTTTTTAGATCGACTGATTACGATCTGAACCGGGTCCAAATAATGATCAATCCAAGGTTTTTGCCTCGAATTTCAATGTCTGCTACGGTGGTACAGGTCCAGTCAGCCTCTCATTACATGAGCAACTTCTCGGGGCAACAGGCAAACTAAACATGTGTTGACCACACCAGTTTTGTTCTAGTGCTTTAGTACAGTAAGATAATACGAAGTTCTACCTCTTTCAGTTTTATCATGAGTGCCTTAATGGAACCTAACAAGGGTGAATCAGATTTCTCGTGCCTTTTAATTCAAAATTAAGTAGCATTTTAACTTCATTTTCAGCATTAATATATGGTTAGTAACGTCTTCTGCGTCATCTTGTTTACTGCATTCTAACGGTCCCTTTATTACGCTGATTTGTTTGTCATGTTAATCTTGGAAACCAATAGAATTAATGCATCAGAGAGAATGATTAAAATTGCGAATGGCAAAATGTTATGTTTATTGTTTAATCGTTTCAAGGAAAATACTCAGTAACAATCCTTGTAACAGTTTTACGCCTCGTCGACGTCGAGATCATTAGGGGCGGGATGGGACTGGGTACAAGGAACGGGAAGAATTCTGCCATGGCCTTTTGCGGGAAGCATCCCGGTATTCGCCTGGAGAGATTTTGGGGAAACCATGGAAAACCCAAATCTGGATGCCACACGGGGATTCGAACCGGCGTCCCCCGGAATGCGAGGGAGGAGCGTTAACCGCTCATCCATCACACTCGGAATCCTTGGCACAATGCACCAGTGCAAGGGGTTATCACAAAACTCATGTGAATCCATGTTTCAACACAATATCAAACCACATTTATTTCTTTAATATATTTCAATTTTTTTTATTCATCGTAGGCCAATCGCAACAATTTTAACAGAACTAACAGTTGAATTACACGAACTAAAACGAAAAATAAGTGACACAAGGGAAGTCCGCCAGTCCAGCTTCTATAGTTATTCCGCTGCTGATGCTGGAGCATTGATAAAAGTCCCTTAGTATTCATTCATATTGTTACGGATAAATAAATCCACTCTTCGATTGTCCGTAACTCTCTGATCTAATTCCTACATGATACCCTTTCCCCTCTTAATTGCAATAGTGATGTGACTCATCACTCATGGGCATAGGTGAAGACGTAATTTTGAATGTCTTGCACACTATCCGAACACAAGTCGGCCTTTGCTTAAACGGAACACATCAAAGAAAAGACTTCTTGTGCAAAACCGGCTGCTACTGATGAGTTAAGAGAAGATGTCCAGATGAGATAATCCATAATGTTTCATAATTCATTTTTCAACGATATCAGCTGCTTCAGGACAACGATGGTAGTCACTGTTAATATGAAGTGAGGTTTAGACCAGCTTTCCTCCACTTTCATTAAATTTATTTCGATAAATACGTGAAGGAGGTTGCATTTTTGGTACAAACGAAACGTTATCCTATTGCCCCTACATATGACAGTAAAATATCTACTATAGTCTCAATAGTTCAAAATAGACAGTCTCCATGAAACAAGAAGCTTACCGCTTATCCATGATTTTCTAATAAAATTTAGTTTACTGTGGAGGCGTATAAAATGTTAAACCTGATTTTTAGATCACTGCAGTTTACTATTGTAATTTAGTACACACACCTCAAACGTTGAGAGCAATAAAAATTCCGTAATGTGATTATAGATTTTTTATTGTTTCGCAACTTTTCTTTAGTGTATTATTGCAAAGAGACTCAGAATCATTAACATAGATAATTATCATCTCGCAAATTATTACAGGCTGCTGTTGTAATAAAAATAGTTTACTCTATTGCTTCGATGCCGAGGTCATTAGAGCAAAAAAAGGTTGGGAGGGTGGGAGGGGAGGGGGAATAAGGAATTTGACGGAATTTGGCCATGGACTTTTTGAAGGGGCCATCCTGACATTCGCCTGGAGAGATTTCGGGAAATCTGGGAAAACCGAAATCTGCAGGGTCGAATACACGTCTTCCAGAATACCAGGGTCAATCATTATCACTCACACGACAGGCTCGGTGAAAGTATTTTAAATTCAGTTAACCATCGCAGATATTATAAATTCCATGTGGGATTAAAGTCGAGTATCCCAATAAATTTCTGTATTAGAATAAAATAACTCTCAGAAAGCTGAAGCCTAAAATTTACAACAAGGACCAGTAGTTAACAACGTTTCCTGAATATGGGCGTTAGTAAATGATCAGCATCCTTCGCGAAAAATATGTTGAAGAAAACATGGGTACAATTATTTGGATCAAACAGAGAAGAAAGGTGAAAATGAAGACCTGTATGTGTTGGGGAACAGTTTACAATTAAAGTTTTATTTACGAGCTAATTTAGGTCTAGGAGAACAAGATGGGCAGTAGATTAGGAGAAAGCTCCTATATGCAAAGTAGCTAAACAATGGCAATAAGGTCAAGACAACAATGGAAGGACGACACAGACCGAGACGTGAAACAATATCATATGACAATTATGAATGGAAATGCGTTGGAAGGAAGGCCAAAGCAGTATAAGTGTTGTATGACCACCTTTAACTCATTAAGTAAGTAGGTAGGGCAGTAATTATATAAAATGTAAAGATCTGAGGCGATGTTCAGGCTTCGAAGTCCTGTGAAATCATTTTTTATCCTGTTAAGCATTATAGCTCTTAAACTGTCGAATATTTCATCAATTCATTTACATTCCAGTTTGAAGATTATGTATTCAAATTCTATTAATCTTAAACAACGGATGAATATTAACTAAAATAACAGCGAATAGTTCAGGTACAGGGAATCTGCTGAATATTTCGTTGAAAAGAAGTTGATAAGTTATCATATCACCCCATCCACCCATCTAATAACTGAAATCTTATAACACTGCTTGAATTCATCACCAAAACAGAAATAAGTGCCTGGGATATAAGCTAAAGGCGTGATATATGAAGAAAGTGATGCGATGTTGATTTGAGAATCTGGTCATGACTGTAACAGGCAGACTGATTGAACATTTAATTTTTCTGGGAATAACTAGTTCCATAATGGATATTCAATTTCAAGCCGATATCAAGCTACTGGTGCGTGTGAAGGTACATGCCCGCGTCGGGAAGCAAGGTGGCAGAGAGGAAGTTCTCCTTGAATCGACCTTTGCAAGGTTACGACACCCAACAAAAACGCACTGCCCCTCAATGACTCACCACATACCTAGTCTCTACATGCACTGCCTATTTGAAAGTCAATTACTGTGAATTTTACAGAGTGGAACATAATGACAAAATGTACTAAAAAACATCACTATCATATTAAAATATAATTGCTTTTGCTTATAATTAAAAACGAAATCGATTACCAGAATAACTATATTATATTTGTTCGTTTCGTCGAATCGTCAAATTCTTATTACACCGAGTACGAGATGTATTACATATAAGACCTCCATGATGTCTCTCACTGGTATGAAAAACAAATTCTTAATACATTACTTGCTCTTGATTAAAAAGATATTGTGCAGAGTCATGCACTGTTTTGGAATCAGTTATTCGAAGTTCATCAAGTCGAGATTTAGTATTACAGAATAAGAGTTTACAAGCTTACAGCAAAGCAGGACGAATTAGCTATTCTTACATTTAGCGGGTAATTGTATTGGTAATGGTCGATTACAGAAGGCTTAGTGATTTAAAACTATGCCCCAAACACTTGGCATTAATAGAATTTTTCTTTAAATGGAGAGGATAGAATAATTACCACAGTCTCGTCAACCTTCATATAACCATTCCTGAGTCACATGCAATTAAACTAGGCCATCTGGTTTACCTTGTATCGCAGTCATACTGGCAGTGTATGTCAAATGATGATTTTTTCATGTAAAGTATACTATATCAGCAATTATTACCATTATTATTATATTTAAATAATGAAGTTATTAGTTCTGAAACGACACGGACAGATTAACAGAAAGCGTATGTCTACTTTAATTAAGAAAATCCAAAATCCAAATCTAAGCGAATTGAAAACAATGGAGGAAAAAGTGAAAGATAATAGTATTTACAGGAAAATATGGAAAAGTGGACTGGAAATATATGGAAAGAAGAAAAAATATAAAAGAATGAAAAAAGTTAGAGAAATACCGAGAAACAATTGTAAAGCGAGAAAGGAGAAATTGAATAAATGGTGGAACAATGTTTACGTTTTCTATTGTAGGCCAAAACTGATTAAAAAGAAATTTTTGAGCCACTGCCATTTGTTTCCCTGTTAGTTGTATTTGGCTCTCACTTTTCCATATATTTCTTTAGCAGCTAGTATAATTAATACATATTCCTCAAAAAATACTGAAATACTGCAAGTTATACTGCTGTGCTTCTTGTTACCTTCTCCTCAAGAATTATTTCAACAGCAGTAACCAACATGAGCTCTGACACTATGGGAATTGCTGTTATTTCGTAAATATCCTCTAAATGTCACGAAAAATCTGTTGTAGACACACATTACACATTTGTGAATATGATATTGTGTTTAACTGTAGACTTGAAACAGTCAAGAAGAAAATCGTTGGTAGTAGTACCGGTGCTATTTCATTTCAACTGACAGGATCAGCTGATACGTGTGCCAAGCTGAATACGTAGTGTGTCAACGAAAAAAGCGTTGCACCATAGATAATGGACCGTTTATACCAGAGAATTCGGTGTCCCCTCTCACTTCGTTTACCGTTCCTTGCTATTCCGCACTTGGGCCGTCAAACACCGCAGTCTAACAGTGAGTGTCCATTGAAGTACCAACAGTTCAGGACATAACCAACATTCTTAACAACTATTGCTGTGTTGTTACGACCTTGCGTTTTAGGCGAAAAACATGTTGACGCTGGTTTTTGAAAGTAACGATACAAGCCATTAATGAGCATTAGCTAACACGGCTGAAATGAGCAGACCGTAAGACTTCAAGTACAAAACCTTGAATGTTGTGTGGGTATTAACTGTTCTAAGAGTTAGATTCAAAAGGTACAGTACAATGCATCCATCCCATATCATTACAGTTTCCGGGAAAGAAGGTGACGTATAAAATTTTTCTTAAAGCCGCTTCTCACACTCTCATTGGTTGCTTTTTCCTTTCGTCCGTGAACATAATAAAAAAATGTGACGTTTACAGTTTTGAAGCACTTCACCAAACACAATTCAGGTATCAACTTGCTGAAATATCTTGGTATTTCATTTAGTAATAATCATAGTAGAATTGGACACATTTTAGAATTGGCTGGAAAAGATTCAGACGTGATTTAGCTATTAGAGAAGTTGATGTGGGGATGAATTGAGAAACTGAGGTGACTAGGATACAAAACGTTGGTCGGGACATTGCTTCAGTATGATGGTTGATGAGATGGTAACTGACTCACATTAAAGATATCAAATACAGGAACCGGACAGAGTACAAAAGAGGTCATCAAGATTTGATTGTGACAATTACGTAGAACGCAATTAATATATGGTATGATAAAGGAATTGGGATGGGAGCCAACTGAAGACAGACGGTGCTGGGAGAGTATCAAGTATACATAGGAGATGAAGCCTGGAAGAAGAATTGGAAATATTAAATGGGAAGGAAGAGATTGCCATAACCATAAAGTACCACTTCATTTCAGTTCAGGCAAAAATCATTGTAATAGTTTTCATTTATAGATAAGTAAGTCAACGTTCGGAGCGAATTATGAAGGGAGGTGAACAGTTCACTTGAAAAAAAAAAAAAAAACCTACATTCCATGTAATGCAAACGTAGGAAAGAAGGCGCATAGCGAAATTAGCACCGGGAGCTAAGATTCATGGCATTTAATTATTAATAATATAAACAAAAATATCTTTCTGTTTGTGTGAACAGAGACTTGCAATGTGTGTTGATGCCATTTAATTTTCGCGAGTGTGCAGCCAGATGGAGTGGTGAAAACTCAATGTCTCGACAGATGACTTTGCTCGCTTCAGTTTACACATGATGAAAACAGCACTGTCAGCTATCGCAACACTGTGTTTTCACTACTCCATCTGGCTGAATATCATCGAAGATTAGATCTCTCTTATTTGCCTATTGCTCCTTCATCTGGTTTTTGTCAGTCATTCTAGAATAGCTTTTCACAATGAGCAATTCACATGCAATTAAAACTGCCATTATAACATTTAAGCCAATGGTACACCGACTGCGACCCAAACGCAGCGGAACAATGGCCAGTTCTCAATGCAAGGCGAACAATGCGACTATATTGTCCCTCGAAAATGACGCTCAGCTGGAGTTTCAATGAGCTGAATGTTACGAGTTCATGTGCAGAGCAAAGAAAATTTTCTTGGCCTGCCCTTCGATGTCCAGCGCAGCCTTGTAATTAGCACATAGAGCGGAAGTTGCCAGAATGTCAGGCTCAAGTTTATTATATTGTTGGTCAAGGACGCTGCCTCATAGTGAATTGTTCGTCTTTACTGATCTGTATGTGAATGAAAGTAACACAATGTCTGTTGTTCATGAAAACGGAGCAAACCTTGACTTTAAGGGCAGCGTGCAGTTATTCTGGAGCACTGAAAATGCGACAGCTGACATTTATTCCAAGTTTTTTCAGGCGAAAGTAATTCTGTTAAATTTCAGCATGACTGTTTATTTTTGTTATAATCCGTACAAAAATTTCCAAACAAGAAAAACCAACCTCGCTATCAAAGTGTTCTAAAACTTCAGCCTCCGATTCGAGTCCAGATGGGGACACTGATAGTTTTCATTAAGTATTTGCCGGTCGTCCATAGTACGAATTGCAACAAAGCTCTGTAATAAAGTGAGAAATATACTTGCTAAGAGAATAGAGGTATTAATCTGTGAGTAGTTGTATGGCCAAAAAGGCCAACTACATTTCTTTTTCTTTCTTAAATATATATAGATAGACCTTAGCTTACTTTGGGTAGTATGAAAAAGCGTTACCAGAAATCGCCGTTAAATTCTCTTGTGTAGTGCGATGGGCGATGCATCTACGTAAACTTTTGCGAAACATATTTCATATGATTGAAAAGATAAGGCAAAACAAACACGTGGTAAAATATAAACATTGACAATGCAAGTGTCTCTTTGTCACAAAATCAACAGTTTAAATAACATGAAACAGACTATATTTTTATTGCTTTATGTCTCGTTGACGTCGAGATCATTAGACAAGGGGAAGCACTGAGAGCAACGAACGGGAAGGAATTCAGACTTGGCCTTTTGAAGAAACCAACCCGGCATTCTACTCGAGTGATTTCGGGAAACAATGGAAAACCAAAATATGGATGGCTGGTCTGGGATTCGAACCAGTGTCCATTCGAATGAAAGGTCAGAGTTTTACCGCTCACCCACCATGATTGGTAAGAACCAGACTAGAAATCTTTATATATAAAGATGAATGTATGTTTGTTTGTTGGTTTGTATGTTTGTTTGTTTGATTGTTAGTTTGTTTGTTCTTCATATAAATCCACAGTTTTCATCCGATCTCGATGAAACTTTGCACACTTATCCTTTGAAACAAGGAGAAAAATACTGTCTACATTTGGTTGAAAAATTATTTGTATAAATAACACATGTTGTCTCATAACTTCGAAATACGGCGATAGACAGACACGTTGGATATGATCGTCTCCGTACCGTGTTTCCGTATAGTGGACTGGCAGCTTAGTGGTTAAAGCGCTTGCTTACGAACGTCGTGCTCTCTGGTTCAAATCTCCGGGTAAGTCAACATTTTTAAAAATTGTTTTTCAGCGTAAGAGTCAGGCATGGGCCGTAGGTTATTCGGATTGAATGTTAAACTGTAGATATTAGAAAGTTAGGGAAGCAATGCGAGGAAAATCGTAGGTAGTCATGCAATGTTTTAGGTGTACACTTTTTTCGTTATAATGATCCCTCAGGTGTTGTTCGCAGTCAGTGTGTGATTGTGAACCACAGTAATATTATTATAAATACGGAAGTAAGTCTCTATCTTTTTGTTACGTTTTGACGACTAAATGGCTATATCGTTGTGATGCAATTTTATAAGGAAATCTGTATGAAGGGCACAGGATATTTTTTCCAGTATTATTAACAGTTGTAGTCACGAAAATTTGAGCCCTTATCGAATGGTGACAGAAATATGTTGGAAATTGATTCTCTTCAAGAGACAGGTTCGACGGTACAGTGATATAGTGATAGCTTTCCTGTCATATTATTCCTACTCGATATTGTTTGGGACCAATCCTTCGTTAGCAACTTTCTATATTTAATTCTGGCAAAAAAAATTCTTGATCCACGCGTACGAAGTCGCGGGTACGGGCTAGTCGCACATAAAACGGAAGTCGTATTAAACGGCAGTATATCGGTGGCCATGACTACGAGACATGCTGTGTGATCGCACGTTACACTGTTGACCAAGAACTGGAAAGGGGGCTCCCTATGCATTCCACTCATGCTGTTCGAGGTTCATATTTGGACAATTCAAGGGCAACGGCATGTGATGGATTATCTGGACGGTGAATAAATCTGATCGCCAGGTTTACATTATTGAGACCTGCATTAGTAAACGTCAATATAAATACCAGAATAAACATTAATAGAATCTGACTTAATAGTTTATTCTCTGTTTACGGGTCCGATGTGTATTACTCCTGACGAGACGTAAAGAAAAGTAGCATTTATTCTCGAGGGCTGTTTGTTTTAATACTAATGTTTCCTTCCAACTTTAGCACCCATCTACTGTGTAAACGCTATCGCACTTAACAACAGGTGTCGAATTCCTCTATTTTGCTTTCTACTTATATTGTTATGATATAAGGACATATTTCAGTAGCTGCTAGAATTAGTGGATGTTTGAATGCAAAATATGTAATAGCAACTGCTTGTATTTTAATTTTGTGTTTATTTGTCAGATACGGTTCACATTTAAGCTTTCCAGCACCAGTACCTGTATTACTCTGTTATATTTACTAATCACAACAATTACCAACTTTCGCAAAACATATTAACTGCAAACCATTTATCTAGCAGTAACATTCCGTTCTTTTTAAAAAATTTAAAAGGTAAACGTTATATTAAGTTTTTACAAGTTCGTGTGATTTTGGAGTATTACCAATTTGTACTGCAAAAATGCAGTGTTTAAATATATCTATGGTTGCTAGAAGATGAGAGTGTTGAAGTATTTTTAAGGCGTTTGTAAATTATGTATAATTATTCATACAAGATTGTTTTGCACATACAAATTTGAGCGTACAGACGTACTTACAAATGCTTAGTCGCGTTTCTTTTCTTGGTTGTTAATACTTTTTCGCCTTCTATTCTCCCTGTGAAGCGGTGAGTGTGAAGGAAGGTTTCGATATTATCAAACATAAAATATGAAGCAACAATAGGAAAAAGGTGCATAAGTGTGATAGTAGAAGCTCACATAAATGACGCACAGAAAAACTTTCGAAAGTAAAAAAAAAAGCGAAAATCGACGTACGTTACGTTCTTTCATTATGAAAAAGAATTTGGTACAGCGAATGGAGTGAAATTACACAAAGGCTGCCTCCAGCATATAGCAACATTAATACAGAATTTGTATTGCAACACGTATATTAAAATCTTACGAGGTGGTGAACATACTGAAACAACGCTAGGAATGAGACAAGATTCTCCATTGACATTCATTATTTGTAACATTTAAACAAACGATGCCAATTATTTATTTCCATGTTTATATTTATTTTAGGTAGAGAATATTCTGTAATACGGAGGGATTTACACTTGTGATAACAGGCACGGTTTCTTTGAATCTGATTCCAATGTTTTTTGATTTTCGCCAATACACGCCGTATTGCAATATTCTGATGATATTAACCGACTGATAAATGAACCAGAAAAAAAACACCAAGTGTAGAATGGAATTATTAACAATCTCAAGATAATATACACCGTGGATAAAGAGGCAAACGTCAAATTATTTAATTTTCTTGACAGCATTACAACCCAAAAAGGAAAAAAACAACACTTTTTCCCAATATAAAGCAACCCATAATCTTAAAAACTGCACACCACAACACATTCAATAATCCATAAAACTGCAAATCTGTAGCCCTTAAATACAGCTGAATAGAACGTTCTTATCGAAAGATGATTACAAAACCGTGTATAACACAATTTAGCAAATTGAATAAAAGGGGAAAAATTTTGCACTACTATCCCAGCATGTCCCATAGTCAGTTTCATAGAAACTGCAGTAACTGTACTTTGTATCCAACATGTAGTTAGCTGGTTCAAGACCCCATGGTGCACCAACGGGTTCTTCGCTAGCAGGATAGAAGAACAGGAGGCGCGTAATTTCTAATCTCTAGCTTGTTTACCAAACGCCTGCGTTAATCACAAACTAGTCCGCATTGCATACTGAATGAAAATAAACGACATTGTTAAAGGGGGTGATTCGTCATTTTTTTGCCTGTGGCTTTACGCCTCGTCGACGTCAAGATCATTAGAGGTGAGAAAGGATGTGGGGCAAGGATCTAGAAGGAATTCTGCCATTGGCCTTTTGAAGGAAGCATCCTACCATTCACCTGGAGTGATTCTGGAATACCATATAAAACCCAAATCTGGATGCCCGGACGTGGATTCGAACCCGCGTCTTCCCGAACTCGAGGCCAGAATGTTACAGTTTACGCACCATGTTCGGTGAGTCAATCTGATGAAGACAGTTTACCGGTGTCCCCTTAGGTGCCTTTTGGAAGAGTGGACCGGTACCGAGTTTTACCTTCTCCTTACTAGTCTCGCGCATAATAGTTCACGACTGGGAGCGCTCAGTTTAGTTCGCAGCCCCTTCGCGAATTAGGTCGCTCTTTTAGTTCGTTAGTTCCCATCTCGAATTTCAGAGAAACAGATCGTTCGCTAGCTTTGCTACCGCTTTTGCACGCACTCTTTTGCTTGTTATGGTAGGTTTTAAAAATAAATAATGATCAATGTTGTCAATGCCTGAGTTATTAAGGACAATGGGCCACGAATAATTTTGATACTAATTGGTCGGTTGTGGTCGTACAAATATTGTGATAAAATATTTTCATCTAAAACAACGTAACACTACAGTTTTTAGGCGCTTAGCATGTTTTCACTTCAAAACAGACTATTATTTAAATACCCAGCTTATGTTTTTCCTATAATATTGGGAGGTTAAACTGAAATATGTATCTTCATAATTATTAAAACATATCCTCTCGTCTGCCGACGCGCCTCTAATAACTTCGACGTTGACGAGGCGTAAAGCCCGAATAAAAAATTTAAAAAATTGTCTGCCGAAGAAAATTGATGTTAAAAATACGCGGTAGGTCACGTGACCCGCGCGGTCTGGGTCGTATTTCACATTTTACCGTGTAAAGCAAAAATCACTCAATAGCCAGTCCCTACTTTCATCTCTCATACACGCCAACTCCTAACGCACCTACACGAAAGTAAATTGTACATAGAATAACACAACCACACTACATGTGACGAAGAAAGAAATTGAAAACCGTCCATTAAAAATTTCTTCTGGGAGTTACTATGTAGACATGACAGTGACACCTTACAAGTTAAGCCCATGTTCCTGGATGACCAGTTATCGTATAAAACCTTACGTTGTTACTTGTCAAACAACCGCACCAAAATGGAAATAGTGGTACACTATCATTTACGTAAGCAAATATACGCACAGAAACAGATATTTACTCCAAAAATAAAGAATACAAAAAGCATTCTAATGAAATTTAGAAACAGACCAGTGTCAAAAGAAATACAAATATCCAGTTATTCAGGAATTTAGTAACAATCATGCCAATAATGAAGTGGTGTGGACACTGACAAAACCATTAGAATGGTTTCACTCCATACAAAAAGCAGTATAATGCGTCAAAATTTTAACGTAATGAATAGACGGCCATAGAAGCCAGTGAAACAAACGTACCTGTGGGAGGTACCGTCTTAGATAAACCTCACGAAAGTTCATCTAACAAACCGAGCGTGGGGGGTGAGTGGTTAACGCTCTGGCCTTGCATTCGGGAGGACGTCCTTTCGAATCCCCGTCCGAGCATCCATCAAGATTTGGGTTTTCCATGATTTCCTCAAATCACTCCAAGCGAATGCCGGGATGCTTCCTTCAAAATGCCATGGCCGAATTCTTTCCCGTTCCTTGTCTGCAATCATTTCCTGCCGCTAATGACCTCGACATCGATGAGGCGTAAAGCAATTAGAAAAAATTATCTAACAAAGTGGCACCACACTTCAGATCATCTGGACAACTACTAAACCAAATCATCATTCGAATCCGGCTGCACAGTAACTTTATTCTGCTTTTTCCTAGCATATACTGCTCACTAAAGTCCATAGGAATGAGGCTTCACCCAAACAGAACACCCCTAAAAAAATACAACAGGCCATCCAAAATGCTTAAGTGATAGGAATTTGTGGAAACATGGTAATGCTCTGAAGTAAGAGATGTAGGGACAGCGAGTTAGCTGTGCCACAACTACAAGACTCCATTATTGAATTACTTAATTAACAGTTCAGCAAGGAGAATGCTTAAGGGGAACTATTTCATAATTGACTGTGCAAATAATAAATACTAAAGAACTTCAATTTGACTGTAATGTGTTACTTATGAGGCAAGTAAATTAATAATAAAGCACCGGAGAATAATACTATAATTATCTAATATCTATTATGTAAGGAAAAAAAAATCAGAAGTTGTTTTGTAGGGAAGAACATACTGTTGCACTATAAGCAACATTATGTGGAAAGGTTTAGTTGCCATTTGTCATACATTGAATGGTTTTGACATATGTTACAGAAAACTATTTCTGCCCGCTATACAGCATAATTGATTCATTTTAATAATACAATCATTTTATGGATGTCTACGAATCTTATTGCATGGGTAGCCAACACGTCATTGCACGATGGCTCTTTTGTAGCTGTCACTCTTCGACTTCGGTTAGCTAAGAACCACGGGAAATAAATTTTTGCTTTCTTTTCTCTCTTTTGTTTTTCTCCAAAAAAATTTCACCCATTCCTCTAAATAACTGTTTTCTCTCTATTAAATGATCTGTTATCACTCATCAGCCTAAAACATTTATCCCGTGCATATTTCTATTAACATATGAATCGATGCACCTTGTTCTAGACACTGTTAGAAAAACCGTAACAAGATCGCAGAATAGTGGTAAGATCCAACTGTCTCCCATGAATACGCAACGCTCCATTTGTGAGATGTATCGAGGTCGCGGCTCGTGGTAATTAACGAAACCTGTTCTGTCCCACCCAGTGAGTCGGTCCAACAATCCAGATTTCGATTTCAACAAAATCTTCTCGGGTGTCCCGAGAAGATTTTGTTGTATCGATACGCCGGGAAAGTCTCCACTCACATATGAAATTTCGATTTTCTGTATTTCCCAGAAACTTCTGCAGGTAAATGCTAATATAATCGCAAGTTTCATCCCCTGTAACGATAAAATGTCCAATATCCACCATCCAATCCGAAACGTAACGTAACATCCCATAGTTAAAATGTTGTTAAAATTCTCGAAAACAGGAGCAGATGATGATAATTACCAAAATAGGTGTTCTATAAACCAGAAATTGCGATTAGAAAATGCTACAGGGACCATATAGGAAAAAAATAGAAACTGAAGTCGATAGAATCTGTTCAGAAACTGCACTGAAGCATTAATTTGCGTCAGGAACACTCAGTTTGACATACAATAACCAAGCAATGAGAGTGAAGACCACAAACCAAAACCGGTCAGGTCACGTCTTACTACTTGACATACTCCACTGTTCAATAAAAAGCAAATATCTTTTTTTTTGTGCCTTATTGCCGAGTTCAAAGTCAACGCACACATGCGATGAAGTCGCGATTTTTGTTTACAATTTAGAAATCATCTTAAAGGGTGAGCGTTCTCACCGGGTATGTATTGTGGCTTTTGTATGTTTTCACTACAGTTATGAATAAAAAATACGCGTAATTGTCACCCTTCTGCTTAAAATGTATGCACATAGTAAAAAATTAAGAAAAATTTCAATGAAAGAAACTAAAAGATATGTGTTATTGAAGAATGTAGTTTTTCCCGTACTTTCGTTATAAGCAAGGAAGTTAATCCAGTAAGCAAAGAAGTAGTTTCATAGATCAGAACTCGAATAATAAATTGCTGCTGTGATGGCCTTAGCGTCCATGTCTGTAAAACTTGTATTTGATTATTTTAGATTTAAATCAAGCAATTCATAGCTCTTGATACAGTATCTATCACAAAAGCGTTGTCACATTCACGATTCGTGCAAAATTCTTGGAAGAATCATACTATCATAGTTGTAAGACGCGTTTTACAAAATTCACAATGATGACTATTAAACTTAAAGTTTTCCTTCTGAAACAGAAAGTTAATTGGATAACTTCACCCAGCGTGGAGAGTGAGCGATTAGAGTTCTGGCCTCGCATTCGGGAGGACGCCAGTTTCAATCCCCGTCAGGGCATCCAGATTTGGGTTTTCCATAGTTTCCCAAAATCATTACAGATGAATGCTGGGATGCTACCTTAAAAAGACCATGGCCGAATTACTTCCCATTCCTTGTAGCCAGTCCCATTCCAACTTGAATGACATCGACGTCGACGAGGTGTAAAGCCATAAGTAAAAAAAAAGGTAACTTCAACGAAGACTAGAAATCCGCTGTGTCGGAGGTACAGTGACCAATTAATTTACTTTAGGAGCCACAGTGCAATGTGATGTGGTGTACCACATTGTCAGTCTAAAATAAATAAATATTACTCATTCATGAATATTCCTAATAATTATAAATACCTTTCTTGTCAACATCACTTTATGTGGGGCGCGACAGAAAATAATTCATAACTGAAATCAATCAATTATGATACGTGTATTGATGAAATTATTAAGTGACACAGGACAGATGGGATAATATTGCTTCTACATGAATTATAGACCAAATGAAGTTAGCAAATTCGCAAACTGTTTATAAACGTCTTTTAAACTTCAATCAAATTTATTCAACTTGTTAATAATCAAACTAATTAACAAGATCAATTGACATACAATTTCTTGACACGAAGTGAACATGACAATCAAACAAGGAAAACTAGCACATTATTTACAATTGACATTGGCTCAGTGAAAAATAAACAGAATATGAAAATTTCTATCGCTTGTCAATCACCAGGTCGCTATCAGGTGGCCACTACGTTTAGATTTTGTTTTGCTGTGGATGGAGAGTTAAGTCTTTGTTATTACCATGATGGTGTCTCTGCAAGCAGCACGGAGTAGTAGTACAACGAATCACATCCATCACAGCCACATTACCGGACTATATCTTCGGCACCGCAATGCCTGCATATAGTGATTCATTTTCGCTACCCAACTACAGCAAGCATAAGGGCATCGCATCGATACCAACACCACACTTGGCTTCACTGAAAGTGTTGTCAGTTCACGCTGACAAGCCAAATTCGTGATCAACTTGCAGACAAATATTCCGATGTATGACGAGCGATTGCACCTAATTGACTCCTTCACCGTCTCTTACGAAAAATATGGCGTCCATTCCTCCGCTACGTCGATGAACCTCTCCACCTGTCCAGGCGGCCGGGAAACGCTCTCTCTCGATGATTTGCCGAGAAAGTAAGCAAAATTAAACAATAATTATAAGCAATCCTTATTGCTGAGTTCTTATTCTCTATACACACCCTTCCAAACTCTTCATTCAGTCGTTCGTCTTTAATTGACTGTGCAGTTCCTGGAAACTCGACACACTTTTTTTCCCGCACAGCGGAATGTTCGAGTAGCACTTTATCTCAACGTCATGAGTATTTGATCTCACAATTTACTGCCATCTTCTCGTTCCTGTCGTTCGGAGTAAGCTAATTTTAGTTCTGTTAAAAGGTTTTGGAAGGCTCGGAAACAGCTTCTTCTATTATGAATACTTCGCCAACAAGGCAAAATGCTCTCTGCCTTTCATACGGTTACCCAACTGCAAAATGCCCGTGAGACTGCGAGCACAGTGTATTGTCTTGGTGACTGAGTCTACCGTCATTTAAGCTCGGACTCTCGGCTAACTCATTCTTGGGCTGGGTTGAAGCCTGTCGGGCTGCCTCTTGTGAATTCATACGTTAGCTTCGCACAGTTTATTGTCTGATACCACATAATTTACATAAGATAGAAGTTTCTCTCGGCGTTGAGAATGAATACAGTATTCTCGGGTGACTAGCGGAGTGAGCAGAGTGTTTTCACGCGATATTTCTGTGATAGGAAACTCTGTCGGCATCTCTTTACCAGAAGATGGCGACAGAAGTTCCGATCGCCGAAATATTGTGTGAAAACATTCTGTTCACTTGGCTAATCACCCGAGAATGCTATATTAAACACATAATTTATTTATTATAAAGTTGAACGATGAGTTCCGAATTAAGTATCGCTTATGGCTTATTTTTCAAGGGGTGAATTCCAGATTAAGGACCACTATACTGGGATACCTTTGCCCGCTCTGATTGTAAGTAATCGATTGTTAAATCCGTCACAACCTACTAAGCTATTTATTTTAGATGGCGAGGTATATCATCAAAGTCCTTCCTACGCTCAAAGATTCTTTAGCTGGAACGTTTAAGCATGTGATACTATTCCTTAACTTATTCCTCAGCAGAAAACAGGAGGTGATAAATGGAAAATCAGGACTTTCTCGGGATTGACAATGTGAAAGGTCAACGTCGACCAACAGCAAGTAGTTGTACCCGTTTTTTCTTATCCATAGCGATAGCTGGAAGTTCTCGTCTCGACTCCTCGTTTTGCCGACCTGCCGAGCTTTGACATTGTCTCTTTGTACCGAAAAGAAGTCCACGACTCTCATTCCATTCCTAACAGTCGCACAATTGCAACTCAGGCGGCTATACCTTAACCTTATCTGCAACCCACAGACAAACTTTCTGGATCTTGCCGTTGCAAACAAAAAGCTATTGACAGCACACCGACAGATGAAAGTGTCCCAGAACTAAGTTAATTCCGTTTATTCACTTTCTAGTCTGTTACTTATGTGACGATGAGGTGTTACTTGATTTCGTGAAGTAACTGCGGCGTGTTTATGGCCGGTAACTGGCTCACCTTTTTCTCGAAAATGTTCAATACTCTGGTCAGTAGTCTGCCAGTAAAATTTTGATGAAGAAGCCTTGCTGACAAAAAGGAAGGAATTGTGCGTTCTGTTACAGTGAAATACATTCAGGCGTGATGGTAATACCTCAAATGTTGCGACTGACTGAACTGCTTGCCCCCCATTGCATATTTAGTAAGAAATTTTTTTTTCATAATTTTTCACTTTTCTTGATCTCTCAATTTCTTCTCAGTAACAAAGAGGCCCAATATACGTATATTCTGAAGCCACTTTGGAGAATAGCCCTTTTATTATAAACTAAAGGGGAAAAAATGTGTTCACTGATTAATGTTTAACCCTAGTGTGAGACCGCTTGTGAACAATATACAACGTGATGCGCAATATAGAAAACTCATTTTTTGTATGTGGATTCGTTACTTTATCTTACTAGAGAAGGGCGTGCTCTCTATCTACTGACAAGAAACAAACACTAGCGAGCAAAATCCTCACGAAAATAAATGACTACCGCCTGGTGGTTTCTTTTTACGCAAAAATGATTATATAAATTATGTTTTAGACAAGCTGGGACTGTAGCCTATTATCACACATTCGATACACAAAAATGAAATCTCTTGAACTTAAAGATTTTAGCAAAATCAAAGTACGTTAAATTAAAAAAAAATCAAAGAATGTTCATTTCCTGCTTCGGTAATGGAATAAAAAGGCCAAGAAACCTAGAATATTATAGTTTATATGGCAGCAAAATGAACAAAACATTATCTGTTTTAAAATGATTAATTCATCCAAAAAAACTTTGGTATCAGTTTTCTTTTTTTTTCTTTCTCTATAGTGGCATGACAAGTCCCCTCTCATTTCAGCTCCACTCATGCAGACTACGACCTGTACAATATGAAAAACCTTTTTCCTTCTTCCAGGTGTGTTAACAAGACTTATCGTCTAGATACACGTCAAGGGATGAACAAAGCATTAATTAAAAACTCAAAGATCAAGGTCGGTAAAACAGTGAATTTAATGTTTTTACAAGCTTACACACCTAAATACAGAAATATAAATTAGCCAATCACAATTTCACACCGCAGATGTGCACAAGGACAAGCGTATCTTCCTGCACATGTGCAGTAAATATCACAGTAATCACTGATTAGACACTTATTTACTTGTAAACACAAATGATGTAGCGTAATACGGAAGTGAGTACTGAAGGATCAACTTTTGTAAAGAAACTGTTACAGAATTAAAATCAAATTGTATGCGTAGGATCCCTAGCAAGAAAATATTAGTGACCGAGGAAGAAATAAAACGAATGATGACTGTTACTATCTGATTTGAAAGCAGTTTTCGAACAACACGAGACACTATTCTCCAATGGGAGAAAGTACTTTGTCCCAGTCAGCCAGAAATCACGCTTGTCTCAACCTAGTTATACACGCACAGTATAGTTTCATCCAAGAACAGAAGCTCTCATATCGTAGTCATGTATAAGGCGTCATATTCCAAGGAAAGCACCACATTGACAGTAACCAGGAAGACATATCTTTACCACATCGTGGTAAGCCAAAGATTTGAAATGTTAAAAACTTGCAGTCCGATATATAAATGTTATGCTCAAAGACCGGAAACGCTCAATGAGTGAAAAAAACGACCACAAAAGTTCTCGTTTCACTGAAAACGGTCACAACACGTCGTGGCTTATCGGTATCTAACTCTTTGTGTTCACGATAAATTGGTCCAGGGTGCAATTAATAAATGTGGTTCTTCTTACCCCCCCCCCCCCCCCCGTCGCGTTACAAGTATCTAAAAAAAAAATATATATATATATATGAATCGTCATGTGTGGAGAATGCGACCGGGACCAGGCGCGAATTAACGCGTTCTGGTTTTTTTTTTTTTTCTATGTGCCATAACGCGAATAACATGTTGTGGCCGTTTTCAAGAAACCAGAACCTGTTATAGTAGTTTTATTCGTTCAATGGGCGTTTTTGGTCTATTGAGCACAACATATATACATGCGGCTTCTTAGATCACATAGCTTGCTCAAGTGTGTTTACGAATCATTCAGTGTTTTCTGTTTCTCCAGTATATGTTGTTTACAACTAATTATAGACATCACAGGTCGGATACCACATTAACAAACACAACACTTAAACACCCATGCCCGCAGCCGGAGCAGAACCGGCGACCCACGGCACTCTAGCCGTTACGCTACCGAGGCCGGCATTGGAGAAAATATATCTGGAGGAAATTTCCGGCCTAGTTCTAACAATCATTCTTGGATATTTTCGGAAATGAATTTCAGTGTAAATCATCTCGATATAAATACCGGAGTTCATCATATCTCGTGCTCGAAGGTGATAGCATTGTTCTTGCTAGCTGTTCTAAATCAAACGCCTGCCTACATGCCAGAAAAAATGAACTGCATTAATCAAAAATCGACTCAAGCATCAAACCTGTAACCGCTGAGAAGTGAAACTTGCTACGAGAGGCACTGCAGGCTTGTTGGTAATCTATCATAGGGAAAAGGCAGCAGCACCAGCACCGAATCACCGAGGTTATTTGTACCTGTGAGTAGAAATTCCTGCTGAGTCTACCGGTTCGAAGAGTAAAGAGTTGAGAAAAACATATGTTCTGCGACCAGTCATGTGTGTAAGCTCCTAACAGAGAAGTCACAGTGCGGAGACTATTTACGAAACACAAACATTATTTCCCATGTGTATACCCCATAATAAATTTTAGTATACGTCCCGTCTTCTGCTTTGTGTTTCGACAATTTTTAAATTGCAGAAGCATAACAACACTTAAATAACGCTGACCGTACCGAGACACAGAGTTCTGAATCATTATTCACTAGGTAAGGAGAAAGAAAAATATTTTTGTTTGATGAAGTTGTCTTCACAAATTTCACACACTTTCTAATGTATTTCTAGTGAACTGCGACTAGGTGCTGGAATAGATTTGCACCTTTGCGGTATCGAACAGAATAGTGGGCTCACCAAGTTTTCAAAGTATTGCTTAATCCATTCCAGGACCAACACAGGACGATTAATGGCTGAAGTGAAAATTTCAGCACCAAGATAGAGACAAGTGATTCCAATGAAATATATTCCATGGATTAGAGACATAACAATAAACAAATGATGAGAATTACAGAACTGTACATGCACTTTGACCATGTGAATTCAGTATGGTATGAAGCCGTCACGTATTGTAATCAGAATTTCTAGAGGTCGTGGCATGGAATCGAAGTAAGATTGAATATGCTGCGGAGGAACACACTGCCGCTTGGTTTGTAGGCGCGTCCACAAAGCATCTAAAGTGGTTGCTGAAGAACCAGAACGACAAAGTTATACCAGATAAATTCGATGGATGACATTTCATTTGAACGTGCAGGCCAGGGAAGCACTGGTACCCGTTGTATATTCCTCGTCATATGTGTCCAGGCATGTGAAGCTGCCTGCAAGAGAGGCAGTACCTTGGGCTCTAAAACCTCCTTGATATAGTGGCTGCAATTCCTTGTGCCCTCAGTATGTAGGAGGCGAGATCGCATGTTACAGCCAGTGACACCCCAAACCTTCGCTTGGCTTTTGCGCGATATGCCGTTCAATAATAGTCTGCCCGATTGCGTTCACCACGGTAGCATGGATCGTCATGGATGAGCAGTAACGCTCGGGACTTGCATTCGAGATGACGCGGCTTCTAATCCACATGCAGCCATCCAAATTTTGGTTTTACATGGTTTCCCAAAATCACTCGAGCAGAATGCCGGGATTGTTCTTTCAAAAGACCATGACTGAATTCCTTCCTGTTCCTTGTCCGAAGTCCTTTCCCACCCCTAATGACCTCCAAGTTGGCGTGGTGTAACGTTATAAGAAAAAGAAAGTTATGTACTGAATTGTTTGTGGGGTTACTATCATATGAACTGCAAACCAAATAAATTTAATAGTGTCTCAGTGGTTTATTAAACCTGAAATTGAACTTCAAATCAATTTATTCGTTGCACAATTAATAAACAAATAACGACAGATAAAAACAAAAAAGGACACGAAATTTAATTAGTTATCAGACAATAACTAGCATATCATTATACAAAATTCTGAATTGCTTTTGTTCAGGTAAGCAGTTGGTATAACATGAAAGGTTCTATCATGTCATTCGCATCACAAATGCGTTCACGAGTTTTAATGTTCAGATTTTGAATTTCGGCGGATGGATTAGTTATTTCTACGATATTACCATGATTGCTTGGGCAGCTTGTAGTCGATGTTGCCGGTACCATGCTCCTAACTGGTGCATACTTCACCTAACTATGTATAATGTGTAAGACGGTGCTGTGATGACTGCATTTAGCGATGTTGCCTGGCTGTTGCAACCACTAACACTCAGGTATATTAATTACTTAGGCGGAGATAATACTTTTAATGCACTATTGAAGTAAGTGCACTACGAGTTTCAGACATGCTAGTATATCTTCAGCTTCGATGTTTCAAGGTTTAGGAGCAGCGCAGTCATAAGTTCATGACAGTAAGCTGATTCGACCAAATGGCAGTCAAAAGTAAATGAAGCTTCTCACTGCAGTTTCTAGTCAATAGGACTATTTTGTCGTCATTACTCACCAGTCGACTCGTATCTTATCCAGATCCAGCTTTTTAACGCCACGCTAGCTCGATTGTAGGCGGAGAAAAAAAAAGAAAATATCAGCAATTATGAACAATTTCATTCTAACTTCCCGTTCACTGCACGATTTCTTTCACCTCTCCTACATGTACGATGCATTCCATTGCCTACTTGTATCACGCGTGACTATAAGGATCTTCCGTAAACAAAGCGAACCTTTCTGCCTTCAAATGTTTTAAAAGCGTCACTATGTTGTAAGACGCGTCGGCTCTAGAGAACGGCAGTGCAGCTCTAGTTGTCACAGCGTGAGCATCAGACCTGAAGATGGCGGCAGAGTACGCCACCGAAAGTTCGTCTCTCATCAACACAATCCAGTAGAGAACCCATCACTATGTTGCCTACGTCATACGTTCTCAAGCCACAGCATTTCATCAAGTTAACAAAAGTTTTCAGATTCCCATAAAATGGGTTTTGTGACAAGGTATCCTGAAATGTTATTTCACGTGCTAGAAATACCTCCGATTCTATTCATCTCTGTCACTCACGCTTATAATCCCTTGAGAGGTCCAGCATTTGCATTTCTCGAGCAGTTAGCTGCCTCAAACTATTTCTTTGGTCAGTGCCTGTTTGTCGTCACTTCACACACACGCTATGTGTTCTCTCGCAGTTTAATATTCACAAAATAACTGTACTAATTCATATCCACCACAGAGACATGGGGAGAGGAGGCAGGGGCTAAGACGAGTAGGTATAAAAGGAGAGAGCGCGGCCAAAAGATACATTGTATCAATCTATTGTTCTATTGTTCTCCCCCCTCCCACCTGTCAATCATTTTCACACCTATTGTTCTCTCCCCTCCCACTTGACTTGAGGGCCACTTGACTAACCACTTGACATGAGGGCCACTTGACTAACCACTTGACTAACCTCAGTTACACCCTATTGTCCTTGACCACGCACCCCTCTAGCCGCACCAGGTGTGACGCAGCCGTTGCCAGACCACTTGAGCGAGCAACTGGACTTTCGGACAGATGTCGACATGCCGCTCCTTTTTCGAACGAGGAATTCGCGGAGGTATTTGCCAGTGCGTGCCGAGGCAAATAACAGGTACATGCCGAGGCAAATAACAGATACATGCCGAGGCAAATAACAGGTACATGCTGCGGCGGTGGGGGCGGGCGCCGCCACGTGGTTCGCCGTCGGGTTGGCCACGTTGTCTATACACACACACACACACACACACACACACACATCGCGCGGCAAGCGGCGGTTGAACCGAGGCAAGTGCCGCGGAAAGCGGCGGCTGAACCGCGGCAAGTTGCCGCGGTGCGGCAACATGCCGCGGCTGAGTCCCGCTGCAGGAGTGACGTTGCGGCCGCACGGCGCCGCGGCGCAACGAGAATATGGATGCTCAGACGGGGATTCGAACCAATGGATGCTCAGACGGGGGTTCGAACCAGAGGTAACCCCAGCTTCACCACCCCAGTAACAGCTGTCGATTTTATTGCTCTTTTGCCAAGCCATACGAGAATATGGATGCTCAGACGGGGGTTCGAACCAGAGGTAACCCCAGCTTCACCACCCTAGTAACAGCTGTCGATTTTATTGCTCTTTTTGCCAGCCCATATTCACCTGGAGTGATTTCAGGAAAACGAGAATATGGATGCTCAGACGGGGATTCGAACCAATGGATGCTCAGACGGGGGTTCGAACCAGAGGTAACCCCAGCTACACCACCCCAGTACCAGCTGTCGATTCTATTGCTCTTTTTGCCAGTCCATATTCGCCTAGAGTGATTTTAGGAAACAACGAGAATATGGATGCTCAGACGGGGATTCGAACCAGCGATCGTTGTTTGACGGCATTCAATGGACGGGAATAAGCAATATACTTTATATTGAGCGCTTAATAAAATGCGATTTAAACCAATGAGGTTTCTTTCTTAAGTTAGGAATTAATGTCTTTAAACATACGACGAAAACACATTTCTGAAAGCTCATTTAACGTAATATTAAGCACGTCATTTCTACCCCAATCACACTAAGTACGATGATAAAATTTATACAGCGTTGATTGTAAAAAACTGAGCTTTCTATTTATCTAAAAATACTTTTTAAAAAACTTCTATTTCTGATAGTTGATTACAAATTTCGCTCGCTGAGCCAGAGGTTGGTGCCCCCCAAGGAGGGTCGAGTCTAACACAATGCTGCCCTTTGTGATCGCCACTCGAACGCAACAGCTGCTCAGCCTACAACTCAACTTCATTTCGCGTAATATTAAGCTTTTAATTTCTACTCTTGGCATAACGCGAGAAAAAAAATGATTATATCGTGATAATTCTAGAAAATAACCTTTCCAATTAAACTATAATATTTTTTAAAAAACTTGTACTTTCCGAAAGCTGATCTTAAATTTGGGGTTCTGAGCCACGCTTTGTATTGCTGTGGGGGGGGTGAGGTTTCTATAGCGTATTGTATGTACCGTTGCTGCGGGGCGTTAATTGTGCGCGCTAAGAGTGGCTGTTTAGAAAATTAAACTCCGCAAACAACACAGTAGCGTCGTTGCTGGTTGTACGTAGAGCTTGAATCGAAAATTTACTGCCGCTGCTGCATTGTAATAAATTATTTAGGTGGAATATACCGATTCCACTAGGATCATCCTGTACTAAGAAATGTTCCCAGGACGGCTGCAGAGGTGTTTCCTGGCGACCAAGACTTACTAACTGCGATAAGTTCGGCGAAAGACGTTTGTGACGGCGAGTATTTTGGACAAAATTTTGTGCATATTCTTACGACTCAGACCGAGCGTGGTGGGTGAGCGGTTAACTCTCTGGCCTCACATTCGGGAGGACGCGGGTTCGAATCCCCGTCCAGGCCATCCATCGCGCGCTAGTGATAACAAACAAGTATCTGTGCATGCGAAGTAAATAAATATGGAGTCACGTTTATAGTGCGATACACTGAATGTCAATTGTGGATAGGAACGGAGCTCAGTTTCCTATTTCACCTGTATAATGTTGTGGAAAAGCCTTGTAAAATCGAAGGGTGTTATGCCTCTTCAGTCGTCTCTCATCGTGAACTTTACAGGCGACAGAGGATTGAACGAAGGAACGGGGGGGAATTCGACTATGGTCCTTTGCGGGAACCACCCCGGCATTCACCTGGATAGGCTAGGATAGAGGCGGAATGCGCAGGCAATAAAAAACCCTGGTCATAATGACCAAACGAGCCATTACTCCGTACTTCAGGTGAATGTTGGGTTGGGTCCTTCAAAAGACCATGCCTGAATTCCATTCCGATCCTTGCACCAGTCCTATCACACTTCGTGATCGGTAAAGATCTGACCTAGCATTTGGGAGGGCGTGGGCTCGAATCCCAGTCCGGGCATCCAGATTTGAGTTTTCCATGGTTTCCCCAAATAACTCGAGGCGAATGACGGGGATGATTTTTTCATTTGCCATGGCCGAATTCCCCACCGTTCCTCGTCCACTGTCCTCTCCCACCTCTAAAGGCTTCGATGTCGACGAGGCGTAGAACCCTAAAAAAAAAAGAAAACCACGACCACCAACTCCAGATGAATGTCGAGTTATTCATTCAAAATACCATGCCCGAATTCCTTCCCAGTCCTTGCCGCCAGTCCATACAATTATGACCATTACATTCTCGCAATCACCATAGAGGGGGAATGCGCAGGCAATAAAAAAACCCTGGTCATAATGACCAAACGAGCCATTACTCCGTACTTCAGGTGAATGTTGGGTTGGTTCCTTCAAAAGACCATGCCTGAATTCGATCCCGATCCTTGCACCAGTCCTATCACACCTCGTGATCGGTAAAGATCTGGCCTCGCATTCGGGAGGACGCGGGTTCGAACCCCGTCCAGGCATCCAGATTTGGTTTTTAATGGTTTACCTAAATCATTCCAAGCGAATGCCGGGGTGTTTCCTTCAAAAAGGCGTCGGGAGGACGTGGGTTTGAATCCCTGCCCCGACCATCAAGATTTCGGCTTTCCATGCTTTTTGTGAAATTACTGCATTCGGTGCTTAAGCCATCTGACGGGAAAGTGAAAAGCCCTCAACCTGACCTTCACATGTTTCACAACTTGCGTCGTAATGTAGTTACGCCTTAACACTTCCGTTGTTCGGTTTCAAGTTTAAACTGTAGGTTCTCTACACCCTGTTAAGTTCAAGTAGGCTAGGATAGAGCGGAATGCGCAGGCAATAAAAAACCCTGGTCATAATGACCAAACGAGCCATTACTCCGTACTTCAGGTGAATGTTGGGTTGGGTCCTTCAAAAGACCATGGGCTTTCCATGCTTTTTGTGAAATTACTGCATTCGGTGCTTAAGCCATCTGACGGGAAAGTGACGTTTTCCATGGTTTCCCCAAATAACGCGAGGCGAATGTCGGGATAATTTCTTCATTTTCCATGGCAGAATTCCTTCCCGTTCTCAGTCGTAACAGCATTACCTAAGGACAGGACTGAACACGTGAAATGACTACGGCAATAACGAGCATGGTGGGGTGAGATGCAATGTTGTCGCTTCACATTCGGGAGGACGTGGGTTGGAATCCCTGTCCGAACATCGAAATTTCAGCATTCCATGCTTTTTTGCGAAATTACTGCATTTGGTGCTTAAGCAATTTGACTGGAAAGTGAAAAGTCCAGGATTCTAATCCCGGTCTCAGCTGCGATTTTCAAAAAGCCCTTAACCTGACATTCACATCTGGCACAACTTGCGTTGTAATGTAGTTACACCAGAACACTTCCGTTGTTTGGTTTCCAGTTTAAACTGTAGGTTCTCTACACCCGGCTAAGTTCACGTAGGCTAGGATAGGTGCGGAATGCGCAGGCAATAAAAACCCTGGTCATAATGACCAGACTAGCCATTACTCCATACTTCAGTTGAATATCGGGTTGGTTCCTTCAAAAGGCCATGTCTGAATTCCACCCCGTTCCCTGCACCAGTCCTATCACGCATCGTGATCGGTAAAGATCTGACCTAGCATTTGGGAGGGTGCGGTTTCGAATCCCCGTCCAGGCATCCAGATTTGGGTTTTCCATGGTTTCCCCAAATAACGCGAGACGAATGCCGGGGATAATTTCATCATTTTCCATGACAGAATTCCTTCCCGTTCCTCGTCCACTGTCCTTTCCCCGCCTCTAAAGGCGTAGAACCATAAAAAAGAATCGCATGTGCTTTTATCCAATTCAATATAACTTTATAGGCAGGTAGGTGATTTCACTGCAGGTCTATATATTCGTCCTCCTTTCAGAGGTACTTTTTTTTTTCCTCCTGGTGGGTGGGTTTGTTAACGTTCGGGACTGCCATGTGGGAGATGGAGGGTTCGATTCCCGGTCCGCATGTTAATTAGTATCTGTTGTAGTTTAGACATACAAATAGCCGTTTATCGCCAAGAGTCACTGTGGACACCCGACAATGACAAAAATAAAAATAAAACGCGTTTAGTGGTGTTTGTTCCTGTAGCCAGGGATGGTAACGCGATATGTGGTGGGAGTTCTACAGGTTTATCTGCTCTAATACCTGTGTCAGTGATGTATACTCATAGACCCTCCTAAGTTACCACTTCTCATTCTTGTTGAGGGGTGACTGTAAAATTCTTGAAATACAGATATTTGCGCGGGTACAGCGAATGCGTGCCACAACTTCACAATAATTGTTTGTGCATTGAAATACGGAAAAAAAGTTTCTACTGTAATGGCAGTCTCTAGGTAAAGTGAAAAAACGTGGCCATTTTTTATCACCACTCGTCTTCTTTTCAGAGTTATTGCTTGTATGCCGGTCTGGCGGCCACCCCTTATTACGCATGTCGGACGTCGTAGGCTGGGCAGACGTAAAACAGGACAGGTGGCGGGCGAACTGTGGCGGAACTAACATCAGACTTTAATGTTGGGCAGAGTACAAGTGTACCTGAACACACAGTGCACCGAACACTCCTAACGATGGGCCTCCGCAGCCAACGACACATGCATGTGCACCACGACATCGGCAACTGCGACTGAAATGGGCATGAGACCATCGTCACTGGACGTTGGCGTAGTGGCAGATCGGTGCATGGTCTGATGAATTCCGATACCTTCTTCATCTTGCCGGAGTAAGGGTGTGAACTGGTCGGTTTCTACGGGAACAGCTTCCTGTCACCTGTACTGCGGGGAACATTCACGTGGGAGCTCGTGACGACCGATAAGTATCGTACACTGGTTGCAGACCACGTACAGCACAAACCTTCATGACGACCATGTTCCCCAACGGCTGTGACATTTTTCAACAAGATAATGCGCCATGTCACAAGGCCAGAAGTGTAACTTAATGGTTCGAGGAACACAGTGGCGAGTTGTAATTGATGTACTGGATCGTCCAGCTCGCCAGATCTGAACCCGATCGAACACATCTGGGGTGTGATTGAATATTTTGGATTTTTTGTTTTTTCTATTTAAACCCACATTTTGATGGCTGGATCGTGAATATGAATTGAGTACTGTCTAATGACACTGGTGAACTTTACCCTTCATCCAATTCGTTCGGCTATGAATTAATGTAAACATATGATTTGTAATTGCATCTAAACATTACTGACAATCATTTTTAAAAGTGAGGTTCAAAATTTTTTGCTATTAATAGATCAGTCAAGCATCCGTACAATTCCATCAATGAAACAATACAGTTTCTGATCCATCATTCAACCAAAATATTATTGGATTAATTTCCTATTCGTTTGCTGAATAGTAACGCAATGAAGATTTAATTTAGAACTACTGGTAATTTAGAACTACTGGTGTCTTTATGTATTGACATATTAACCTGTTGTACGCTAAAGTCTCGCTCTCTCTCTCACATACACGCATAACGTTACCATCAATATAGACACGTCAGAGGAAGTGCACAGTCGGAAAAAGATCGTGAAAACAGGTAAAACATCACCGCAATTATACCACATCACTATACGAAAGATGTCATCGGTTTACATGGTTAGAAGGTGTCCATCATGCCATACGATGTGTATTGAGTGCATCCACCAAAATAGAAAAAAAAGTGCGACATGATGCGGTGTTCCATCATAAATGAAACTCGTTCTGTTCACGGCCCGATATGACATCGGACAACTTGAGTAGTACATCAGATATACCTGTCGAAAGTCACACTAAAGTACTGAAGTTGAACTAAACAGAGCATGCAGAAGATGAGAACATCACAAGTTTCATTAAACAACACGACGCTCCACAAGACCGAAACATAATGGGCTCAGTACCAGATGAAACATAAATTATGTTAGATATCAGTTAGTATGTGCCACTTTCGAAGAATTTCATTTAAAAAGTGCAAAAATAGATAAAAAAACGCGAATACTGGTCAAATATAGCAAAATATTGGTTAAAAAATTATGGCACTTTCTGACAGAACTTATGCTAAAGTCTGGTTAATACAGAATGTTAAAGTGTTTGTTATAGTTGGTTAGAGTAAATTCAGGTAGGTTATTTCAACTCACCTTCTCATGGTGCCACTGATACATGGATATCCAAAAGTGTTTGCTGAGGCGGCTTGGGCCCCACCGCGGCCTAAGAGACCGGTATTTTGCGCGGCCTAAGAAGACCGAAATTTAGCGCGCCGGTTTTCCGGATGCAACGCGTTTGTATTTTTCTACGCAGCAGCAGCTTACTGTGGGGCCCAAGCCACCTCAGCAAACACTTTTGGATATCCATGTATCAGTGGCACCATGAGAAGGTGAGTTGAAATAACCCTAACCTGAATTTACTCTAACCAACTATAACAAACACTTTAACATTCTGTATTAACCAGACTTTAGCATAAGTTCTGTCTCAGAAAGTGCCATAATTTTTTAACCAATATTTTGCTATATTTGACCAGTATTCGCGTTTTTTTATCTATTTTTGCACTTTTTAAATGAAATTCTTCGAAAGTGGCACATACTAACTGATATCTAACATAATTTATGTTTCATCTGGTACTGAGCCCATTATGTTTCGGTCTTGTGGAGCGTCGTGTTGTTTAATGAAACTTGTGATGTTCTCATCTTCTGCATGCTCTGTTTAGTTCAACTTCAGTACTTTAGTGTGACTTTCGACAGGTATATCTGATGTACTACTCAAGTTGTCCGATGTCATATCGGGCCGTGAACAGAACGAGTTTCATTTATGATGGAACACCGCATCATGTCGCACTTTTTTTTTCTATTTTGGTGGATGCACTCAATACACATCGTATGGCATGATGGACACCTTCTAACCATGTAAACCGATGACATCTTTCGTATAGTGATGTGGTATAATTGCGGTGATGTTTTACCTGTTTTCACGATCTTTTTCCGACTGTGCACTTCCTCTGACGTGTCTATATTGATGGTAACGTTATGCGTGTATGTGAGAGAGAGCGAGACTTTAGCGTACAACAGGTTAATATGTCAATACATAAAGACACCAGTAGTTCTAAATTACCAGTAGTTCTAAATTAAATCTTCATTGCGTTACTATTCAGCAAACGAATAGGAAATTAATCCAATAATATTTTGGTTGAATGATGGATCAGAAACTGTATTGTTTCATTGATGGAATTGTACGGATGCTTGACTGATCTATTAATAGCAAAAAATTTTGAACCTCACTTTTAAAAATGATTGTCAGTAATGTTTAGATGCAATTACAAATCATATGTTTACATTAATTCATAGCCGAACGAATTGGATGAAGGGTAAAGTTCACCAGTGTCATTAGACAGTACTCAATTCATATTCACGATCCAGCCATCAAAATGTGGGTTTAAATAGAAAAAACAAAAAATCCAAAATATTCAATCACACCCCAGATGTGTTCGATCGGGTTCAGATCTGGCGAGCTGGACGATCCAGTACATCAATTACAACTCGCCACTGTGTTCCTCGAACCATTAAGTTACACTTCTGGCCTTGTGACATGGCGCATTATCTTGTTGAAAAATGTCACAGCCGTTGGGGAACATGGTCGTCATGAAGGTTTGTGCTGTACGTGGTCTGCAACCAGTGTACGACTTATCTCGTCACGGCCTTGCACGAGCTCCCACGTGAATGTTCCCCGCAGTACAGGTGACAGGAAGCTGTTCCCGTAGAAACCGACCAGTTCACACCCTTACTCCGGCAAGATGAAGAAGGTATCGGAATTCATCAGACCATGCACCGATCTGCCACTACGCCAACGTCCAGTGACGATGGTCTCATGCCCATTTCAGTCGCAGTTGCCGATGTCGTGGTGCACATGCATGTGTCGTTGGCTGCGGAGGCCCATCGTTAGGAGTGTTCGGTGCACTGTGTGTTCAGGTACACTTGTACTCTGCCCAACATTAAAGTCTGATGTTAGTTCCGCCACAGTTCGCCCGCCACCTGTCCTGTTTTACGTCTGCCCAGCCTACGACGTCCGACATGCGTAATAAGGGGTGGCCGCCAGACCGGCATACAAGCAATAACTCTGAAAAGAAGACGAGTGGTGATAAAAAATGGCCACGTTTTTCACTTTACCTAGAGACTGCCATTACAGTAGAAACTTTTTTCCGTATTTCAATGCACAAACAATTATTGTGAAGTTGTGGCACGCATTCGCTGTACCCGCGCAAATATCTGTATTTCAAGAATTTTACAGTCACCCCTCAACAAGAATGAGAAGTGGTAACTTAGGAGGGTCTATGAGTATACATCACTGACACAGGTATTAGAGCAGATAAACCTGTAGAACTCCCACCACATAATCGCGTTACCATCCCTGGCTACAGGAACAAACACCACTAAACGCGTTTTATTTTTGTCATTGTCGGAGTGTCCACAGTGACTCTTGGCGATAAACGACTATTTGTATGTCTAAACTACAACAGATACTAATTAACATGCGGACCGGGAATCGAACCCTCCATCTCCCACATGGCAGTCCCGAACGTTAACAAACCCACCCACCAGGAGGAAAAAAAGTACCTCTGAAAGGAGGACGAATATATAGACCTGCAGTGAAATCACCTACCTGCCTATAAAGTTATATTGAATTGGATAAAAGCACATGCGATTTTTTTTATGGTTCTACGCCTTTAGAGGCGGGGAAAGGACAGTGGACGAGGAACGGGAAGGAATTCTGTCATGGAAAATGATGAAATTATCCCCGGCATTCGTCTCGCGTTATTTGGGGAAACCATGGAAAACCCAAATCTGGATGCCTGGACGGGGATTCGAAACCGCACCCTCCCAAATGCTAGGTCAGATCTTTACCGATCACGATG
>CM061921.1:357491251-357544249 GCA_031002005.1 Vandiemenella viatica
TATCACAAACAAACATAGCCACTCTTCCCTTGCACAGTTACCCACGATATCGTCCTTCCCATAATGGTAATTACACTCACTCTAGCAGAAAAGCCTGGTCTGTCATTAGGAAATTAGACTGCTCAAATCCTGTGATCAGAAGATCAAAAACTGCCATCAATCTGAATGATTTTGCCAAACACCTAGTATCGGTTTCTAAGAACACAAAAGATAAGCAAACCAAAAGAGATATCAGATTAAAATTATGCAACAAGAAAAATGCAGCCCCACAATGTTCTGAATTCTCCATTCCATTCCGAGAAGAAGAAACTAAAGATGCAATCAAACAAATGAAACTGGGAAAAGCAGCTCAATTTGATGTTATATATCCTGAACTTTTGGCCCACTGTGGACCACCTACAGTAAGATGGCTTCCCAAATATCTTACAAACTGGAAACCTCCCACCGTTAATTGAAGAAAACAAAAATACTAACAATATTTTTTATTTTTATTATTTATTTATTTTTTTATTTATCTTGTTTCAAGGATCCCTGCTGAGGAAGGACCTCTGGGATGTGAAACATGTCATGGTTAATACACATACATACAATATTAGTCATAGTAAAAACAACTATATGTTCCAAAGACAAATAAGAGAATAACAATAAACATTAATTTTTACAAGTGAATTTTCCAAAAGTCATATTGAATACAATTAATTAATTTGTTCAAATTCTTGAATGGAGTAGAAGGAGTTGCCAATAAGATAATCTCTCAGTTCATCTTTAAATATATCTTTATTATCTGCAAACTGTTTTATACTCTTAGGAAGTTTATTAAACAGATGTATATCAGAATAATTGAACTCCTATTTGTACTAATGACAGAGATGTTTGTGTTTTGTGCAAGTTATTTCTGTTTCTTGTATTGAAATTGTGTACCTGTGAATTAGAAGTAAACAGGTTAAAATGATCTATGACAAAGCACATGAGAGAATATATATGCTGAGAATTCATTGTAAGAATATTTAGTTTTTTAAAAAAGTTGTCTGCAAGAAGTTCTTTTTTACTTTGTGAAGAGTTTCCCCAAAAGATTATGCCATATGACATCACTGAATGAAAATATGAGGAGTACACCTGTTTCGTTAATTCTAGATCTGCTATTAGAGAAAGTGTTCGTATTGCAAAGATAGCACTACTTAGCTTCTTCAGTAGTGAAGTGATATGTTTATGCCAACAGAGTTTCTCATCTATTTTAATACCAAGGAATTTTATACTCTTTGTTTCTAATATTGTGTTATTTTTATAGCTTACTTGTAAATCTGGCTGTGCATAATTTTTTGTTTTAAACCTAACATAATGAATTGTTTTTTTTTTTTTCAAAATTTAATTTTAATGAATTTGCCATAAACCAATTTGCTACTTCACTAAGTACTTCACTTACATTAAATACTAGATTGCTGTTTGGTGTTTTTCTCACAGTCAGGTTAGTGTCATCTGCAAATAAAACACTCTTAAGTTTCCAGGAATGTCATTGATGTACAACAAGAAGAGGAGGGGTCCTAGGACAAAACCTTGTGGAATTCCATGTTTTATTTTCTCCCAGTCTGATGAAGCATCTTTACTTATTTTAGGATTTAAACCATTTACCTGTGGTCCCCATAAATACCACAGTATTCCATTTAATTCAAAGGTAATTCATGATTTACACAGTCAAATGCTTTTGCAAGATCATAAAATATTCCTACAAGGCTCATTTTATTATTCAGTTCCTCAAATGTGTTATTTAAAAATTAATATATAGCCATTTCTATAGATGAGCCTTTTGGAACCCAAATTGTGAATCAGTGAGGATATTATTTTGTTTAACATGTTCTATTACTCTACAGTACATGACTTTTTCAAAAATCTTTGAGAATCCTGAAAGTAATGAAATGGGACGATAGTTATCTACACATTTTGCTTCTCCTTTTTTAAACAACAGTTTTACAACTGCATATTTTAGTCTATTTGGAAACATGCCTTGCATTAAGGATTCATTACAAATATGGGCAAGTACACGACTGATACAATCTGAACATCTTTTCAGTAATTTATTTGAAATATTGTCATAGCTGGAAGAATTTTTAGGTTTTAATTGTTTCATATGTTTATTTATTTCTGATACTGTTACTGATGGCAATTACATTTCTACAAATTTATTTGCGAAAGCAGTCTGAAGAAGCCTTAGGGCACTATGTGGGGATTGCTTTTCTATGCCTAATTTCTCTACAACTGAAGTAAAATGTTTGTTAAATATTTCACAAACATCCCCTACTTCACTATGAACAGATTCATTTTGTTCTATTTTTATGTCTTTAGAGTGATTTACAGATTTTCCTGTTTCAGTTTTTATTATATTCCATATAGTTTTCATCTTATTGCCTGAATTCTGTATTTTCTCTGATATATACCTGTTCTTGGCCTTTCTTATTACATTTCTTCGTATTTTAGAATAAAGTTTGTAATGAGTTTTCAGTGTAATCTGATTCTCTTACTTTTAAGTACAGGTCATTTTTGTTTTACAAGATACTCTAATACCCTTTGTTATCCATCCTTTACCCAGTTCATTGTTTGTAATATTGACAACTTTTCTTTTTTTATACTTCCTGCGAAAAGTGTTAGAAATATATTCAGAAAGGAATCAAATTTTTCATTAACACCCTGTGCATGGTACACTTCTGACAATTGTTCATTATTTAAGGAATCTATTAAATGTTTTATATTGTTTTCATTAATATCTCCTCTATATACCCAACTTTTCTTTATCGTTTTAATAGTGTTTCTGGACTTGATACATAACAGCTGGGCATCATGATCTGAAATACCATTTATTACTGGGAGTATGTTGTAATTACTGTACTGAGAAATATCCATAAAAAAAATTATCAATTGCAGTCCTGCTATTATTTTGTATTCTAGTAGGGAAATTTACTAGTGCCATATGTAGCCTCTGATTGCTGTGATTGAGAAAGTCAACATTAAAATCTCCACATAAAACTATTTGTTTGTTATTTTTGAAACATATTAGCAAAGACTCTAACTGAGATAAAAAGTCTTAAATTTATTGAGGGGGCCCTGTAAATTGCTATTACTATGAGCTCTTACCATATTGTAGTTTAGTAACACAGCATTCAAAGTATTGTTCTATACAATACTTACTTACATATACACTGTTGCATTGAATTTTATTTTTAACCAAAATGGCAACTCCCCCTTTCTCCATTTTACATCTACAGAAATGAGAACTTAGTTTATAATTTGGGTGGACAGCTGAGATATTCCTGTATCAGACAAATGATCCTCAGATATGCACAAAACATCTACATTGCAATTTCTGGAATTTTTAATCTCTTCTAGGCATAAGGTAATGTCATCAGTTTTACTAAATATTCCACTTATATTCTGAAACAAAATAAGGACCCAACAAAAGTGGTAAACTGTCGACCAATAGCACTTCTAAGTGTCACATACAAACTCCTTGAGCGCCTGATCTACAATAGAATTTCTGAAGTGATCAATAACCACATTCCCATAGAACAAGCAGGATTTAGGCCAGGGAGAAAATGTAATGACCAGGTTTTCACTCTCATATTGAAAATGGGTTTGAGAATAAATCAGTAAGCGTGGCTGCCTTTTTGGATCTGTCAGCTGCCTATGACACTGTTTGGCAAGAAGGAATTCTGAAATTTGTGAGTATTATCCCATGTTTAAAACTTATGGAACTACTTAACAACATGTTGAGCAATAAATACTTTCAGATATACTCTGATAATGACAGAAGCAGAATATTTATACTAAATGATGGTTTACCCCAAGGATCTGTTTTAACACCCCTCCTATTCAATTTGTATACTCACGATTTACCGGAAACATCTTCAAAAAAATTTACTTACGTTGATGACATTTGTTTGGTGAACCAGAACCCCAACTTTTCTGATGCAGAATCAACTTTATCAGCTGATCTGGAAAAGTTAGATGAATACTTCAAGAAATGGTGCCTCCATCTAAATCCTCAGAAAACAGTTATTTCAACATTTCATTTATGCAACAGAGTATCGCACTATAAACCAGAAGTTAAATTCACACACCAAAATATCTGGGTATAACACTTGACAGAACTCTAACTTTCAAACTCCATCTCTCAAATGTGGCTGCCAAAGTCAAAATGAGAAATAATATTCTCCAAAACCTTGCAGGTACTTTATGGGGAGCCAGTGCTCACGTTCTAAGATCCACAGCCTTAGCTCAGTCATACTCTGTTGCTGAATACTGCTGCCAATCCTGGATCAATAGTGCCCACACAAAGAAGATAGATGTGTAACTCAATCAGGCAATGAGGATAATTATGGGATGTATTCACAGTACAAACACCATATGGCTTCCAGTGCTATACAACATCTAACCCCCAGCACTAAGAAGGTCAGAAACTGGAAAAATATCCTGAAGAACCCTCAGTTGTGTATACATCAAGAAATTATTCAAGCAAAACACCAACGCTTGAAATCAAGAAAACCACCATGGCGCACAGCAATCAACCTTACAGAATCTTCTTTCAAAATCATTAAGCTGTGGACAACTCAATGGGAGCAGTCATCAGTAGCCAATAAAAATCTAGTTGAAGACCACTCAGTAAGATTACAAGATTTCGTTCTCCCCAGATGGCAGTGGAGAATCATCAATCGGATTCGAACAGGACAAGGCAGATGCACCTGCTTATTATACAAATGGTGCTGGGTAGATTCTGCAAATTGTGACTGTGGATCCACCTTACAGACAATCAATCTCATCATTTCCGATTGTTCTCTTCGGGCCTATAAGGGAACAATAGCGGAAATACATGATGTGTCGATCAGTGCAGTTGACTGGATTAAAACATTAGAGCTGGAGATATGAAATTGTACAAGCTTGTGATACGTATATTTCCTATTGTGTACCTTGTTAAATAATCTTACGTAAATAAATAAATACCCTCTTAGAACTGTATGGTGCATAAGTCTACAGTATGTCTCCTGGAGACACATACACAAAGAATTAGACCTTGCTAAGCATTGTACCTCTGGTTTGTGAGCGTGAAAACCCATTAAGCTTCACTGAAGTATAGCAGCCATCTTATGTGTTAATATTAGCCTGCCTCAGTTTGGATGGGTCATCATTCACAGACTGTTGAATGTGTTTTGGTTCATCTTTATATATATAAAAATCTCGTGTCACGATGTTCGTCCGGGATGAACTCCGAAACTACATAACCGATTTAGATGAAATTTGGCTTAATGTGTGTAATTTAGTCCAACTTAAAAGATAGGATAGTTTTTATCTGGATTATAGACCTCAATATTTATTATTTGCGAAATAAATGTTCATTAAATGTTTGTCATAGGACAATGGTTTGTAATTATTTATAAGCAACCAAAGCTAAGCGGTCTGCTGGTTAAATGGTTAGGGCGTCTGACTGGAGATGGAAAGGTCCCCGGTTCGAGTCCCTGTCTCGGCGAGGATTTTTATAGACACTTAACCCGGTATTAACCCCCGGCGCAGCATGCTGTATGAGGTGAAATACGCCAGGACGGTACTGTGTTTCAGATTCGACGTTAAAATGTAGGTTCCCTGTACCAGGCAGGATGGGCGGGCTAGGTAAAGGCGGCTACGACAGGGGCAGAATGCCCAGCCAGTAGCAACCATGTCACCAGGTCATTACGACCACACGTAATTATTATTATAGTTCCATAAGATTCTAACAGATGGCGATGTGTTAACTTATCTATACAACACTTGGTTAGCTAGGTTGGGTAATCATCCAGTAGATCACGTTTTTTTTTTTTTTTTTTTTTTTTTTAGCCTTAGGCTAATCTTGCCAGGAGCAGGAGGTAGGGATACTATGTTTTAGTTGTTAGTTTTCTTTATTTTAATGATTTTATATTAGGTTTTTGGTTTTTACAACGTACTTGTGTATTGAATTGATCGCTTTTGCATCTGGATCTGAAAGGGTAGTCATTAAGGATATTATGTCTGTCATTTTTGGAGCGTTTCTTATTAGTTCTTTCCTGGCTTCTTTGTATTCATCACATCTGAGAAGGTAATGATCAATATCTTCCATTGTATCACATCTGGGGCAGTTCGGTGAGTCCGCGATTTTCATGATGTGCTTTTTATCATTTAATAGGGTTGTGTCCTGTGCGCAGTCTGTTAATTAGGGTAATCTTGTTCCTGTTTAGTTCTTTTGTTTCATACCATGGTTTCTTGTTGATCTTGTTACTTATTGCCCGATGCCAAAGTCCTTTTGTTCCTTTGTTGTTTTCCCATTTCTCTTCCCATTCTTGTCTTATCCAGGATTGCTGTCCAATATCTGAAATCTGTGAATGGAGTGGCCACATCCAATTTTTCATTGGCCGCTAACTGTGATTTTGCTGCCCTGTCGGCCATTTCGTTACCAGTGTATTCCCACATGACTTGGCACCCATTGAAGACTTATATCCACGTCCTGTGTTGTCAATTTCTTTATCTCTCTAGCTACTTCGTATGCTAGATAATTTTTAGTTTTGCCTTTTGGGATTCCCATGATTGTCTGTAAGGCACTTCTGGAGTCTGAACAGATGACCACTTTCTTTAAATCTGATTTACCGATGAATTGTAACGCTTTAAGGATAGCAAATAGTTCGGCAGAGAAGCTCGAGAATTGGTTCGGCAGGCGGTATGCCTCTACGATGTTGCTCGCCGGGTACGCATAGGCGGCCGCACAGGCCTCCTCTCCCACCTTCGCTCCATCTATGTATATCTGCGACCAGCCATTCCATCTAGTGTTTAAGATTTCCATCGTATTTTGAATCGCTTCTTCTGATGTGCAGAATTTCTTCGCTGTCATCTTTAGAGTAATGGTTGGATGCACACGAGTGGATAAGTCCGCTTTTTGCCATGGTTCAATCTCCGAATATAGGTCGTTGATTTCGTTTTTGTGGATCTTCCATTGGTTTGTTGATTTCCAGTAGTTTATAAGTCTCGGCGTCTTGTGAAGGTTTGGTGGTTTTCTTTGCATCTCGTGAGCTAATATCTGTATTTTCTTTACCAGAATGTGGTCTTTTTTAGAGCATACTTTTAACCAAAAGTTTAGTCCTATCTTTTTCCTTCGTAGGTATAGGGGAGGAATTACTGTTTCCACTTCCATCGCTTCTATCGGAGTAGTCTTGATAAATCCACCAATTATCCTTATAGCAGCTGCTTGAACGGTGTCCAGTTTCTTTAGTAGAGTTTTGCTAGCGTTATCATAGAGCATCCCGCCATAATCGAGTCTGCTTCTTACCATGCTGAAGTATATATTGCGGACTAGCCGCGGATCAGCTCCCCAAATCAATGATGCGAGAACTTTTAGCACATTTATTAGCAGTAGGGAGGACGCCCTCAGCTCTGATATATGTTTGCGCCACGTAAGATTGGCGTCCAGCCATATACCAAGGAATTTCACCTCTTTCACCTGATCTATAAGTATACCGTTAACAGTTATTTTGAAGTCATTTTCTTGGAAGTGCCTATGTGTGAATATGCATATTTTGCATTTTTTGATTGTTAGATCAAGCCCTATCTGTCTCAGATTTTCCAGGATTACTCTTATTGCCTCTTCTAGGATCGATCTGGCTTTTTCTTTATCTGGATGTGAGACATAAATGACAAAATCGTCAGCATATTGAAGGAAATTCACCATTGCTGGTAAGCCGTTGCGTACCTTGGTCGAGTAGATGTTGAAGAGGGTCGGACTCATTGGATCCCCCTGTGGAATGCCCTGGTAGACATGTCGGACGATTCTCTTCCCTTCTGCTGTTTGAATAATATTCACTCTACGTGAGAGATAATTGCAACACCAGTTTGTCAATTTGTTGGGAAGCTCTATCTCTATCATTGTTTCTCGTAGGATGTCAATCTGGAGATTGTTATAAGCATCTTTTATGTCTAGGAACGCTGCTGCATGGTAATTATTTCTGCCGTAGCTCAACTGGATGTCGGTGACCAGCGTACTAACGATGTCTATCGTACCGAAACCCTTGCGGAATCCCATCGTTCGAGGATCGAGCCTTCGATGGTGTTCTATGTGCCATTCCATCCTATTCTTGATCATCGTGCACATCAGTTTAGCTAGGCAAGGCACTAAAGATATGGGTCTGTAAGAGGAGGCGTCGCTCCTGTTCCTGTTCGGCTTTAATACGGGCACGATTACAATGTTTCTCCACTGCTCAGGGACGTATGATGTGTTTATCATGTCGTTGAAGATATTTAAGATTTTTTGCTTGGCTATTTGCGGAAGGTTGTTGATCATGGAGTATGTTATCCTATCGTCTCCTGGAGCCGTATCCTTCTTCTTTATGGCACCTTCGAGTTCGTTCATGCTGAAGAATGGGTCTTCCGTTCTGTTGCTGTTTTCATTGGTCTCATGAACTGCGTTTCGTTCTAAATCTGTCGGTACATATGCCGGTGCAGTCAGTTCTATGAATTGTTCTGCGAGACTATCATCGGAGTATAAGTTGTTAGGTGAAGGCCGCTTTCCGTTAAACCATCTCATTTTCGCCCACATTTCCTGCGACGAAATGCCATGTTTGATTGTAGAGCAGAAATCTCTCCATCCTTGTCTCTTCGTTTTCCTGATCGTATTTCTAGCTTCTGCTGTTGTCTGTCTGAGTAACATGAAGTTCTGGATAGTTGGATCTTTTCTGTACATTTTTGTAGCCAGGCGTCGTCTTGCAATTGCTCTGGAGCATTCGGTAGTCCACCAGGGTTTTCTGACGATCTTACTTCTTTCACTTATTTTATATTCTGGGATGCTTTCTTCTGCAGATTTACTTATTATGGCTTCCAGGTCATTGTATCGTTGTTGTGGGTCTTTGTATCTGAGTATGAATGCGCCATTCGCGAGTCGATTCTTTCTTGATATTGGATCCAATTGGCTTTGTTACAATTCCAGCGCCTCTTTGCTGGAATAGTCTTCGGGCCCATAGTGGAATCCAATGATATTTTTAGTACCAGATGGTCACTTCCTAATGTATCCTGTAGTATCTCCCACTTGGTCCTGGTCATCATGCATGCCGATATCAGAGAAATGTCGGGTGACGAGTTTCTTTGGTGTGGAGTCCCGAGTCTCGTTCCGTGTTTGTTATTCAGCACAGTAAGTGAAGACGACGTTATGGGCTGACGCGAGTTCTTCGCCCTGAGGGTCCGTCTGTCCTGCCTGCCACATCGGGTGGTGTGCATTGAAGTCCCCTCCCACAAGACTTTTAGGTGGTAACTGGTTGAATATAGCATCCCAGTCTTCTTCCCTAGTGTTGATTTGAGGCGGCTTGTATATTACAGTCACATTCTCCAGGGGCGCTCTGTGTTTCAGGTCAACTGAGAGAACCTCTATGCCATTACTGGGCTCCACTATGTTTCTGATGGTAGCTAGTAACATCGTTTCTCACAAAGATAGCAACTCCACCGAAACCATTGCCCCTATCTCTTCTGTAGATATTGTAGTTTCTGTGCTTTACATTAGTGTCCCCACGTAACCATGTTTCGGTAATCAGTATAACGTGTGGGGGCGTGCTCCTCTATTGCTCTCTGTAGGTCATTCCATTTAGGTAGCAGGCTTCTGGCATTCCATTGTAGTGTTGTGAATTTCGACTTTCTATCCATTATCAGTTATGTTACCTATCTCCATTGTAGTATCACTCGCTCCCATTTCCTTAATTTTCTTGCATGATGTTGCTGGTGGCTTCTTCCTGAATTTTTTGTATAATTTCCTTGGGTAGATTTTCCTTTTAACTGTTGCATGATGGTTTTGATCACAATTTTCCACTATGGTGCTAATACATTCAATATTCAGTTCCTTAGGAGGTGGCTCCGCCATCTGGACCTCATTTGTTTCTATTCTTTCCGGCACTATCCTTATTTGAGGTAATTCCCTGTTAGTAATTGTCTTTTCTTCAGTTGCTGCTGCGCTGTAGGTTTTAGACTGTAAGGGGGGGAAGTCGGTTGGCTTGTGTTCGTATCCTCCTCCCATTACTATTTTGCTACCCAGCGCCTGTTTCTGCTTCAGCTCCTCTTGTTGTTTTCTAATTGGACACGCCTTGTCAGTCGCCTTGTGCTCACCCCCACAGTTGACACATTTGGTAGTCTCATTATGACAATGGAAGCATTATGTTCCTCACCACATTTGGGGCATCTCTCTTTGCTTCTGCAATGGTAGATATGTGCCCATATCTTTGGCACTTGAAACATTGAGTCACGGGGTAGACATATGGTGTCACCTTAAATCTTAGGTAGAAGATCTCCACTTCATCTGGTAAAATTTGGATTTCGAATGTAAGTAGAACCGTTTGTAGAGGTTTTGTTTTCAATTTTTCCATCCAGCCGTATTTTTTTGATAAATCGTCTTACCCCTACTAATGGAGCAGTTGATTTAATGTTTCTAAGTAGTTCTTCTTCGTTGAGGTCTGTGGGAACAAATTTAATAACACCTTTGCATTCGACCCTGCTGGCAGGGATATATGCTTTTAATCCCAGTGACTGTAAGAAGTCGATGTTTTCCACGAAGCTGTTTGCTGCCTCCGCCTTTGCGAATTCCAGCATCATCCGGTTTTTACCCTGTTGGTTCATCCTCTGCAGTCCGTTAACTTTGTTATAAAATATTTTGCCTAGTTGAATTGGGTGAGGCATAATGCCATTCATCTTTGGCTCAATTGTGACTACATAAGGTGCTTGAGATTGACGGCCATATAGTCTGATACGTTGATGTGGGGAAGTTGGCTTGTCTTTATCCCAGCCTTCGCTTGTGGTCACGGGGTTAAGTTGGTCACTTTTTGTCTTACCCGCTATTTCTGGGGTGTGGTATGGTGGCTGCTGCGATGTTGTCATCTGCTTTGTAATCTGTTCCTTATTCGAGTTAAGTAATGTTTCTGACGTCGTTGGTTCTTCTTTATTTACCTTAGGTACAGCTCTTCTCTCCGAGGCTTTACGCTTCTTTCTGAGGTAATATTTCCCTTCTTCTTCACTATCCAAGGTAGATTCTTCCATCTTCTTTTTTGTAGACTCCGACATCTCTTGTTCTGATTGGTAGATAAATAAATCTTGCTTATCGCCAGTTGTTTTGGCTGTCACGCCGCCACTAGATTCCGCCATTGTACGTAACTTCTTTACACGCTGCGCCGCTGCCGACGAGCTGTAGCTGTTCTGGCGTGCACTTAAATTCCTTTACACTTGTTTTAACAACTACTTTTGGGTTCGGATGTTGTGTCTCACTATAACTTGCTGTCACCGATACACTCACTTGGCGCTATGGCCACTCGCTCCGCTGTAGACTCACTTCACTACCGACACACACGTAAACAAGGAAGCACTCTCGTAGCTGCTAGACTAGATCCGTATGCGACCGTAGCTAAACGTGAACTGAGTAGATCACGTTCTGTTTAAATTTATTTATGCTACAGTTTATTCCTAACAGATGGCGGTGTGTTAATTTATCGAACCATTCAGTAGATGGCGTTTGTATTTCGATTTATTTATGCTACGGTCTATTCCACGCCATAAGTGTGAGTTTCTTCAATTTTAATTGTGCTGTGTATTGTGTTATAATTATACTGTATTGTTGTTCATCGTTTGTGTGTCTTTATACCTAACGGCAAAGTAATTACACACATGAATATAACATTGAAGAAAACGTTACGATAAATTCGTGTAAGCATTTCTCGCTAGCTTATCATTTTTCTTCTTCTTTTTGTTATGGTCAGCTAGAGACCACGTGTCAATTTCAATTCCTCTCCTGTTGTTTTTTCTTTCTTCCTCCCCAGTACTCCTTCATTATTGCACTCCTCTCTACCTTTGAATCCTGCAATATTCAAAGTCTGATATCGAAAAAATTTTCTTTTCATACAGTTCACTCGTTTCAAATCTTTCTAAACCTCTTGAAAGCCTGGTGTCATCCATGCTATAAATGTATCAAAAAAATATCATTCTTCTTTTTCTGTTATTTTTTTTCAATGTTATTTTATATTTCCTCATTAGTTCTTAATCCATTTTACTGTATTTTTTCAATGGACCCACTGTATTATAGTGTCTTATTTTAAGGCTTTCAGAAAGGCACTTTTTGTTGTAATTCAAATATTTTTTCAGTGAAATGTCGCCAAAGAATCTAACCTCAACAATGCGTGTAGCAGAGAGGCACGACGCACGACGAGAGAGCTCATCAGTCAGCAACTCAAATCGCGGCAAATAAGGAAGTTCAAAGAATCAGGACAGCTGAGCGTCGTATGCAAGAATCTCAAGAACAGCGTGATGAACGTCTGTGACAGAATATATCGAGAACAAGAGTGGCACGAGAACAGCACATAGCTACATTTAGAGAAAGAGAACGAGAGAGACAGTAAATCAGCCGTGCTTTAACACGTGTATCATTTGTTCGTCTTGCGTCCCAATATGCTCCAGCCATTCATTCCTCTGCACATTCTAAAACTGCAATCGGTGCAGTGAGCAAAATATGCCAGTATTATCAGGCGTTGAAATTCCGCAATGAAGCAGCCGGCATGTGTTGTGCATCACGAAAAGATGTAGTTATTACCACTACCCAATCCGCCAGAACATTTACAATCCTTCTTGCTGGCGAATCAAACGATTCGAAATTGTTTCTGCGCAAAACACGCAAATTCAATTCTTGCTTCCAGATGACGTCTTTTGGGGCAGCAAAAATTTTCGATCTTACATCTGATGGACGTCATTTTGAAACCTAATTCAAAATACAAGGCCAGGTGTAACATAAGTTTGGGACGTTGATACCGAAGCCAAACGATGACCCGAAGTTTCTCCAAATCTATTGGAAATTGTGAGGAACGCTTGAAAACTAGGTGCCAGTATAATTTCATCCAACAAGCAAAATGAGAGAGCAATTGTGGTATTGTTGGAAAATTGTTTGGAAAATAATAATCAACTTATTCAATTGTATAACCACAATTAAAAAATGACAACTATCAAATTGTCATCAAAGCTGACACATTACCATCAGGGGAACACGCTGGCAGATTCAACGCGCCAACCGTAGATGAAGTTGCAGTTTTATGGTTGGTGACTCAGTTTATTAAAGTCACACGTCAAGATAGAACTGTTAGTATAATTTCTGATCTACACCGTTCGTATGACGCACTCCAGTATGGCAGTATCCACTGATATTCTGGCAAGGGCAGAATGAATATCATATCAACATCAAACAGCGTGATCCAGTTGCTGGTAAATTTAATATTCTACTATTTAATTCGTTATTTTATTAGCACAGTAGACCCGCGGTATTCCGAACAGGGGACGGATTACAGCGGGCCCACTATATTGATTTCTTATTCTTTTTTTTTTACTATTTAATTTATTATTTTTTCAGGTAATAAAACAAATAAAAAAGTTACTTCAATGAAGTACTACGCCCCTCCGCCCCCGATTGATGATTAGACGTAATTAGGATAACTATATCCTTCGATATCGTCAACTGTGCCTTCAATACGTTGTGGATATGTACGTCAAGGTTGAAAACAAGCATTTGCGATTTATTCGATACAACCAGGCTAAATTACGATCGGAGGAATACATCCTCTTACGAGATACTGTATTAGGCAGTATTTATGAAAATTTAAACGCCAATGATATCGGTAATGCATTTACTTTACCTTCAAGCTTCATCGTCAGTTCACGGAACATGCAGGAATATATACAGGATGCGATGACTTACGTACGTGATTATGGTCGTCCAGATTTGTTTATTACATTTACATGTAATCCGAATTAGGAGGAAATACAAACTTTGCTATTACCAGGCCATCAATCAATGCATCGTTATGATGTCAAGGCACGTGTGTTCAAACAAAAATTAAAATCATTGATTGATTTAATCGTAAAACATTCAGTTTTCGGTAACACACGTTGCTATCTGTATTTGATTGAGTGGCAAAAGCGAGGTTTGCCTCATTCTCACATTTTGATTTGGCTTGAAGTTAAAATCCGTCCAGAAGAAATAGATCAAATAATTTCAGCCGAAATTCTGGACCCATTAATTGATCAAGAATTGTTTGATATTGTTACCAGTCACTCGATCCACGGACCGTGCGGTGCTTTTAACATGACATTGCCATGCATGGAAGGTGGAAAATGTAAGAAGCGTTGTAAAGGAATATACGAATGATGCTATTACGGATATCGATGGTTATCCGATGTATCGCCGATGAAACGCTGAGAATGGTGGCCAAACATTTACAATGCGAATGTCAAATTCTAGAAACCAAGTTGAAATTGACAATCAGTGGGTGGTACCATACTCACCATTGCTTTCAAAAACGTATACGGCTCATATTAACGTCGAGTTTTGTAGTTCTGTAAAATCCATTAAGTACGTTTGCAAATATGTTAATAAAGGCAGTGATTTGGCCGTATTTGAAGTTCAAAATGTAAATAAAAATGACGAAATAACACGATACCAAATAGGTAGATATATCAGCAGCAACGAAACTATCTGGCATATTTTTAGTTTTCGCATCCATGAAAGAGACCCTTCCATACACCATCTTGCAATACATCTTGAAAACGGTCAACGTGTATATTTCACCGAAGAAAATATTTTCCAAAGAATACTTGAGCCACCAAAAACGACAAACCACAAACTGAATTTTTCACATTGTGTCAAAAATCTGATGTGTTCCGTCAATTCGCAAAAACATTATTATATACCGATGTTCCAAGCTATTTTTCATGGAACAAATTAGGTAAAAAATGGTAGCCACGTAAACAAGGAGAACCACATCCTTCGATCGCAGACATATTCAAAGCAAAGACTTTACACAGTGCATCCAAACCAACGTGAATGTTTCTTTCAGCGTTTGTTATTGGTGAATGTTCCCGGACCAGCTTCTTTCGAATGTTTACGAACAGTTAATGGTCGAGTGTTCAATACATGTCAAGATGCATGTCGCGAGTTGCAGCTGCTGGTAGACAACAATTATTGGGACCTGACACTTGCTGATGCTGCGTTGACAGCCACGCCGAATAGTATTCGTCAAACTGTTTGCAATTAATTTGACAACATGTTATCCAACACAATCTTCGAGTTTGTGGGGAAAATATAAAAACAGTATGACTGAAGATATAACTGAAATTTCAGTTTCTTATAAATAAATAAAAAATAATTTATTTATTTATTTTATAAATATCAATTTTTAAATAATTTCAATTAAGTAATTTGTAATGAAATGTAAATTAAAATTTTTTATGATCGTTTGTCCTTAATTTCAACTCTTCGTAATTCTTTACCAATTACATTTGAATTTCCAAATCGACTACAATGTTTTTGTCTTTATTAGTGAATATTAAGTTAGAATAATATTAATCCAACGTAATATAATTAGTAAGTCACAGCAACGCGTGACCGGGTCAGCTAGTCTAGATGTATTCAGAGGTTGAAGAACCTATAGACATCTCAAACTCACTGAAGACCTCAAAGATGTATGGCTTTTTCTTTTTGGTAAGCCTCATCCACCTTTCCCTACCACTCTGTAGACTGGGAAGCAAAGAGAGGGACATGTATTTGACAGGTTGTTGTTGCTGTATTAGCTGCTGCTGGAGTGATCATGGTTCCAGATGTGTTGCTCTCTACATTAACCATCTTAGCAGATTTTGCACTGCATTTACATTGACAAGAGCACATTGTGCTTGTTCTCAAGTCTGCAACAGATATCTGATTAACAAAATTTTCTTTCCCAGGAGGAGTTTTTACCTAGCTCATGAAAGTAGTTAAGACAAGTAGGGAAAAAGCATTAATCTTCTTCTTTGCATTGCCTTACAGTATTAGTTCTTCAGTTTTACACTCCTGTATCTTCCATTCTTCGAGATACACAACATGCCTAGCTCTAGAAGTGATGCGAAGCAGAGCAGTTAATGCACACCTGTGGTAGAGTAAAATTGCTACCCAGGTAGCATTGCCTTTGTAAATAGTCATCAAATGGTCAAGCCTCTGACACTTCTAGTCTAGTATAAATGAGCGAATATTCAAATTTTGAATACCCAGCTTTAATTGACTTATGCAACATTGGCATATCAAATGTCAGGATGAAGGTGGCAGCCTTTTCAACATTGCCATTTGCCCTCCATGTAGAAACATATCAACTTTTTCGGTTTCCCAGGTTTTAACGTCCCTATAAATCCCTCTGAGGCCTATGAGATATGGAAAGGGGGTGCCTTTCTATGTATAAACACAAAAGCATTTGTCAGTGGGGAAACCAGTCTGTTACATTTGACTTTGATGTATTTTCGGAGGCTGACACAGTCCCACAATTGTCATCCTGCGAGTTGACGGCCCCCCAGCGCGCCAGGTCTGAGCAATCACAGAAGGGGATTTTGGTAGTTGGGAGCTCTAATGTTAGGCGGTTATTAGAGCCCCTTAGGGAAATGGCGGATTCCTCGGGGAAGAAATCCAATGTCCATTCAGTGTGTATTCCGGGTGGCCTGATCCGAGATGTGGAACAGGCCATCCCGGATGCCATAGAAGGGACGGGGTGTAGCCAACTACAGATTGTGGCTCATGTCGGCACCAATGATGCTTGTCGCCTTGGGTCGGAGGTTATCCTCTCTTCCTTCCGGCGGCTGGCTGAAAGGGTGAACTCTGTGGCCAGTGGCCGCAAGATATCGGCAGAGCTAACCATCTGTAGCATTGTAGACAGAGTTGATTGTGGACCTCTGGTTCAGAGCCGTATTGAGGGGCTGAACCAGAGACTACGACGTTTCTGTGATGATATTGGCTGCAGATTCCTCGATCTTCGCCATAGGGTCGAGTCATGTAGGGTTCCCCTTAATAGGTCAGGTGTGCACTACACACGTGAATCGGCTACACGGGTGGCAGGGGCCGTGTGGAATGCACTGGGTGGTTTTTTAGGCTGAGGGAGGAAGACCCGAAACACGAAATACAGTTACGGGCAACCCAATCAGATGTAACACCGGAATGTAGGAGGAGCGTAAAAGAATCTCGACAGTTAAAAGTTCTCGTAATTAACTGTAGAAGCGTTTGTAACAAACAACCGGAACTTGATAGCATTATTTGTAGCACAGAGGCGGATATCGTTATCGGTACAGAAAGTTGGCTAAAACCGGAAATAAGTTCCGCCGAAATTTTTAAAGATAGCATGAATGTTTTTCGTAAAGACAGATTACATTCTCATGGAGGTGGGGTATTTATAGCTGTGAGTAAATCTCTCCCATGTAATGAAATAGAAGTCGATACGATCTGTGAAATCATATGGATTAAACTCAAAGTTGCTGGGTCAAAACTCATCATAGGCGCCTTCTACCGTCCACCCGATTCCGACATAGCTATCGCCGAGGAGTTAAGAAATAATGTAAACAGTATAGCTAGCCGTTTTCAGGATCATGCTATGATTCTAGGAGGCGACTTCAATCTGCCTTATATTGACTGGCGTAATTACGTTCACATTACAGGTAGCAGGGATAAGGCAGCTTCTGAAGTAATTCTCGAATTGTTCTCAAATAATCATCTCGAGCAGCTAGTTAATGAACCTACGCGGTGTCATAACGGTAGCGAAAATATTTTAGATCTGCTGGTTACCAACAGGCCAGAATTATTCACCGAAATTTCAACGACCACAGGTATAAGCGATCACAAAGCGGTAATTGCAACTATCAGACTAATGACCAAGCGAAAAAGGAGAAAACGGCGGATTGTATACAAATTCAGTAAGGCCTCTAAGGAGTGTTTTAGAACCTACCTGAGGAATAATTACCATAACTTCAAGTCAACAAAGGACACCGTTGAAGAGATGTGGCATCGATTTATACGAATAGTCAGGGAAGGTATGGATATACATATACCGAAGCGGATAATAAATGGGGAGGATGATCCACCGTGGTACACATGCGAAGTCAAAAGATTACTCAAAAAACAAAGGAGGATACACGCACGCTCAAGAAGGAAGGGGTGTCGCAGTGATTTAGAAACCTTAGCTGAGTTAAGAGGACGTATTAAGAATGTAATGCGTGAGGCCTTCAACGATTTTCATTCCAACTCTCTCTCTAAGAGTCTCACAGAAAACCCAAAGAAATTCTGGTCGTATGTACGAAAAGTCAATTGTACCAATAGCAATATACCAGCACTAATTCGTGAAAGTTCAGAGGTTAATGAAAGCCGCGATAAAGCTAACGTACTAAATACTGTATTCAAAAATTCATTTACTGATGAAAATAAGGATAGTGTTCCCGTTTTCCCACGCCGTGTCGAGTTGGTGATGGAATCATTACGGATAGATACTGCAGGTATCATAAAGCAATTAGAGCTCCTGAAGTGGGGGAAAGCACCGGGCCCAGATGGAATTCCAGTAAGAATATTTTCAGAATATGCGGCGGAAATCGGCCCATTTCTGTCTGATATATTCAGTAAATCATTAGAAGAGCGAAAAGTACCTTCAGACTGGAAAATCGCGCAAGTAACTCCGATTTTCAAGAAAGGTGATCGAAGTGATCCTGGAAACTATCGTCCAATATCTATAACATCTGTTTGTAGTAGAGTTATGGAGCATATTATATGCTCGAACATTATGAAATTTCTAGACGATAATAATTTGCTTACAACAAATCAACACGGATTTCGGAAGAAAAGATCATGTGAAACACAGCTGGCCCTATTTACACACGACGTAATGAAAGTTATTGATGCAGGTTCACAAGTAGATGCCATTTTTTTAGATTTTCAGAAAGCCTTTGACTCTGTGCCACACAACCGCCTTTTAGCGAAGCTACGAGCGTACGGTATATCGGATCAGCTTTGTGAATGGATAAAGGATTTTCTAACTGGTCGGTCGCAGTATGTCGTCGTTGAAGGAGAAAGTTCTTCTAGTCTAGATGTTACATCGGGGGTACCTCAAGGAAGTGTAATAGGACCACTTCTTTTTTTAATTTTTATAAACGATCTCGGAGACAAAGTGAAAAGCCTTTTTAGATTGTTTGCTGATGATGCGGTTATTTATAGGGAAGTAAGGAATTTAGGCCGATTGCTTAGAAATTCAGCGTGATCTGGATATTATTTTGGCATGGTGCGCTGAGTGGCAACTTACGCTAAATTGTAAAAAGTGCAAGACAATGAGCATAACTAACAAAAAGAATCCAATTGTTCAGAAATACGAGTTAAACAATTCAGTTATTGATATGGTCGATTCTATGAAATATTTGGGAGTAACAGTACAAAGGAACATGAAATGGGACTTACACATTAATTCGTTGGTAGGTAGAGCTAATTCTAGGCTGCGATTCATAGGTCGAATATTGAAAAATTGTAATGAACAAACAAAGGAGATAGCGTACAAATCTCTTGTGCGTCCACATTTGGACTATTGTTGTGCCATTTGGGATCCGTTTCGTAAGGGGTTGATCGAAAGTATAGAGAAAGTACAGAGAAGAGCCGCTCGATTCGTGACCGCTTGCTACAGTCCTTATGAAAGCGTCACAGAACTGATTAGTAGACTAGGCTGGGAGTCTCTGGTAGATAGACGACGCACGATTCGTTTAAACTTATTGGTAAACATGCGTACTCCCACTTTCACTCACGAGTGTAGTGAAATACTTCGTCCACCAACCTATTTGAGCCGGAATGACAGGATAGATAAGATTAGAGAAATAAGGTGCCGCAATGATTCTTATATGAATTCTTTTTTCCCTCGTACCATTAGGGATTGGAATGCACAACAAAGAGATTAGCTTTGGTGCTGAGCACCCTCTGCCACCCACAATTTTGTGAATTGCAGAGTATATATGTAGATGTAGATGTAGATATGTAGATGTAGATGTAGATGTGCACAGGCTGTTCTTCGAATGTTGGGTGTTTTTAACAACCTGTGGTCCACCCATGTCACAGATAGTTTTTAGAGTGTTTTTTTGGGGGGGAGGGGGGCTTTAGACTGATTTGAATTAATTTTTGGTTACAGAAGTATAGATGAACAAAGGTCAAGTGACATGGAGCCTCCAAATCATGTCACCAAGCCCAATATAAAACAGATGTAGCAGGTGCCCTGACATTGCAAGCAAGCAAGTAGTTGGAGTTACCAGCATACACCTCAGCACATTGAGGGATTTTTGATATAGGTTCGTATCATAGTTGCATTCTGGGCCTTGAAGCCAATAGCATCATTCTTGAAGAGACACACTGTTCTACCGCCATGCCCTATGGTGGTTGTTGAAGCATGCAAGAAGTTTAAAGTGTGGGAAATTCACAGAGTTCACAAGTTTCCAGCTTGGGTACCATGGGTTTGCCAGCCGGTACCTAGCACTTGCATGCCATGCTATTGTGGGTTAAAGAACAACAACTATTATGAAACAAAATTTTAAAATAGTTTTTTTTTTTTTATTATTTAAATGTTATTTTGATAATTTTCTTAAAAGTTCTCTCCCGATTCTTCAATAATCTATTTGATATCACAAAAAACACAAGATAGTTACAAAATCTAAATTCTGATTTCATCTCAACTCAGGCATCATAATAGACGAAATGGCTGTAATTAAAAGCATCCACCAATGCAAAGTTTTTATAATTATTTAGTTAAAGGAATGTTTTAACTGTCCAAGATATGATTTACATCCTTCATATACAAAATCGGATTTATATCAAATAATTTCCATGACTACAACTTTTATTTTTGACTTGAACAACATATATAATAATGCAGTGTATTAAATTTTATGGTATTAACCTCATAGCAAGTTGATATATAGGAAAACTCGTCTGTTAAGTGGTAAGGCAACTGTCGTTATCATGTGACACCAAGGGCTGAAGGCTTGACAACTCACTCTGTAGAATCAACTGCAACACAGTCACTGTTGTATCATTGGAACAGAAGTGACCGATGATAAAGTGGTGACTATGCTGCAGCAGATTCTGTAGTTTCCTGGGAATGCAGTGACCATGCATCACATGATATCCTGTTCCTATGAACTCCTGTAGTTTATAATAACTCTTAATGAATGTATAGTATAGGAGTGGGCAAAGTGACTCACTAAAAAGAGCGATGCTCATTTGATCACTCACAAGGGACACCTTTGAACTCGAAAGCTCGGAAGTGCAGAAAAACGTGTTTAGAATAACAAGTGATTTAAAAAAAAGCAATGGTATGTCTCATTTCTATGCAGAACTCCACACTTGTCTACTGATACCATTAAATTGTGGAATAGTACAGCTGCACTAATATTTCAAAGAAACTTGAAACAGCCTGTACACAAACATTCATGTGGAGGTAGGCAAAAGTGGAAAAATGGCTAAAGAACACATGAAACGTTTTCTAACTTCAGTCCTTAGCTAACAAATAACTAACGGAAAGAGCCTATTCTTGTGTGATTTCTGGTCAGGTCATACAGATCGTGCCCCTCTAGATGCAACTTTTCCAAACAACGATGTTATGCTGAAGATATTGTCACCGAAAACAACAAAAAATTTCCAACCCCTTGATGTTTACTTCTTTTGGCAATATAAGTTCTATATCACAGGGATTACTGATTTTGTAAGACTACAATGTGCCAAACCACTAGTGAAGATACATGATCATTATTTCATCATAAAACTTCACTCTCTTGTCTGTGATTTACAATCAATTTGCTGCACCTTGAGGTGTACCGTTTCTTGTCAAATGAGACTTTATACCTTTCAAGAATTTGTTTATCATTAACCAGGGATTTTTATTGGGTGCCAGTGAAAAACCTTTCACAAAGATTAAATTTGAATACAATTTTATCAAGATAAATATAAATTATCACTTTTGAATTACCAACTGGAGGAGCAATTTTTGTCATAAAAATATTTATCTTGCCTTCAAATTACCACTGAATAACATCACAATTAATTTATTTTATATTGCCTGATTTGCAGCTACTATCCTTGTGACATAAATCATTGAAACATAAATACATTAAAGGAATATAGAGAAGGCATACATTACTAATTTAACACAAAACGTTCAAAAATTGATCCTAAGTGATTGTGGCTTTAAACAGTCTTTGAGTCCTCTTTATCTCATGGCTGTTACTGGGTGACAGAATTTAAACTGTGGTACATTGATGCAATTCAATACAGTTCATTCATCACCGTGACGAGGAGTGGTGGCAGTGTGATTTTCTGCTGTTGCGACATTGCATCGGGCGGCAGTCAGATCAAGTGGCTGTATGGTCTTGAATCACTCACGATCCATTCTTTTCTCCATGTCGTGTAGTGCAGAGCACTATGGTTGGGCACTTGTGACACTTTTCACTCACACCTGTTCACGTCGGCTGCCTGTACTCAAGTGCCTCGGGCCACACACTCTCCCGTCTATAGTCCTACCCCCCATTATCTCTCTGGAATACGGGAGGGTGGCCAACGGCCACTCTGTCCAGTTACAGTCCAGACCACAGCATGCTGATTCTAAACACACCCTACCTCTTCCGCAAATATGTTTGTGTTTAAAATACCAGACGCAATGTCTCTGTCACTGTGTTACATTACAACCTATAGGTAAGCCTATATTGCAATATGCTTGGTGAAAGCCAGGTTATGACATTGACATACAAACATCATCATTTGAAAATGTAATTAGTGTGGCTTTTGATATTGGACTGCGTTAAGACAAAAGTGATTTGGAATGTGATAACTTGGCTTTAGTGTTTATATTGTTCTCTTCCACTTTGTTTTAACCACTTCATCAAAATCCCGCATCTGCACTTTGAGGACTAATATAAGCACTATCCGTTACATGTTACTGCTGTATATGTGTGTTTTGTGGTATGTTAAGTACTTTAAGCAGAGAGTTTTTAGCACTGTTGATTGAAAATGTAATGATACACTGATGTCATTCAATCACATATATTTCCTTCATGTGGTATAGATATCTTGTTACTTGAGGAAGAATACAAAGTTTTTGCATGGAAATGACACACACCACTGTTTTGTTTATGATCGCTTGTTATTCTAAGCATGTTCTCAAGCAGTTCCAAGTATTTGAGGTCAAAGGTGTCCCTTGTCAGTGAAAAGAATTAGTTCATTTGAATGCTTCATTTTACGTAAAAAGAATGTTTATTTCCATTATGAGTATAGTACTTGTTTGTTTTATTTACGTTGAAACTGATTTCATATGTTATCTCACAGGAAATTATTTTCATTTACTTTTCTATTTACTTTGAAACTTTTTTTAAAATACTAATGGATTAATTTCACACAGAAAAGGCCATTTCAAAGTGCTAGTGAAATACTGTTCAGGTTGCTGGGAAATTTTAGGAAGGTATCATGATTATAATAAAGCATGGTTAGTATTACGTTAATTTATTTATTAGAACAAACACAAAGTACAATCACGTGTACAAATTTTTTGCCTTAAATCAAATGCAAGTTACTGTTCATAATTATTATTTGAGTTTTTTCACTCAGCAGCACACTTCTTTTTGTTCTATATAAATTTGCCCAGCTTTGAAAGCCATCAGGGAAGAGATCAGACTGTAGGTTGAGCCACTTGCCCCATACCGGTCTGCACTGTTACTGCAACGACACTATTCCTATTGTTGGCACTCATTCAATTGAGGTTAGTTCAAAACATATTGCGTGCATGTCCAACACCCCACCGTCATTAGTAGTTACTTGTGTCATGCCTCTTGGTTGGAAACATGTCCACACAAATGGCTAATGGATTCCAAGAAAAACTACCGTTCACGTTTAGTGAGCAACAGGTCACTCATTCTTTCAAAAGAACTAGTTCACTCCTGAATGACAGTTCTCTAGTATAGTTCCAAGCAGTAGATAAAAAAGCCACCAGGTTTTGGGAAGTAGCCTTTGTATAGTCCTTCATTAGAAATACAAACATTAACACAACAGGAGCAGCTTAAATAAAATGACCGGTGGTCAGCAGAGATTCTCTCATTATCATAAAAATCTCAATACAACTGTGGAAAGGAAGAAGCAGATTTTTCTCTGCCTATGCAAAACCAAAATTTAAAAAGAATAGATATATACTTCTTAACAATCAAGTTGTAGTAACTTTACTTCAAAATATTGGGACAAAAGAATTAATCATGGAACAATCTGATTAAGGAGGAGGGGAAAGAAATGAAACAGAGCAAAATTTAGTGTGTTGTAATTCAATTTCTATTTTATTTCTATTTTATTCCATACAAGTGCTCCCAAAAATATTTATAAAGAACATATATCATTAATTCTAACAACGAAAATTCTGAAGTTTTATTTCCTTAAACAACTCTCAGACTTAGTTTTTGCTGCTGTACAACTCATGTGCCACACGTATAACTCATCACACACGCAATACATTCGTTATGAAAGTATTGCGCTCTTGAACTAAATATCTGATCCAAACAAAGTGGACAGCGAAATGAAAGTATTGCAATGAAACTTAAGAGATATGATAGAAATATAACTTTACTTTACATAGTAATGTAACACATTAATATAAAAAGAAAATTAAATTGTCACTTAACAATAATGGCAAAACAGCAAAGGTAGGAAAAAACCATAGCAAGCAATGAGTCTGAGTAAGATTCACTCTATGATATCTCTACCAGCAACAATGGTGTTACCTCTTGTAACCAATCCAGTACACTTTAATTATGCATTCTGATACCCCGCAAAAAGCCACTGAAAACCTAAATCTAGATGGACAAACAACACATTATCCCAAATGCCAGGAGAAACTGTTAATCACTTACCCACAAAACACAGTACTTGAATGCCAAGGGGTGGCCCAAAATAATTTATTTTCTTCCTGCCTTCCACTATGATTAGTAAGGAGTAACCCGTATTACACTTTCTAGACTAAAACTACTTTGTGGCATTGTTTCTTCCTCCATTATCCTTCAATTATGTATTCCATGTTGTTACATTCCATTGACAAATACTGCATTAGTTTCAAGTGAATAACATTATTAGAAACAATGGCATTTTGCTGATGCTAAAAAAAAAATCAACTCCATGTAATAACATTCAACTCTACAAAGTTGTAAACTGATTATGTTAAAACCATTGCACTCTCATCAACAAATTATTGAGGGTCAAACAAAGCTGATTAGCATTTTTAGCAGACATCACTTTTCATCATGTGTCAGGCCCGATATAGGGAAAGGCACAGGTTGAATACCAAGCCTAAATATCCCGAATTTTATTTTCCATGGTTTCCTAAAATCATTTGAATGTCGGGACAATTCCCACAATATGACATGGAAGAATTCCAATGCACACATTTTCCTAAATCCGACCATAACTCTAATTATACACAACAGCTTTAAAGCCTTAACAAAAAAATTAATCACGTATTACTCCCCTTTCCAAGACTATTCAACTTTAAAAAAAAAAAAAAAAAAAAAAAAAAAAAAAAAAAAAAAAAAAAAAAAAAAAAAATTAAATGAAGAAAGGAAGGAAAGCCAAGGAAATATCTGAAACAATATGTTGCAATGATGGAAGAACTCCCTCAAATCCCCATACCTGCCATCTCAAAGTCTACAGTTCACCAACTTCAATAACTTCAGAAAAACTTGTACAGGTACACTGATTTTAACAGAAATGGTAATAGTTCTCTGTCTCATAGCAAACAAACCTTATGCTGAAGGTGCGGTGCAGAAGAATAGTTTATCTTTTAAATATACTAATGTTTTTTTACAAAAATCAATTCAGTAATTTAAGCATGTATGTCTTAAGTTTGCTGAGGCAATCCAATTATTTTAAATCATTATTAGTGAAATTAAATCATCTAATCAGGTGCAAATCTTGTGCTACTGAACTATGCAATGTCTAGACACTATCAACAACTAAAAGAGACCATGAATACACATGGCTACCAATACATTTTCCTCAAGGAATTTGTGACTATCAGAACTGGTAGGCATGATGTAACAGTACTATTGGTTTGTATTGTTGCATGTGTGATGGTTGGCACTCCTGCTGTGAGTGGGGCGATGTCAGTTTTGTGGAGTGTCTGAGCATGGACGGTCATGGGATTACAGTGCTAGCTTGGACAGTGACAGTGATGTGTGTAAATTAAAAGAGCTTCACACTTAAAGAAACTGAAACCTTCGGACAGATGAATGTAATTTTATTGACCGGTGGCCATACGGGAGAGAAAGTGTAGTTAATATACATAAATGGACTGTAAAAAACAGTGTATGTCCACAAAATGGATAGTGTTTCATCTATTCTTGATTTTTTTAGAAATATATTCGAGATAGGACCTATGAGTCTGGCAACTGCACTGTGATAAATTAATCAAATTAAGTTTTTTATTGCAAATTTCCTTTGTGGAGAAATTAGCATGTGCAATAACTATTATGAGACTGTTTAATTAAGTGAGACATTACCTGACATAAAAAAAAAACAATAAAATGTCTCTAACAACTGAAACTGCCTATTGTTTCAATGCAGAATTTTAATTGCATTAGCTTAAATAAAAACAGAGGGAGCAACTGCACCTTTCCATACATATCAAGACATGAGCTCAATCACACATATGTAGAAAGCAAACAGAGAGATGATGAAATGGTTTAACTGATCGATAAGTTTTATCAGGTCAGCTTATAATGCAAAAGTTTTCAACATTTCAAGAAAAAGAATAGCTAGTATATCCACTTGTGAGATAACAAGCATAGAGTTAGTTAATTGTGAAATAACTAGTGTAAATAATAGTAAAAATAATGTGGTGGGATGGTTAAGCTGTCTGACATGTAAACCAAAGAGTTAAGTAATGAACATCGCAGATTGCATCTATGATTTTGTTTACTGGTTGTTACTGTAATGATTTATTTCGTTACTTAAGGATTATTAACTGGATATTACCATTGACAAACCGTTATTTAATTATTCAATACTATCTTTTATTTTTTAAATAATTCTGGGATAAAATTTCTGTTTGAAACTACATAACATTTATTTACAATATGCACAAACGAAAAAAAGAAAGGAACACTAAATTACAATTTTTGTATGTAAAATTTGCTCCCGCATGGGATGCCTTGAATGTATTTCTTAATACAAGAAACGTAAAAATTAAATGACAGTGTCCTGATGAAGCGTTTCAGGTGCAGTCGCATGAAAATGTCAATGCAGTGATAAAGTTTTTTTTTTTCTTTTTAAGCACATTACCGTGTTGTTGCCTGCGTGCTGGAGAAACTCTTCCGTCGACTAATACACTGCATATAAATATCAGCCTCACTTTGACCCTGAGATGGGCTGACCCCTGACATGAAACACTTTTTCACTGATTTTACACATCACACTTGAACTAGACGCTGCTGCGTGTCACCAAAACCGTCCTCCTCTCCGTCTCTCTGCGCGATGAGTCCCTTTGTCCTCGTCCACTCACGAGGTCAGTTGGCGCGCCACCCCCCGCTCTGCCAGTCAGGGTGCTGCATCCGGTGGCCAATTCCCGGTATTTGAAGCAGGACCATAGAACAAAAGTGGCGTCTTAAACACCTGCACATAGATGGCAGCTGTTGCCTCTTTCACACCATTCACACACACGGTGACGCAAGGTGGCTCCACCTTGACAAATGTAGTGGATACCATAACACTACATTACAGTAGTAGGTTTACTTAAAAAAAAATTAATTGAATTAAGATTTGCTAAACTTGTGAGAGTTTAAATACTGAGTGTACAATAAAAAATCAATGTTGGAAAAAAAAACCAAAGGAGAATTATTTAAATGAGTAATGAATATAGTTTCTAAAGAAAATGGTCTGTATTAAACAGCAGCAAGGCGGCTAACGTTCGTCATTTTTTGCTTAATTCCAGAATGCATAACGTGCCATATTAAACAGCAAAAGGAAGTATTAACCTCGCACACTTCAGCTGGACATTTGCAAAGATTATTTGTGGTCAGTGATCAGACCTTCGTCAGATGGCCAAGAAGAGTAAAGGCCTCTGTAGCCTCAATGATAAGCATTTCACAACCTTTCAGTTGCAAATAACTTGAAGTTTTCTCTTTCAGCATTGACACTTATGGTGTTGTATATTGCAAAATTCACTTCCATTTACTACATAAACTGATGAAGATAGCAAAGGAAGCTTTTGAAATTTGCACTGCACAAACTGCAACAGTTTATTCACCTCTTCCTATTCAGAAATAACCTCTTCAGCTCAATAAAATCATTACAACCTGTCCCCCTAATACCTACTTCAGCAACAATGAAGTATTAAGAAATGCCATGAGGTGATACTTATATGGAAATTAAATATGAACAATCCCCACTGCTGAAGGGAGTAAAGTGGAAACAGCAAAAAACCATACAAACAAAGAAAATAAAAAATTTTGAAACAGGAATTTCTTCAACATAACAGAAACTGAGCACTTGAGTAAGCTCTGTTAAATTTCCATTTTCTTTCTTTTTAAAAAAATAAAAAACGTAGTAGCCCAAAATATTGTGTTTTGTATTTATAGAATCTTTTTTGCTGATGCTTCCTTCCTCCCTTAAACTTTGATGAGTGATGGGTATAGTTTATCTTTCCTTTCTATGTAAATACCTATTTCATATATTCCTCCTAATACCGCATCTACAGACATACAATCAATCTGCACCTCTCTTGTTTCTGTGAGCATCCATAACAGCCTATCCTTAACCATCATTCTACATACTTTGACAAGTGTTCAGCCAGAGAATTTACGAAATGCACATTTCAATGCTAGGACATTAGTGTTGATGTATTCAGCAGAATTCACTTCAATTTTGTAAGTCAACTGATGAAGACAACAAAGAAAGCTTTTGAAATGTGTATAGCAGAAAATACGTCAAAACTATGTCGACTGAGAAAGCCTCAGCTGTTACCTTAACCACCATTTTCAAATCATGTTCATTTCTTGCAACATGGTGTGACATAACACTATAACAGTACATTTTAAATACTTTGACTTCTTTTCTTTCATGAAGCCCAAGATATACTTTGACAGTAGGAGGTGCAGGGAACAGCATCGATAGAAATGCTAATTATAGTATAGAGAGTGACCTGAAGAAAGTGTTGAAGGAGGCACAGCACACTAGGGTGGAGCTCATTCAAGTACTAAGTCACCATGACCAGCTGGAATTGAACCACGCTGTGAGGTGGGTAACTGTGGAGACGGAGGTGCTGCTTGGGAACAGCATTAGTTCTGTCATGGGGGTTGTGCCTGTGGAGGCCATTGGTAGGTGGGTTTTCACTAGGGATGGCCTACACCTAAATAGGAGGGGAAAGGGAGTACTTTCTGAGTTGTTGGCTGGGGCTGTGAGGGATCACACTTCCAGTGGTGAAGGGGTCGGGACTGTGCCTTTTTTAGATTAATGGTTGCTGGTGAGGGGGTTAAAATAGGTAATTAAAGGGATATGGAGTATAGATCCATAGCTAGAAAAATCACTAATACTAAAGAAATAGAAGAAGCTTTTGAAACAATAACAGAGGTGGGGGGGGGGGGGGCAGATCTGCGAAGGCTAATTAAAATATCACAAATCCAGTGATAAGAGTATTACTGGTAAACTGTAGAAGTATAATGAACAAAGTAACGCAGTTGGCATACCTAATAGAGATACATGAACCTCAAGTAGTTATAGGGGTAGAGTCCTAGTTAAAAGAAGGAGTACTAGACAATGAGGTTTTTCCTGATGGTTACAGTGTGTACCGCAGAGACAGGGGAGTAACTGGTGAGGGGTATAGATACTGGTTAGCAAATATCAATTCACTGGTGTTCAGAGATCATGACCATGAGTTACTTGGGGTAGACGTCTGGGGAAATGAAAAAGAAGAAGTCAGGGTGTTAGATACTTACCATAGTGGTAAAATGAATGATAAAGATGAGACTCTTGGGGAGAAACTAAATTCATATTCAGAGTTCAGAAGTGAGCATAGAATGGTTATTGTTGGTGGGGATTTAAACTTAACAGATGTCAACCGGGTATGAAATAAGATTAACAACTCAAAGGAACATAGATTTGCAAATACCTTAGTAAGGGAAGGAGGCTTTACACAGGTGGTTGAACAGAAAACAGGGGGACCAAACATGTTGGATATTTTCCTAATAAAGCCAGATGATAAACTAATTGGGTGTCAAGTACCTGAAGGTATATGTGATCATAATGCAGTTGTGGTGGATTTAAGGGGATTCAGTAAACCAGTGGCCAGAATTGAAGGAGGAAATAGATACAATCTGAACAGATATTTCAGGCTTAGTTTAATTAAGTGGAAGAATGGCACAAGTTCATTGGAGACAAAGTGGGAAGAGATCAAGGAGATAATAAAAAAGAAGGCGAAGAAATGTTTATTCCAAAACAGAGAATAAAGAGATGTACAGAACCTTCATACTATAACAAGGAGGTGAGGAGGTTAAAGAGATTGGTGATACAAGATCATAATAGAGTTCAGAAACAACAAGGCAGTAGGGAAGTCATGAAACAACTAACCAACAAATTAATAATGGCAAAGAAACTGGTTAAGGATAAGTCTATGAAGAATATTATTGATTCAGGGGGATCTCTGATTGATGCATCTAGAAATTTCTATAGCTATATCAGGAAACTGAGGGGAAGAGAAGGTGTTGAGACAATTAAAGATAAGGATGGAGAAGAAGTAACTGAGGATTTGAAAAAGGCAGAGTTATTAAGTAAATGGTTCAGTGAGACTATTAGAGACAATGATTGAGGGGTTATATCTGAAAATGAGCCAATCCGCACAGTTATAGGTGAGCAGATTAGAAAATTTGAAATTAAATATGAAGATATCATGAAGGAAATAAGAAATCTAAAAAAGTGTAAAGGGGCCAGTGTTGAAAAAATTACTACAGATGTCTTTAAGACAGTTGGATGGGACACTGTACCTTACCTTGAAACATTATTTAAATTGAGTCTGGATACCTGTTGTTTACCAGAGGACTGGAAAAGTGTGATTGTAGTACCAGTTCATAAAGGAGGGGTGACAAACAGGGTTGAAAACTATAGCCCAATCAGCTTGATATCAGTGGTAGGTAAATTAATGGAGAGATTAATATGCAACCATATTAGAAGTGTCTATAAGGAAATTGAGTGGTTTTTGAGTTGGCAACATGGCTTTAGACAAGGATATTCAAGTGAATTTCAGTTAGTAGGCTATATGCAAGATATTTCTGATGGAATGGACAGTGGAGGTCAAGTTGATAGTGTAGATCTTTCAAAGGCCTTTGACAGAGTGAGCCATAAAATGGTGCTAAATAAGGTAAAACTATAGGAGTTGATAAAAAAGGTGATTTGCTGGGTAAAAGAATTCCTAAAAGGTAGAAAGCAAAACGTTAGGGTAGGAAATGCAGTATCAAAAGAAGTAGAAGTTAACATGGGAGTCCCACAGGGTAGTGTATTGGGACCATTGTTATTTATTATTCCAATGAATGATTGTGTTAATGGTTTACTGTCAGAAGTTAGATCGTTTGCAGATGACATAATGTTATATAAAAGGATTAAAACAATAGAAGACTGTAAACAGCTTGCAGGGTGATCTAGACAGGATAACTATCTGGGTGAGTAAACATGGGATGAAGATAAATCCAAGAAGAGTAAGCTTATTTGGTACACAGATAAAAAGGTAAAGGTTGATTATGATTATAAAGTTGGGAAGGAGCTATTTATTGAAGACTCAAAATGTAAATACCTTAGCATAACATTTAATAGCAAACTTAACTGGGCAGGACAGGTAGTAGGGAAAGGGTTCAAAATCATTCACCTGTTGGAAAGAGTGATGAGGGGATGCACTAGGGAAGCAAGGGAATTGGGGTACAAAACTTTGGTCAGACCACCACTGGCATATGGTGATGTAGTTTGGGATCCATATTTTGGGTATCAAATACAAGAGTTGGAGTGGGTGCAAAGGAGGGCTGCCCAATTTGTCTTTGGAAATTACTGCAAAACACAGTCAGTATCTAATATGATAAAGGAGCTGGAGTGGGATTCATTGGAGAATAGAAGGAGGGAGAAGAGAATCATAGGAGTGTACAAAGCCTATACTGGTGATGAAGCATGGAAAGATATTGGTGGGAAAATTGAGAGAGTTGCTTTGAAAGGTAAGACTGACCATGACCACAAGCTGGCACTTGATTTCAGGCATAAAGGTGATGGAAAATTTTCTTTGTAGGAAAGGGTGTGAGGGATTGGAATAAATCGCCAAGAGAAGTAATGAATGATTTGCCAGAAACACTGAAGGAATTTAAATGAAAAATTAGTAGAGGGCAAAGGTAGGTTGGAGGAGGAAGGAAAAAGGGGGTGTTTAGGGAGATTATCACTGGAGCGGGTGCTCCATTGCAATTTTATCAGTTATTATTGTTATTATTTAAACACTCTTTCCCTCCACAAGCTGGCACTTGATTTCAGGTCAAGGGTGTGGGAAGATTTTCTTTCATAGGTAAGGGGGTCAGGGATTGGAATAAGTTACCAACATAAATGATAAGTAAGTTACCAATAACGGTGAAGCAATTTAAATTTGCAATTTATAGACGGCAAAAGTAGGTGGGTACAGGAAAGGGGGAAAACAGGTGTATGGGGAAATTGCCACAGGAAAGTGTGCTCCAGCACAATTAAATTTAAATTAATTTGCAAGTAGCTTTAATTTCGTATAGACTGTGGGGTAGTTTAAATGTTATACAGTTGGCAGCTGCAATCATAGAGACTTTGGGCAACTTCAGTTTCTGAAAGTCAAAAAAGCTTTCCAAAACTACTGAAACAATCCAAATAAATTTTTATTATAGTCTGAAACTATTATATTCAAATCTATCATTTATTTTTCAAACAAGAGGATCAACCAATATTTAAACAGAAATAAATTTGTCAGAATATTCCACTGCACAGAAAATTAACTATATCACTATGGAAACTATTGCAATCAGTAGCTGAATCAACTGTTTGGTTCAAATTATTTTCTGGCCATTATATAAAAACTTCAAAAAAGTACCTTATCTATATTCACATTAACTGAAAGACCTAAATATGTCTCCCTGAATAGTTTCAAATAAGCTAAGCAACACCCCTCTCTAATAATTAAATCTTGCTATTTTACATAAAGTTTAATGCATCTGACTATGTTCACTTTACTGAACAATAAATGTCATTTCCTTTAGCAATCAGAAACAATTTCAAACTTCTACATTATCTATAAAGCATGCATTCAATTATCACTTATCATCTCCACTCGAACCTCTCTTCCATGTTATGAAACAAGCAATTTAAAACTAAAATAATCTCTGTTCAATCTAATATAAATACTGCTTAAGTTAAACTGGCCATCTACATCATATTAAAAGCCACCAAATTTTCAGAAATTGGAGTTAATACTGGATCACCAGACAGTTTTCTGAGCCCTCGACAATTATCTGAAAGATGTTACAACACTGAGCAACAGTTGCCCAAAGCTTCACTTACTCCCCGTAAAAGGATTAATAAATTCACTTACGAGACAAAACGACATTTTACTCCCAGTATATATATTGGTACACCCTGCCACAAATATTTGCAGAAACCATGTATGCACTCCTGCAGGTTATAAGAAGAAAAGAATCTTTTATGACTACTTATACCATTTCTCAAATTTTTCAACACTGTGCAACATGGCTGATGTACCTACAAAGTGCTGTTGTCTCAACAGTTCCCCCTTATGACATATGTAAACATTGCACCACTTGCTAACAACACAAAAAATTTATAAAAACTCCTCAAATAAAGCACTAAAATAAGCTTCAGTAACTTTATAGCTTCCATTAACAATCATGGTCTAATCACACAGTTTTAGAATCTTCAAAGATTTAGTTTTATGTCTAAAATTCAAACATTCTGCTTTTTGGTTTTTGCATACCTGTTGCATTGATCAACAGTTTCTGTTGAGCTAACTACACATAAAAATTCTCTTACTATTTTTGCTATATCTAATCCTATTTTTATATGTTGTAATAAACCATTGAGTACATCAGCATGCTACCAGAGGGCACAGAAGTCACAGCATAAAAAATGCCAGTGCCACAACAACAACAGAGAGAAAAACAAGACAATTACCTAAGCGGAGTGCATATCGGCATCTTCTTCTTCTTGCCAGAGAGCCATTAAGTGACCTTTGCTCTGCTATCTGCCATTATGTATTGTGAGACTAAGGCTACAACAAACCAGATCCACGTTTGAGCTGTGTTCACTCATTTCCTTCCAACTATCTGAGGGATACCCACGCCCTTCTATCACCAATGTGATTTTCACATGGAGCATGCTCACCACTTCAACATGCTTCAACAAATGATCCATCTCCATTTGATCTGACATCCGTGGTGGTATACCCCTGGACTGGAGAGTGCTGCAGAACAACACAGCTAAATGTAATAATCCTTCAAAAGTCAGAAAACTGGAGGGAAGTCATTGTGGTGATAACTTCACCTACGACCATCAACCTCCAGAATTTGACCACAAGTCACTGAGTAGCAAACCAAGAACCTGGTCCACAATCCTGGATTCGTGTGTGAGCAAACACTCTCTTGAAAGAATCACATTGCCATTGGCCATCAGCAAGACGCTCAAAGGATCAGCAACCAAGTGGTTGCTGAATGTAGCTTACGTTTTGTGCATGAAATGGCCAAGTGGAAACCACTGCTACAAACATTGATTGAGATCCTGCTAGTGCAACCCAGCGCTGATAAGGGATATGCAGCTTACACACGCCATATGATGTTAACATTGTAAAGCAAACAGCCATTGCTAATATTGTGAAACACCCAGCCAATTTGACTTTGCGAGCAACACATAGTGGCATTCACCATGGAAATAACTACCTGAGACATGCTGATGTGAGAACCAGAAGCAACCACAAGCTAGTAGAAGAAACTGACTATGTATGCACATAGCAGCAGCTGTATACCACCATGTGGAATGGCGCAAACTGCCTGGATACCACAATTCGTGCATTGTGGGGTCCATGATCGATGATGTGCTGAGCATTTTGCCGCCGTTATGGGTGGAGAGGACATCAAACAGCTAAGTACCCACCAGAGCAGATGCCTGGCAAAGAAACAGTCTGAGGCAGATGAACAGCTGTCCCTATTGCAACTTACAAGTGAGTGAACAGATGTGCCAAGAGCTGTTGAGGTGGGCTGATAAGCAATAATGGTAAGTCAGTTCCAATTTGTTTTTGCTGTAAAACCAATACCCCTGGTTAAAGAGCATTGCCCTCAGCTGTCATGTTGCTAGTCTTGTGAGGAACCTGCATTGACTGCAAAGATTGATGATAAAACCACTGAAGCACTTTTCCACATGTTTTTCAAAGAGGTGCTACAAAACAAAATTGCACTTTGGTGAAAATGTTTGATTAAGGAACTAAGGCTAGATTAAAGTCAACTAGTGTCACCTTTTGCAGAAATATAAAAGTGTGCACCAGTATCAAAGGCTGTGGAAACCCAACCAACCTAACCCCCCATCAATATAATTACTCATGCCCCACCCAAATATCTCCCACCGTTCATTAAAGTGCTAGTGGACTAGACACTCTTCACAGCTAAGGGACTGTCCACAACATGCATCAGCATGGGCATATCACACATTTGGCTCATCAACCCATGCCACATAGTGAAGTTAATGGCTCATGACCTCTTGCCTGGAACACAATCACATCTGCTACTAACAAAAACAGACCCAGCAGGTAAAAGTAATCAACATAACAAAACTGCCAGACAATTTACTCGCAGTGCAGTAAAAGATGCTAGAAAAAGCATATGATTATTATAGATGTGAAGGTATATTAAAATGGGTCTGCCACTTTGTGGTTAACAGCATAACCTACAATGTATCAAAAGTAAACACAAGGTGCTTACAAGCCGAAATACACTCATCCCCAAGTAATAAATTCCGTGGTATACAACATATATTAATGCAGCCAGAAAGTTCAGCGCCAAACATGACTCAAAATAAAAACCACTGATAGACGAGTAAATCATAAATCAAACAACCCTGATGGGTCACTTACTTTTGTATCTGCCTTGCAGTTCAAATTTCTTCCTCCCCTTTTGTCGTTGAACTTCACAATCACTGGCACAAAGGAGAAATTTAGCAACATACCACAAGTGCTATTTTTTAGCTCAACTTTAGCATCATGACTCCTTTCACAGCAAAAGGAGTTCATGTCAAACTAAAATATTTTTTCACCAACATCTGCTTGAGCAAACCTTGGCAGGACTTATGTCATGAGGAAAGTGAAAATATATAAACCATTACACACATGTCCCTATGAAGAATTATTTCTCACGTCCAATTTACTTTTTATGAACCATAACTTTTTAATCCATTTCAGTTGTTGCCACCAAGATTAAAAATCTATAATTTCTCAGATCGTTGTTATGAAGACTAATGTTGTATAATTTTCCCTAGATGTTGCTATGAAGACTAAAATTTTACAATATCCCAAAATTTTGGAACAAGGAAACATTTTATAATTCGTTACTATAAAGATATTAATTTCTTTACTTGCTTGGATATTGCAAGGAAGAGATTTTTTTTTTTTCCACATTCCTGGAAGTTTCTAGTAACAAAATTTTACTTACCTCGAACTTTCGATTGAATATCTTTGCATGTACATGACAATTTTTTTAACATCATTGGATGTTGCTATGAAGAAAATATTTACTATAAAGAGTAAATATTCTACTTGTTTTCACTAGAGTTTACCATCAAGAATTTTACTATCTTTGTTGGATGATACTAATAAGGAAATCATTTCTTCTTAATTCCTTGCAAGCTTATGTAAATACAATAATTTTTACTTTAGTGTTTAGAAAACAATTTTTTTAATTTCTGACATTGCCAGAAAGACAATCATGTTATGTAAAAAGAATCAATTTTCTTTCATGTTACATTACAGAGCAATCTGTTGAAACCTGGATTACCCTTAATAAATTTCTTGCATTTCTTTGTCAACCTGTCATGGCTAAGTGATATTTCCTAAAAAGCAGGGTAGCCAAACATAATGCTGTAAACCACCTTCTGTTGACAGAATCTATACACACACAGGTGAGGTACACTATGATAGGCAGACAGTAATGAAACATAACCCCACTAAGCAGAACAACCATAAGCCGGAACAGACACTATGTATACCACTTATGGTTTTACACCTCATCAACATCAAGGTCATAAGAGGTGGGAAAGGACTGGTGCCAAGGAATGGGAGGAAATTTGGCCATGGCCTGATGAAGGAAGCATCCTGGCATTCACCTGGAGTAATTTGGGGAAACCATGGAAAACCCAAATCTGGATTCCCAAATTAGGATTCGAACCCACGTCCTCCCAAATGCGAGGTCAGAGCGTTAACCGCTCACCTACCACGCTCGGTGACCTATGTCCATTGTGTGAATGGTGATAGAAGGTAGTAAGGCTCTAACAAATCTTGATGATATTGCTGTCTTCAGTACTACATTGGAAGACAAAATGAGTGGCGGATGTATTTCAGAGGTTGCAAACACACAATTTATCATTGCAGTTGTCAAAATGTAACTTATTGCTCAAGGAGGTAGGTTACTTATATCATGTGTAAATGGACAAGGCGTCAACCCAGACTCAGAGAAAGTAAGGGCTCTATAGGAATTTCAAACACCAACGACAGTAAAACCGCTAAGAAGCTTTTTGGGATTAGCCAACTATTACAGATGGTTCATTAAAAAATTTAGCCAGAGTACTAAACCACTGAACGATCTGCTTAAGGATGGGAAGGCCTTTTACTGGGGAATTATGGAAAAACAAGCATTCCAAACGTTAAAGAAACTGTTGGTGAGCCCACTGATCCTTCAATTCATGATATCAATGGATGCAAGCCAATTTGCATTCAGAGCATTTCTAGTACAGTGGAAGCAGGAGAGGATGTGCCCATTGTAAATACTTCACAGACATTAAATAAAGCAGAGCAAGCCTTCCTGGTAGTTGAAAGGGAACTTTGGCTATAGTAAGGGCTATCAAGCAATTGGTTAGTCGACTAAATTTGAAAAATAGGTTAACACTTTACCTTATTATCTATTTTACTCAACAAACGTATTATTTTTCAAAGAAAATGAATTTAACTTTACATTTTTGCATTTTTAAAAACGACTTTAAATTTACCTAAAAAAAGCTCCTGACTGTCAAAACAAAACAAAAACAGTGGTGTATGTATATGGCAGGTTTTAGTTTTCGTTAATTAAAAATGAACTTCTTGTATTATAAGTACTGTGTAGTGACCCAGTGTATAATCACAACAATAAAACATCAAATAAGTTATTTATATATGTTCCAAACAATAAACAAATACAGAAAAAGTGGTTAAAACTTGTAATGAGGGAGGATGCCCATACTTTATCTGCAGGTTCAAGAATCTATTTTTGTAAAGATCATTTTGATGTCAGTGTTTGTGTACAATGTAATTTCTAAATCTATAACAAAACTGATGAATTTTTCATAACCACTAATTTTCAAGTATTGATAACTTAATAATGTATGAGTTGAGGTTGTTTTGATTTTGTGATTTAAAGTCTTTCTTTAGTGTTATGTTTAATATAATAAACACTCTCTGGCAGCACTATCATTATTGTGGTGCCACAATCTAATGATAGATTCTTATGCAGCTCGATGAAACAAATAAAAAATAAAGAATATATATATTTTTTTAATATTTTCCTTGGTCCACAAGATATCTTAACTTAAAGGTTGTTAGGCTGATATGTAGCTTAGAGTAGACTGGAAATTGGGAGTTCCATAGCTTTAAAATTTGCCACACCAGTTTTTGAGGATACACTTTTCTAGAAAATGAGCATATGAAAGCTAAAAGAAACATACCATAGTCATGATGCAGCAGAAAAGTAACACCATGGTATATAATTAATAGTACCATACAACCATATCCAGTGACATTATTATTTTGTTTTTTGTTATCTCCTTAGCACGATGAATCATTAAAAATGGCTATGCGTCTGATTTATTCATAGTGGACACAAGCCTATTCCAGGAATATATACTGGGACACCCATTTATTATCCACATGGACCAAAAACCCATAAAGTGGCTACTGTGAAAGATCCATCATCTAGATTGACAGAGGCTAAGGGAATATCAGTACTTGATACAGTACAAATCTGAGTGAAAAAATATCGCGCAGATGCGCTGTCACGAATCAGTCACATGACAGAAATACCAGTGACAGATGCAAGGGGCGAGGAATTGTGAGAAGCATGTCCATAAAGTGAGCTGGACCCATTACAGGAAATGGGCTAGCCAAGTGAGGCAGCTACGGAGAAGCCAGCATTAACGAAAGAGAAGAAGCAGGCTGTTCTGCATGAGGCTCACAATTCTTTGATTGGAGGGCATTGTGGGATGACCAGAAAGTACCATAGGCTTAGAAAGCAGGTATCATGGGAAGGAATGGTGAGGGACATCAGGCAGTACATTAGGAAATGACAAAAAGTCCGCTTAATAAACCCAAGATGCAGATGCCTCTTGAAATTGCAAAAAGGCACCCACAAAGATCTTTGAGTGCTGCAACATTGACATAATTGGCCCGCTCCCTGTCGGTGCAAGTGGGAAGCGATATATCTTGACCTTTCAAGATGCGCTCACCAGATATTTGGTGGCAGTACCAGTTTAGAAGCAGGTTGAAACTACAGTAAGCCAGGATCTAGTTGAAGAAATAATATTGCGTTATGGGACCCCCAGCTTGCTGGATTCAGATAACGAATCATGTTACACAAGCGAGGTATTGAAACAGACCTGGTAGCTCCTAACGGTGCATCCATAAACCATGTAGCTCCATTTTGGCCTCCTGTGAACCCCTCTCCCCCACATAGCACTACGTGGCTTTTGCCTCCCCCCCCCCCCCCCCCCCCTCGTAGCACATAACTTTTTTCCCTTTTGATTGTAGCAGACATTTTGTACTGTTTTCTCTTGTCAGACTATTATAAATTACATATGGAGATAATTAAGTGAAGGAAATAAATATTTATATGTTGTTATGTGTTCTGTACATCATTTTAACTGTAAAAGATGATATGAATGGAAAGCTACATGCCCTGGCTCGGAAAGCTGAGATCTGCTCTACCTACAGAAAACAAAACACATTTAGTTAAGATATACTATACTGTCAAAGCTGTACCGCAAGCCTCACTCTATTTCTATAAATGTAATGTCCTTTTATATCTTACCAATCCTCACTATGACTTCACCCATCCTCTCCATGGCCATAGCTGAAATGACCAGCTGGTGCTTATAAGGCATCTTATAACCACTTCCTCTGCCTGTAGTGAACCAAGTGGAAATCTGCCACAGAACCAGGATTCACTTCGATCAACCACTCCCAGATTAACAATATCTGAAATATTGTGATTGAAGGTATTATGCTCCTACTATTACTTATTGCTAGTCAATGAGTAGGAAATTAATATCAGCAAATTAATTAAATTAGGGGAAAGATTAATTAGGTCTAATAAATTTACTTGAAACGTATATATAGGTAAGCCTATGAAAAATCATGAAAATAAGGGATAAAAATAACTCTGACTCAATTCAGTAATATTAGCCTACTAATAAAATCTAGCTACCTCGATTACCTTTCCCAGCCAACAGAGGGTAATTGACTGCAATTTAACCAGTACCTTTTAATCATACATGAAATCCAGGTTGTGCATCTATGTTGGCTGGAGACAAACTTTCAGGGTGCCAATTTGAAAATGCACTCTCGAGTAAAACTACGAAGGGGAACTTAGCACCCCATTGGGCAGGCTTCATGTGTTCCATAGGTATCTGGGCCATAATTGGCTCAGTAAAACATTGTACAGCTTCGAAAAGAACAGGGAGGAGGATGGCTTTCTTATGCTAATGTTAACGTTTGAGTCAGTTGCATAGATAAAGAATTATGTTACATTGACCGATACCTGGGAAAGTTGCTCCAAATGAATATGCCATTCTGTGATGACTTAAAATTATACCAGTTTATTACACACCATTCAACTTTCCCTCCAGCAATGAGACATGGATTCAGTAGGAAAGTTGGTCCTGACTTTTTATCTGGCTAGTATGGTTGCTTTGTTTGGTGCTTTAGTCTATATAACTTAAACAACATATGTAAAAATTATGTACCTCAATCCAGTAAAATGTTTCATTTGCATAAGCGATTTTACTGTAGCATTAATCTTCATTGCAAATGGTGTAATCCCTGTTGATTTTGTAGACGTAAGTCACTTGGGAATCTATCTTCATATGTCTTCTTTGACGTATTGGCACTGTAATCAGTATTAACATTAGCATTGTGACTGTTCCTAGAGGCAATGTATAACTTAATTTGAAAAATGCATGATGTTCTAATGCCCACAATTATCCATGGTTTTTGTTCATTTCAAGAAGCAAGACACCCTTTAATGCATAAGCAACTTTCAAAATAATTGACGAAATGTTACTAAAAATGAATTTTAGTTGTATCTTGTCAAACATGTTTACTGTGCACAAAATATGAATGAAACAAAGCAGCAGTTTTTTGTGACATTGTCTTAAATTACTTTGATAGTTGCTTCCCCATGAAATGTGTCATGCTTCTCAAGAAGAAACAAAAAGTAACTGTGGGCATTAGGACACCAAGCATTTCTAAGAGAAAGTTATATAATGCCTCTAGGAATTGTAATAATGCTACTATTAAAACTCATTACAAACAGTACTACAAAATACTGAACAAGGTAATTAAATAATCTGAAAGTATTTATTACAGACATAAGATTCAAAACTCTGGAAATAAAATTAAGACAATATGAGATCTTGTACAAAGGAAAATGGGAAAATCAATCATGTCAGTAAGGACATATATATCAAATGTACTTCAACGGAATCAATCTTTTGAATTGCTGGTATATTTAATAATCACATTTTATCCGTTACTATTAAGCTAAATTACTCACAGTATGGATTTTATAGCTAAAGGCCTGCAAGAAAAATTTGACACTAGGTCTGTAAATTTAGTTACTCCAGAAATAAAATATCATGTCTCTTAAGAGCAAATGCTCAGATGGTTATAATGGGATTTCCAATAGATTAATTAAACTATGCACCACAGAATTAAGTAATGTATTCAGTTATCTATTCAGTATTTCTACATTTCAGGGAACCTTTCAGAAAGGCTTATATGTGCTATAGTTAAACCACTCTACAAAAAGCAGGTTCAGTCAGTTGTGTTGAACAAGCATCTTATTTAATTACTAACAGCCTTCTCAAAAACAGAGTTTACTAGCACCTTAAAAATAAAAATATTCTAGCTAAATCACAATCTGGTTTTAAAAAGGGTCATTCAACTAAACAAGCAATATTTGCATTCACTGATATAATTTAGAAGGAATAAATGATAAATTTTTGCCTGTAGGAATTTTTTATGACTTGTTTAAGGTATTTGACTGTGTTGATCATGAAATTCTGATACAAGAATTGAAATATTATTGTACAGATTGTATTGTTTATAAATGGCTTAGTTCTCACCTTTTGAACAGAATCCAGGTAATGTCACGGTAACATTTTAATACTGCATCATGTGGTTCACTGTTTTCTGAGTGGGGATATATCAGAAATGGAGTACCTCAGAGCTATTTATTGGGACCACTATTGTTTTAATTATATATAAGTGATCAGCCCTGTATTAAAGCTTTAAACTCAAAATTTGTCCTTTTTGCAGATGTCACAACCATTGGAATTAAAAATACTCCAGATTTCTCTATGGAACGTATCTCAAACTATGTTTTTGACCATATTCATAATTGGTTCACAGCTTAATGGCTTGTCTTAAAAGTTTGATGAAACTCAATATATTCAGTTCAGTACATCACACAGATTATCACCAGGTATACACACAAAATTTGTAGGCCACTCTATTCAAGAGTTAGTGTGTGCAAAATTCACAGGTTTGCATTATTATAATTATTGAAACTGGAGCATCTCTGACTTACTAAAGAGATTAGGTTCAGCCACACTTGCAGCTTGTACAAGTTCAGAAATAGGTGATCACTAAATGAAGAATTTTTTTTTCATGCCTTAATGTCATATGCAATAATTTTCTGTGACAAATCAACTCATAAGAACAAAGTATTCAGAGCTCAGAAGGGAGTAATAAGAATTATGTATGGATTAACAGTAGAAATTCATGTAGTTAGCTGTTCCAGAAGTTAGGAATTTTAACCTTGATGGCAAAGTGTATATACATATTAATATCCTTCATTGTCACCAGCAATACTCTATTTGAAGCAAATAGTAAAATACAGATAGAGACAAAAACAATATGTACATGGAATTCAAGTCTTTGATATTTGTTCAGAAATGGGTCAGATATGCAGGGATATACTTCTTAAATATGCTCCTATCATATCTTAAATATTTGGCAGGAGGTAAGATTAATTTAAGAAAAAAATTGAAAGAATTTTTAATTGAAATCTCCTTCTAATCCTACATAGAAATTATTTCCAATATATCTAAAAAATGATTGCAAGTACTTTGTGTAATTGTAGTTGACGTATCTAATGTACATATTATTCTATGACAATGTATCTTCTGGTGTATACATCAATTTTGTTATACACTCCTGGAAATTGAAATAAGAACACATTGACGCCGGTGTGTAAGACCCACCATACTTGCTCCGGACACTACGAGAGGGCTGTACAAGCAATGATCAAACGCACAGCACAGCGGACACACCAGGAACAGCAGTGTTGGCCGTCGAAGGGCGCTAGCTGCGCAGCGGTTGGGCACCGCCGCAGTCAGTGTCAGCCAGTTTGCCGTGGCATACAGAGCTCCATCTCAGTCTTTAACACTGGTAGCATGCCGCGACAGCGTGTACGTGAACCGTATGTGCAGTTGACGGACTTTGAGCGAGGACGTATAGTGGGCATGCGGGAGGCCGGGTGGACGTACCGCCGAATTGCTCAACATATGGGGCGCGAGGTCTCCACAGTACATCGATGTTGTCGCCAGTGGTCGGCAGAAGGTGCACGTGCCCGTCGACCTGGGTCCGGACAGCAGCGACGCACGGACGCACGACAAGACCATCGCATCCTACGCAGTGCCGAAGGGGACCGCACCGCCACTTCCCGGCAAATTAGGGACACTGTTGCTCCTGGGGTATCAGAGAGGACCATTTGCAACCGTCTCCATGAAGCTGGGCTACGGTCCCGCGCACCGTTAGGTCGTCTTCCGCTCACGCCCCAACATCGTGCAGCCCGCCTCCAGTGGTGTCGCGACAGGTGTGTATGGAGGGACTAATGGAGACGTGTCGTCTTCAGTGATGAGAGTCGCTTCTGCCTTGGTGCCAATGATGGTCATATGCGTGTTTGGCGCTGTGCAGATGAGCGCCACAATCAGGACTGCATACGACCGAGGCACACAGGGCCAACACCCGGCATCATGGTGTGGGGAGCGATCTCCTACACTGGCCGTACACCTCTGGTGATCGTCGAGGGGACACTGAACAGTGCACGGTACATTCAAAGCGTCATTGAACCCATCGTTCTACCATTCCTAGACCAGCAAGGGAACATGCTGTTCCAACAGGACAATGCACATCCACATGTATCCCGTGCCACCCATCGTGCTCTAGAAGGTGTAAGTCAACTACCCTGGCCAGCGAGATCTCTGGATCTGTCCCCCATTGAGCATGTTTGGGACTGGATGAAAAGTTGTCTCACGCGGTCTGCACGTCCAGCACGAACGCTGGTCCAGCTGAGGCGCCAGGTGGAAATGGCTTGGCATGCCATTCCACAGGACTACATCCAGCACCTCTACGATTGTCTCCATGGGAGAATTGCAGCCTGCATTGCTGCGAAAGGAGGATATACACGGTACTAGTGCCGACATTGTGCATGCTCTGTTGCCTGTGTCTATGTGCCTATGGTTCTGTCTGTGTGATCATGTGTTGTATCTGACCCCAGGAATGTGTATATAAAGTTTCCCATTCCTGGGATAATGAATTCACGGTGTTCTTATTTCAATTTCCGGGAGTGTATAATCGCCTGTCTCCAAAAGTCCAACTCCTCCTCCATGTGGTGGGAGAGAGACAATGGCATGATCTATGGAACTGCCTGTGTGGGTCAGTGCCCCAGGAACATTGTGGTAACTGTGAAGGCCCTGCAGGAACCCTGAAAAGTGGTGGCTAACAGAGGTCTGGTGAAGCTACGACACAGCTAGCAAGATGGTAGTGGACTGAGCTTGCTTTCGAAACATAATCAATCATTGGAAAGGACGGATCTAAGGATGCAAGAAGCACAAATGAAAATAGTTTAGCTCAAAATATACGAACACCAACCAGGAAGGTGGGGGAAATTGTCGATATGATGGACAGAAGAATATTGGATATCTTGGAGCTGGGATAGATGAAGTGGAAAGTACAGGACAGAAGGGAACTGAGGAAAGTTTATCGATTGTATTGGACTAGAAATGAGGAAGGGAGGAGAAATTGAGATTGGGTGGTTGTGAGAGAAGGACTAAAGGAAGAAGAAAAAAATATAAATGACAGAATGAAGGAGATCAAGGTAATGGTTAAAGGCAGAAGCCTGGAGATACTGCAAGTGTATGGACCACAAGTAGGCTGCCTAACTTGAGATGAACAGGAGTTTGAATAAGATAGTTACACAGACAATTGAATGGTCAGAATATTATAATTATGGGAGATCTTAATGCTCAAGTGGCTGAAGAAAGGCAGAGGTATGAGCAAGTATTTGGAACAGAAAGGTGGGGTAGCAGGAATGAAGAAGGGGAAAGGCTACTGGATTTCTGCAAAAGAAAAGGGTTGAAAATAGGAAATTCATGATACAAAAGGCAAGAGAGCGACAAGGTAACCTGGTATCGTAATGATTGGCAAATGAAGTGTGTTTTCGACTACATCATATTTAATGGAGAGTTAAAAAGGAGTGTGATGGATATAAGTAATATCATCTGAAGCATTAGATAGAGATCACCGGCTATTGGTAATGAAGATAATGACAGCATCAGATAGGAGAAAATCTAATAGACAGGAAAATAAACAAATGGAAATTAAAAGAGAAGAGTTATGAAGAGAAATTCCAGAGAACAATGTATCTGCAGTGGAAATGGGGGCAGTGAAAGAGAAGGGGGGAGGATTTAAAAGAGCGTTGGTTGTAGTGGTGGGTACAGTGTGTGTGGAAAAACTAGTAGCACCAAAGATGGAAAGAAACTGCATGTTAGAATGACATAGTAAATGAAACAGCGGAGTTGAAAAACAGTGTATTTAGAGAATGGTTTAAGCAGAAAATATCAGAGACAAGAGATGAAAATGTAAGGAAAACTAAGGTGGTCAAACAAATAGTAGCAGAAGAAGAAATGGACTGAGATGATGGAAGACGATAACCTCAACATTGCAGTTGAGAATGGAAAGAAAATAAACTAAAAAGGATGTGAAAGAAGCATTTTGAAGCTTTGCTGAATCCATATTGGACTCAGGATGACACAGTTCTACTGGAGAACCAGGAGAACAACTACCTAGTAGAGAAAGCTAAGTATCCATCTAGGGAAGAAGAGAAAGCTGCTGGGACCAGGCATTGATGAAGTGAGTGTGGAAATGGTAAGGGTAGCATGAGTATTAGGAAAGCAGTGGCTATAATTTGTGATAAGAAAGATATGGAAGGAACAAACAACCCTGAAAGAAAGTAATAATCGTACCTATCTTCAAAAAGGAAGCATGAACAACTTTAAAAACTATGGAGGAATCACAATTATGTACCACTGTGTCAAAGTGTATCAGAAGATCTTTAAGAAAAGAATATGTGACAGGGTGGAAAAAGAGCTAAAAAATATGGAGGAATCGCTATTATATGCCACTGTGCCAAAGTGTATAAGAAGATCCTTGAAAAAGAATAGGTGACAGGGTGAAAAGGAGCTAGGAGAAAAGCAGTATGGTTTTAGACCACACACATCAGTGGTAGACCTGACATTTACAATGAGACAGCTGTGTGAAAAACACTATGAGTACTGAAAGGATCTACTGTTTTTTTTTTTTTTAACTGCTTTATGTCTCTTTTTAACATCGAGGTCTTTAGAGACAGGAAAGGATGGGGGGCAAGGATGGGGGCAAGGAATGGGAAGGAATTCGGCCATGGCCTTTTGAAGGAAGCATCCCGGCATTTGCCTGGAGTGATTTGGGGAAACCATGGAAAACCCAAATCTGGATGCCCCGACGGGGATTCGAACCGCCGTCCTCCTGAATGCGAGGCGAGAACGCTAACCGTTACACCGCCCCGCTCGGTAAGGATCTACTGTGTGTATTCCTTGATATTGAGAAAGCTTTTATGATTGCGTATATGGGGGTAAGTTATGGAAAACAAAGGAGTCCCAAAAGACACCATCAGTAGAGTGACAGAATTATACCATGGAAGTGAGAGCAATATGAAACAAAGAAACACACTAAAACAAGGAAATGCAGTCTCATCACTACTTTTGATCACAATCACAGATGAAATAATGGAGAAGGTGGCAGAGAAGATAGAAAAGGATAGCTTCTTCATATGAACAGGTGATACAGGGAAGTGGTGAAGAGGGATTTTAGTGGCAGTTGGGTACATGGGCAGACAGTGTGGGCAAATATAATATGAAACTTAATGTGAGGAAATAGGAGTACATGGTAACAACCAGAAAGAAGGACAGGATAAACAGGGAAACTATGATGTCAGGTGAGCAGCTGAAGAAGGTGAATAGCTTCAAATACCTGGGAAGTGTTGTAGAGGAAAGTGGTAGGAATGATGAAGAGATAAATGAAAGAGGGAGGCAGTCAGAGGAATTTTTTTAAAAATAAACTAGAAGCCTGTTATGAAATGGGGATGTGCTACAGAGCATTAAGGGAGTAATCAGTCCCACATATTATGCTTCTGTCCTAACTTATGGTGCTGAAACCTGGACAAATTGGAAGCAAGACATTAGCATGATACAAGCAAGCGAGATGAAATTTCTAAGAGGTAGAATGGATGTTACATGAATGAATAGAATAATCGATTAAATGAATATATGCAGTAAAAGAGGAACTCGTACATGAAATGATAGAGAAGGCCAGACTAAGATGATATGAATATGTAAAGTGAATGGAGCAGCAGAGAATTGCAAGAAAAATCCCAAAATGAAGGTTCATGGTATCTAACTGACACAGAGAAACACCAAGGAATGGATGGCTGAGAGGTAGGGAGTGTGAAGCTTTGACTGGACTGAGGTGAAGAAAGAGAGGTATTGGGAAGAAAAAAGAAAATTGAGAGAATTTGGCACAAGGCAGACCCAGCCAGTAGCTGGAAGCTATTTTTGATGATAAATTGTTTATATGTAAATTTACAATTTTCCATATCTCACAGAGCTGGTCTCATATATTAGGATCTATAGAAAATTAATGTATTGAATAGGTTTTTAGTATGTCAACGAATAAGGGTATCCTGAAAGGGGATGGTAAACAGAACACAACTTGCATGGAGATTTTAATAATTGGAAGGAAACTTGCTCCATCCCTGTTTGATGACAACAGGCATTTCAATGCCATATTCTTTGTAAGGATATCATATGGCTCATTGCATTGAAAACTTGAACTTCCATGTGGGAAGAAACTGGAATGAAAAGATGGCATGGGGTGCCAACTGATATCTTATTATATTCGTCAGTTTGGGAGATGTTGTAGGATCATGAAGTGGGCCTACATACTTACTGTCTACCATTTTAAGATAGCTCGCCCTTGCTGAGCCATACCTGATGCAGGGATAGTCTATTTTTCGCAATGTGTAAGGCTTTGGGAGAGACTATACTAGGATTTTCCAACCAAATGTCAACCTCTCCTTCACGAGGTGCACCCTGTTTGCACGGACGAGGCTCTGGCGACTGAAAGATTCCCAGTATAAGGAGTCACCCACTGCTTTTCAACAGTCTCCAAAAGGAGGGCAGAAGAGTGGGGAGTGGTTCAAGGCACCCCCTTGCTCTTGGGGTTGGAAACGGCCCCTAAATGCGGATGAATAAGACATGATCAACGGCATGGAGCTGCAGAAGGCAACCGGAAACCACTGCATTAAAGACCCAAAGGGTAACCCAAGGACATTTAATCCTCTCAAATTACATATATCATGATAGCATCTTCCTGGGTAAAATATTTTGGAGGTAAAATATTCAGGAGGTAAAATATTCCGGAGGTAAAATAGTCCCCCAATTGGATCTCCGGGTGGGGACTGCTCAGGGAGGAGTCATCAGAATGGATACAAACATTCTACGAGTCAGAGCGTGGAATGTTAGAAGTCTGAATAGGGCAGGTAGGTTAGAAACCTTAAAAATAGAGATGGAACAACTTGAGTTCGATGTTGTAGGGATGAGTGAGTTTAAATGGAAGGATGCACAGGATTTCTGGTCTGGGGAAAACAGGATAATTAGCGCACAAGTTGCCAATGGAGTGACTGGTGAAGGATTTGTGATGAACAAGAAAGTAGGGAAACGGGTGAGTAATTATGAACAGTTTAGTGACAGGATTATTTTGATGAGGTTAGAAACTACATTAGTACAAGCGTATATGCCAATATCACAGAAAGATGATGAAGAAATAGAAAAAATATATGCTGAAATTGAAGAATTAATCCAATATGTGAAAGGGGAGGAAAATCTAATAATCATGGTTGATTGGAATGGAATAGTGGGAGAAGGAAAAGAGGGGAATACTGTAGGAAGTTTTGGTCTAGGGAAAAGAAATGAGCGACGAAGCAGGTTGCTAGAATTTTGTGAAAGATATAAGGTAGTAGTGGCAAACATACTGTTTAAGAACCATGCAAGAAGAATATACACCGGGAAACGTCCAGGGGATACAGGCAGATGTCAGCTAGATTATATCATGGGCAAACAGAGATTCAGGAATCAAGTTCTAGACTGTAAAGTGTACCCAGGAGCAGGCATAGACACTGACCATAATTTGATAGTAATGAAGTACAGGCTGAAATTTAAGCGAATAAGGAAGCAGCATAAGCTGAAAAGACTGAAAGTGAATAAATTGAAAGAATCTAGCACGAGATAAAAATTTGCAGAAATGGTAGACATAGGTCTAAGAAGTAACTCTGAAAGGAGCTCAACCGAGGACGAATGTAATGAAATAATGAAAGCTGGTAAAGAAACATTAGGCTTTAGGAAACTAGCTGCCCATAAACCTTGGATCACAGAAGATATTTTGGAGCTGATGGATCAGAAGAGAAGGTACAAAAATGCTCAGGATGAAGCAGGAAGAGAACAATACAGGCAATTTCGAAATCAAATAAATAGGAAATGCAAAATAGCAAAAGAAAAATGGCTACAAGAAAAGTGTGAAGAAGTAGAAAAGGAAATGGTGATAGGTAAAGTAGATGTTGCATATAGAGAGATCAAACTTTTGGAGAAATAAAAAAAAGCCTCTTTTAAGCTCAGAAGATAGAGCTAACCGATGGAAGGAATACATTGAGATACTGCATGTTTGGGGATGACTTGAACAATAGTGTATTGGAAAAGTAAGGTGATGTCGACATTGATGACTTAGGAGATCCTCTTTTGAGGACAGGATTAAATAAAGCTCTGAATGACTTGAAAGCAAATAAGGCAGTTGGAATTGATGAGACCCATGCAGAACTTCTTAAATCCCTATGAGAAGAAGGAATCAAAAGATTATTCAAGCTGGTAACAAAAAGTTATGTAACTGATTTTAATAAAAATATAATCTTCACACTTCCAAAGAAAGCACAAGCCGACAAATGTGAGAAATATCGCACCGTTAGTCTAACATCACATGCTTCAAAATTACTGGCCAAAATAATAATATACAGAACGATGGAAATGGTAGTAGAAGAGATAGTAGGTAAAGATCAGTTTGGGTTTAGGAAAAATCGCAGCTCTATGGAAGCAATTCTGTCTTTAAGATTAATACTTGAAGGGCGGATCAAGAAAAGCAAAGATACTTATAGGCATTTGATGATTTAGAAAAAGCGTTTGATAATGTTAGGTGGGACAAGATGTTCAAAATTTTAAAGAAGTCAGGTCTAAAGTATTGAGATAGAAGAATACTCTATAAACTGTATTAGAATCAAGTAACTATAATAAAAGTAGAGAACCACGAGAGACATGCATCAGTTAAAAAGGGTGTGAGACAAGGTTGTAGTCTATCCCCATTAATATTCAAGTTGTATGTAGAAGAAGCAATGAAGAAAGTTAAAGAAAAATTTCCATGTGGCATTAGTTTTCAGGGAGAAAAAAAATCAGTATGCTACGATTTGCTGATGACATTGTCTTGTTAGCAACAGGGCAGAGGCTATTGAGAAGTTACTGAATGGCATGAACAAAATACTGAAGGAAGATTTGGACTGAATATAAATCAAAGCAAGACAAAAGTGATTAAATGTAGCAGAAATGATACCAATACTAGTAGATTAAATATAAAAATAGGATCAGATATAATAGAAGTAGGTAAGTTCTGTTACTTGGGAATCAAAATTACAACCGATGGCCAAAATGTTAAAAGCAGAATAGCACTAGCAAAAAGAGCCTTCATGAAAAAGAGAAATCTTTTAGTTTCAAATATTGATCTAGGAATTAGAAAGAACTTCTTAAAACTCTATGTGTGGAGCACAGCACTTTACGGTATCGAAACATGGACTTTTGGAATACCGGAAAGAAAGAAACTTGAAGCATTTGAATTGTGGTGCTACAGAAGAATGCTGAAAATTAGGTGGATAGACAAAGTAAGAAATGAACGAGTTTTGGAAATGATGGGTGAGAAAAGAAGTTTATGGAAGAAGCTTACATGAAGAAGAGACAGGCTGGTAGGTTATATCTTGAGACATGCTGGATTGGTTAATTTGTTAGTGGAGGGAACAGTTGAAGGTAAGAACTGTAGAGGTAGACAGAGATTAGAATATATGAAGCAGATAATTGAGAATGTGGGTTGTAAGGGGTATGTAGAGATGAAGAGGTTAGCACAAGATAGGAAAGGATGGAAGATTGCATCAAGCCAGTTGAAAGACTGACGACATGAAAAAAAGGCCCTTAGATATTTTAATATGTAGGGTGATCAATCTCCCATGATCTGACATCTATGCTAATACTAGCTGTTATGTGCGACTTCGTATGCGTGGACTTAGAATTTCATTGTGACAATTGGTTGTAGTAGCTGTACGTTACGTAAAAGATGTCCCAAAAAACACATAGTCAGCATAATGAGTCCATCACCATACCACCTGTCCCATGAACTTGCAACATTTTTAAAACTAGAAAAAATAAGGTGGAGGGAGGGGGGATTTAACTGAGGACAGCTTCAGTTTCAGCTTGGTCTTACCTTTCTTCAGCAAGAGCATCAGATTCTTGGGTTTTAATTAATTTAACTGCTCGTGCTCTGCTAGAGCTACACCTTAGGTCTGTTACATTGCGAGGCATGTCAAAAAAAAGAGGACAAAATATACTGATGCCAGTAACTTTTAGGTAGATGCAAAATAATGGTATTTGCAGTGCAAATCCACATCTATACTAAATATTAAGTTTTGTCTGTAAATAAAATTGATTAACAGGTCATATACTGACTCGAGAGAAATACAGTCTGAGCAACCGATATAGAACAAAAGAATAAATGCTTATGGCATTGTTGGCCAGGAGATCCCGAAGGATTATTCGGTCTCCTACGATTTGCTAACCATTCCACCTCTAAATTGCTTGGACCTACAGTTTAACGTTGAATCCGAACAACGGAACGTCCAGTCATGGCCCACATGGCCAAAAACAACTTTTAAAAATTCTTGAATCCACCAGGATTTTTACTCCGAGACCAGATGCAGAACGTTTGAATGTAAGTGCCCTAACCACTGGATGTAACTCTGTCTCTCTGTTTCGTTTCCACAGCTAAGCGGCTAAAGCGATCATGATGAATTTTGATAAGGAAATGTATTTTACTATGCGAAGGACATAGGGTTCATTTTTCCGTATAAATAATATATTTTGTCATGTAATTTCAAATCTGACTG